>WOXC01007477.1:0-450508 GCA_011680675.1 Gymnobelideus leadbeateri | reverse complement strand
GAATAGACCAAAACAATAGCAAATTTTTTTTAATTTTATCTTTTCCTTTTACCCCTCCCCTTCTGTCCCTCTTCCCTCTTTCTCTCCAGACCTATGATTTTATGTGTATAGTCAGCTCTGACCTTGAACTTGGCAAATATTCTGCAATTTAGATTTAGTTGTCTGGAGTACAGAGAAGTTAAATGACTCGCCCAAAGTAGCACAGCCAGTATGATATATTATGCCAAGTTAGAACTTGGAACTAGTCCTTCCTGACTCTGATTTCAGCTTTCTAGCCACTATACTGTGTTGTCTTATATACACATATATGTATATGTCTGAATGATATGCATCTATAGATATATGCATATCCATGTATGTATATATATGTGTGTGTGTGTGTATATGTGTGTGTGTATAACATCCATTATATGCATGTAGCTTATTAGGTTTTTATTATAGTGTTGTAGCTTATTAGGTTTTTATTATTATCCAGAAATACATACATCTCCAATGGATGTGATCATATGTTTGTTTTTTTCCAGTAAATCATGCCTGCCAATTCTCTGATTTGTGTCTTGCCTGAATTTTCCACAGAAGTTCCACCCAAGCTGCTACTGACTTTCTTCTCATTTTTTTTAAATTCATGGATACCTATGTGGATCTTATAGAGCTATCCTCCACTAATGTCCTCCTCTAATAACAGCATGGGATGGGGAAGGTGATACTAGGTTTTCAAAGGCTATGCTATCAGGTATCAAAGTCTAACCTTCCTATAAAATGGAAGAGGCTTAAAGTACAGGACTAGCAATGAATCACATGTCTCTTGTTTAAACACAAACTAAGTTAAGAAAGGCTCATCTCCCAAACATTAGCCACCAGGTAATGAATGATTTGTCCACAAAAAGAGAAGGAAATTACCTACAAAGTCACTGAAAGATTGTCATCTGGGTCCCGGGAGGGAGTTTCCATACCAACTAAATGACTAAATAATAGGCTGATGATAGATGTAAACATCATATATTTTATTATTATTATTATCATTATCATTATTATTTTAGCAATTAGTAGTAGAGAATTCAAATATTTTCCTTCTCTCTACAATATCACTGGAGCTAGGAAAAATTGACATAGAATACTAGAACCTGGATACTACAATTAGAAAACATGTGTTTGGGGGGTGGAGTCAAGATGGCAGAGTAGAAACAGCATTTCCATGAAGCTCCAGCCCACACCACTTCAAAATTATTTAAAAGGGGAACTCTGAACAACCTCTGGAGCTCCAGAACCCACAAAATGACACAGAGAAGCTAACCTCCCGCTGAGGACAGCCCGGTGGCCCAGCAGGGAGCAGCCAGCACAGCGCTGTGGGAGCCGAGCCCAAGCCCAAATGAGTTACGGTTTTAGCCTGAGGGCAGCCAGACCAGCAGCCAGCTGGAGGGACCCCAGAACACCAGCAGCTGTGGAGTTTCCAGAATTATCAACACTTTGCCTAGGACAAAGTGAGAAGTTAGTGCCCTATGGACTTCAGGACTGTTTGGGAGAATTTGTCAGCTTCTTCCCCTGGGGGCGAGAAGCAGCTGAGGAGCCAGCACAGCCTGCTTTGCAGCTTCAGTTCCTGGCCTGCAGGCAGTAAGGGGACCCGGCGATCAGTCTGGGGGGTAATCGCTCTTGCTTTAACCTTCTTGGATCTGGATTGTGGTCTGGGGTAGAGGTCTTGGGGTGTGTGACCAGCTTGCCAGAATGTGTAGAGGCTTCACAGAGGCCACCCAACTAATACCTCTGGAAGTTGAGAAAACCCCAATGTTTGAGACAGAAGTTCACCTGGCTGGTGGCAAAGTCCTACTATGGCAACAAGCCCAAAAGTTAAGTAATTGAGTGGTAACATGCCTAGGCAAAGGAAAGAAAATAAACAGAAAAATTCAACATTAGACTCCTATTTCCTAAAATTGGGAAGAGAAATGAGAAGGATGCAAGAGAAGTATGAAATGAGAGCCAACAGCCTGACTGAGGAAAATAACATCTTAAAAAATAGACTAACTCAAATGGCAAAAGAGGCTGAGAAAGGCAATGAGGAGAAGAATGCCTTAAAAAGCTGAATTTGCCAGATGGAAAAAGAATCTCAAAAGCCCATTGTGGAGAATCATTCCTTCAGAATTAGACTGGAGCAAGTGGAAGCTAGTGACTATATGAGAAATCAAGATGCTGTTAAGCAGATTCAAACAAATGAAAGAATAGAAGGCAATGTGAAATATCTCATGGGAAAAACCACTGACCTAGAAAATAGATCCAGGAGAGACAATCTAAAAATTATTGGACTACCTGAAAGCCATGATCAAAGAATCTAGAAACCATCCTTCAAGAAATTCTCAAGGAAAATTGCCCAGATGTTTTAGAACCAGAGGGAAAAACAGAGGCTGAAAGAATCCACAGATCACCTCCTGAAAAAGATCCTAAAAAGAAAACTCCTAGGAATATTGTAGCCAGGTTCCAGAATTCCCAGATCAAGGAGAGAATATTACAAGCAGCCAGGAAGAAACAATTTCAATATTGTGGAAACACCATCAGGATAACACAGGATCTGGCAGCTTCTACACTGAGGGATCAAAGGGCATGGAATATGATATTCTGCAGGTCAAAGGACCTGGGATTAAAACCAAGAATCACCTACCCAGCAAAACTGAGTATCATGTTTCAGGTGAAAATTTGGTCATTCAGTGGAATAGAGGACTTTCAAGCATTCTTGAGGAAAAAACCAGAGTTGAATAGAAAATTTGACATTCAGATACAAGAAGCAAGAGATACTTGAGAAGGTAAACAAGGAAAAGAAATCAAAAGGAACTTATCAAAGTTGAACTATTTACACTCCTATATGGAAAAACAATAATTGTGACTGATGAAACTTTTCTCAGTATGAAAATAGTTGAAGAAGGGTATATAGGCATATGAATACATATGTGAATGTGTGGATATATGTTTTCAGGTATACATAGAGGGCACAGGTCAAATTTAATGGAAAGGGATGATACTTAAAAGGTGAGGTTAAGAGGTGAGAGAGTAATGTGGTGAGGGGGAATGGGGAGAGACAATGGGGTGAACTGCCTTGTGTAGAGGAGGCAGGGGAAGGTGGTTGCAGGGGAGGGGAGGAACAGTTAGGCAACAAGGCAAAACCTTATTCTCATTGAATTTGGAATAGGGAGAGAATGACATGCATACTAAATAGGGTGTCCCACCCTACAGGAGTGTGGGGGGGAGGGGGAGGGGAGGGAAATTGGAAGCACCCACTTTTGAAAAGGGACAGGATCAAGGTGGGGAGTGGACCAGGTGGAAGGTGGGACGGGAGGGAAGGAAATATAGTCAGTCTTTTACAATATATCTACTATGGCAATGTTTTGTATAGCTACACATGTACAGCATATACGGAGTTGCTTATCTTCCTTTTAAAATAAATTTAAAATATTTATAAATACCATCATTAATACTATTTTACATATAATTGGGAGATAAGATGTTCAGGCAATGGGGCTAGGGGATTCACCTCACCCTACTGGAAAAGTCGAAGGGGATATGGGAGAAGAGATGGGAAAGAGCAGATTGGTTGAGGGGATATCCTGTATGACTGTTATTCTGGGGTGGTGGGTAGCGGAAAAATGGGGAAAAAATTGTAACTCAAAATTTGATGGAAATGAATGATGTAAACCAGAAATTAATAAAGCATTTGGAAAAAGAAGAAGAAGAAGAAGAAGAAGAAGAAGAAGAAGAAGAAGAAGAAGAAGAAGAAGAAGAAGAAGAAGAAGAAGAAGAAGAAGAGGAAGAAGAAGAAGAAGAAGAAGAAGAAGAAGAAGAAGAAGAAGAAGAAGAAGAAGAAGAAGAAGAAGAAGAAGAAGAAGAAGAAATAAAACCAAATAATGAAAAGAAAAAAAAAAGAAAACCCATGTTTGGTTGCATCTCTAACATTAAAAATTGTTTAATCTTAGTCAAGTTTTGGAACCCCTCTGAACTTCAGTTTCTTTGCAAAACTTGGATGAAAACATTTGCACATTGAAGACATTCTCCTCTCTCTTGTAGGTCATGTTCATGGTGTGAAGCAGGTGATACCTCAGAAACCCTCTTTTAGACAGGATAATAGTCACCCTCTTCTGAGGCCAGTTCTCATTAGCAATTGCCACCCTCCCTTTAGACACCATCCCAATTCCATTTTGCCCCAAACAACAGACATGAACCAAGGAGACATCACATAGAGTCCTTATTTTTCTAAGGAAAAGAAAAACACAAAACACAATACCTATATTGATTCTGATACCTCATGGTCTGCCCCTGAGTCAGATATAAAGATAAATTTGAGCCAACCATTAGATATTATAGAAGCATGGTTTCTCAGAGTAACAATCCTAAATGATCTCCCTTACTTTATAAATATAGTAATGGTGAGAGGATGTTGTTATTTCAGGCTATTTACCCTCTTCTTCTGGCCCCTCCTTTAATGTAGGTGGGGTTACACCTCAGCCAATCCCTCTGGGATGGGTTTTTTCTTTGGCTACTCCCTTAGCTTCACCCTTTCTTTGAACAGGATTTTCTTTTCAAACTGGCAGTAGGAAAATAATGGGAAAGAATTACCCAGGGTCTCATTTTTCATATCAATTACTACCTTCCCAAACTAATGTGTGTGCTCCTTCCCTACAAAGGACTTGCAACCACATTTTTCTCCTTGCTCTGAAAAGTTATAACACTTGAGTCAATAATGTTTTCTTTTTTAAATTCTAAGCCCTCATACCAAGAAATCCCCAGCAGTCATTAAAGACAAAAACAAAATTCTCTTTCTTAGGCATCCCCCCCAAAAAATATCACCTTCTCTGTTGCATTTGTGTAATGGAATTAAGAGATCAGCAATGCAATGTTTAATCACATATATCTTAAAGGAACCAACTTAAAAACTAAAAGGGAAACAGAAAGCACATAAACTCTCCAGAAATAAAAAAAAAAACAATTCAGGGAGAAGAAACTAAGAATATTATTTTCCTTGGGTCTGCCCTTCGGGGTGAACTTAGCACAACAGGATCTGTCAAAATATGACTTGCAGCTCCAGAGGTCAACCTTGTTGGCCCCATTACTACTGCTTTTTTTCCTACTTCTGTCCTAAGACTTGTGCTCTCTTGGTCCCTCAATTCAGACTCTCTCTGACTTCTGAGTTGTGGCAGTAGCTAATATATGGGAATGGCCATAGCTAGAATATTCGAGAAGTTCATAAAACCATAAATTAAGAATTGAAAGAGACATTAGATATATGCTGGCCTAAGCCTTTCATTTTATAGAAAAAGAAAATGAGTTCAGCCGAGATTAAGAGATTTGTGCAAGGTCAAAAAGTTATAAAGTGATGGAGCTTGGAATTGAACTGAGGTTCTTTGACTCCAAATGAAACAAGCTTTTACATTCCACCATTGTTAGTTGTAACTTACTGATTGTTGCCATGGGCTGCTCAGTGTCCAGTACTAAACATGATGGGAGATGTGAATAAGAAATGACCAGACCCATGTGGGTGGTTCAAGGAAGAACCATGAACTCCATTTAATGATTCTTTGAACAAGGTTTTTAAAGATCAAGCAGACAAAGATTCAAGTGCTCTTATCAATAGCTTAGTCTATCATATCCTGGAGTATTCTTATCATTTTCTTAATCTGTCATATCCTGGAAGTAGCTCAGAATTGGATTAGGCCATGTTATCTAAGCACCAAAAAGTCTTAGGAAAGGTCAGTTAACTCCTGTCATATGCATTCATATAACAAAGGATGCTCTGGAGAGCAGACTTCAAGGCCAGAAGCCAAAGCCACAATCATCAAGGACATTTACATAGGAACTGACCCCCAAGAATCAAATATTTTGGCTTACTACAAGTTGTGCTGCATCTTGAGAACATCTGTAGCTCTTAGATAGCAGAGCAAGATGACTGAGTGCCTAGGGAACACCTGCTGCCCCCATGAACTCTACTCTGTGAGGCTATAAGAATCAGGTAACATAATGGATAAGGATTACTTTGGAAATATAAATTGAGGATTCATAGTTTCATCTTCGTTGGTGTTCAACATGAATAGAAATTACACATTGTCATATACCTCATCAGAGAGATTCTGAACTGGTATAGTTGAAAAAAAGTCATCACCCTATTATTTGGGATCCACCTTCCCAGTGATAAGCCTCTCCAAACTTTTCTAGAACAATCCCAGTATGACTGAAAGACATATTAGGCATATCTCTTAAAGTGTTTGGGACCTACCAGAATTTTCGTTCCACTCACATAACCTTTGAAATCCAAGGGTCATCTCCACATTATGATCAGACATTAAATCAGAGCATTATTAATGATTCTAAATTGCTACATGAGTGTAAATTAGGATTACAAATTAGCATCATTAATGCTACTAAAGTTCAAATCCAATGATTCATCGTGATATGTACTATGAAAATGACCCTTGGTTTTCAAAGGTTATGCCAGTGAAACAAACAAGAAGGTCCTACCAACCCAGAAAAATATTGCATTTGGACTTGGTGGTATAAAAATCATCTTAGCTAAATTCAGACACACGGGCACTTAACAATGATTTTTCTTTTGGGCCACACAACTCATGAAACTATCCTTTAAGGCAAGAGTTTTTGGAATTTTTTTGTATCATTGAGCTCTTAGATATTCTGACACACCCTAGGGAGCACTTCTCAAAAATTATTTTAAAATGCAGAAAATAAAATACATAGGACTATAAAAGAAACCAATTATATTGAAATATAACCATCAAAATATTTTTTAAAATATATTGACCCCAGAATAAGAATTTCTATTCTAAGGCTACCAAGGGTTATAATTTTGTGTTGGTGGAGGAGTTACTTAGACTGAGGAAGTTCCCCCCCCTTTTTTTCAAGGACTTGGAGAGGCAGTATTATAGAGAGAATCCAGGGAGAAACACAAATTAATCTAGTTATTAGGTTGTAGAAGGACATGAAATGGAGAACTACCAACCCTCCTGATCAAAATGTGGCTTTTCAGTTTTCTTTTCAATTATTGCACTGGATTTATTATTTTTTAAAAATTCCTATTGTAACTCTTGTTTTCATAGAGATGAAAATGTCATTGCAAAAACAAGTGAACTTTGGAAATGTTAATTTCATGATTGATTGACAGGAGACATTTGTATACACTAGTGACCAGAGTGCGGTGACTAGGGATGGGGAGATAGATAAGGGAAAGTGAAGAAAACAACCAAAGAGGAGAAAAACTGATGACTTCATTGAAGCTGGAAGGGCTGCAATAGGCAGCATAACCTGCTTGGTCTAAGGAGTTAATTAGGGAGGAAGAAGAGGAGATTTAAAAATAGGAAAAGCCATTAGGGAGAAATATCTTAATACTGAAAGCTCTTTTGGAAAAGAGATAATGAAAGTATGGAATCTAGAGGAGGATACACCTAGTAGAGAAAAGTTTAGATACTTTTCAATAAAAAGTTTCAGCTTCAAACCCTGGTGTTATACCTGCAGCCAAGTTTGAAAGGACAGAATTACTTACAAGTTCAGAGTGAAGAATAGTCCAGAAAGGAAACATGATATAGTAGAAAGAAACTTGAACTACAAGTTCCTAGTTTTGGGTCCGAGTTTGATTATTGTGAGCTCAACATTTCCAAGCTCCACAGAATTTTTCTTAAAAAGGAGAAATGATCAAGTTCTCCTATCTGTTCTAATTCCTTTGGGGGCAAAGATCTCACCAAATGAGTAATTTTGTATCAAATCATAATAAGAAAGGAAAAATAAAGAGCTCATGCACAAAATGTATGAATCCAAATGAGATTTATTGGAGAATAAGGAATATTCTTACAGAGGACTCAGCACAGAGGAGGCCTAAAATAGGGGATTCTGCAAATCTCCTAATCCTTGTCAGCTCAATTAATGGTGAAAGTGGACAGGGGCCATAGCACACTCCAAATGTGGGTTCTTAATTTTTCCTTTTCATATGTGTAATGGGAGTCTTTCATCCCTATCACTTCCACCCCATTAAATATATACTCTTTGGGGTGGGTGAGGTAGGGAAGTGGAAGGTTGCAATGAGTTCAGGAAATGTGACATCTCTAGCATGTACTAGTGATATTTCATAATTTTTTCTTACCCTGTCAGGTTTGCTAGGGCAGTAATTAGGGAGTAAAGATTCTGTCTATGTTTTCTTTCCCCCCAAAGTACTTTTTGGGATCTTTGAGCATTGCAATTGCTTGAGGATTTATAGAGGCAGGAAGAAAGTCTGCAATATCTTCATGTCTATTTTGGTGGGTTTAGTGGATCTACTCTCCTAGAGATAAGGGTTTCCTCTATTGATCCTGGTTAGGCTTTGAAAACTATTCCCAGAGCCCAGGGTTCCACTCCTCTGCACAAGTGGTCATGGACTCTAATAAGCTCTATCATAAAACAAAGAATAAAAATGCTAAAGGTTGCTCATGTTCTGAATTACTGATTTAACTTTTACCTCACATGTGAGGTAAGCAAGGATTCACAATCTTTAAAAAAATTGTTAGCTCTATTTTGATGTAAATTAGTTTCTGTTGTAATTTCCATATATTTTATTTTATGTATTTAAACCAGAGGATCCGAAACTTATTTGGTCTACCTCCACCTTTAAAAAAAATACTGAGAAACCCCCTGGAAATGTACTTTCTTTAACCCTTTAATTTTTCTTTTAAATTTGCATCACTTCAAAAAATATAATATAGACATATATATTTAAAATGACACATCCTAAATGTAATAATTTATTGTAATTTGTGGGGTTTTCCTACATCAAAATTTTGATAACACAATATTGCATCATGTAACTGTATAGTATTATAAACAAATCATTACATGTACATATTCCTGCCAATGCATGCTGCATTTCCCAGCTTGCCTACCAAAACATTTGCTTGTTAAGAGCTGTCAGTGGACTTGACCACCGATCAGTTATAACTTGTATTTTGTGTGCTTATTTGGAAAATAATGCAATCATTATAACTTTAACTCTTTTACACAACAGATGAAACATGTATGAATGTTTTGCAAAATTTTCTTATCTTCTCTTCTTTCCTCATGCATCTATTACCCTCTTATTTTTATTCAGTGCCCTCCAACTTTACCTGTGGCTACTACCTCCGCCTTGAACCATTCTAACATCCCCAGGGGGAACTATCATCCATTTGGGAACCTATGAAACCATCATTCAGAGAAAGAGATACATAGGTTTCATCATATTGCCAAAGGGATGGTGTCCATGAAACAAACAAAAAGCCTAAGAATCTTTCCCATCTTCCCCTTAATATGCTGCTAAGAAACAAGTTAATATTCAACCTGAAGCCTTTTGATCAGCATGCCACATATGAGGCTGTCTTGTACCAATGAGATGGGTCAACAGGCCATTACAAGAACCTAGAATAGGCCATAACACATAACCTACTAGTTCACAAGGTAGTTGTGAAAAAATCACTTCATGAACTATTGATATTAGTACACAGTTCAATTGGGACAAGCAGAGAGGGAACATACATCTCTTATTAATATACTAAACTCTAAGAAATTGGTCTAATGAGTATAACTGAATCTAGAACATACCTGTCCACATGGAGCTTGGGTTCCAGGTTATACTGGATCAACATAGATTCTGCATTTTGACTAGCTTACAGAAACTATGTAAACCTGAAAACACACTATGGATGAGACCTTCCAGAAAGATCTTGTGTTAAGGGACCTGGATTCAAATTCTACCTTTGATATTCTATCCAAGCTATTTGACTCTGAAAAAGTAGTTTATCTTCTCTGGGCCTCAGTTTCCTCAACTGTCAAAAGAGGATATTGAATATGGCAAAAACTGTCATACTTCTTTCCCAGTGAGCCTCTCACTATGACTCCCTACTTTGGTGGAGTGGAGAGAGTGTCAGGCATGAAGGAAGAGAGTGACCAAACTTAGCTTTGCATAGTTGTTGCTATGTGACCAGACACATACCAAAGGTGGATGAGCAGCTCTGAAAAGCCCTCACACCAGAGTTGCTAGTACTGCTTGAACACCCCATGCACCCTCATTTTCACCTGTGACTCCAAGAAGGTGTATTATGTACAGTGGCCTCATCTCAGTAAAAACATCTTGGCAGATGGGCTAAAACAGGTTGTGGGTCACTGACCTTACACCATTGGTGACTTACAGGAGTATCTACCCCAATCTTATGAAGGCTTCCCCTGGCATAATGGGTAAATGAATAACAATTTCTTTCAACAACCATGAAACAGGTGCTTAGAGCTTAGAGCTTTGGTCAGACACTGACGATAGATATTAATGGGACCTACTCCATCCTGGATCGTCACCAGTTGTCCTGATTTTTTTTTGCCTCTAGACTCTGATGACTGGAAGAGAGAGTGAGGCTGATAAATTTATGTAACTCTGCCACCTAAATCTAATTCACTTGAAAATCTAGACACCACCCCATGATGTCACTGATCCTCTTTGAAAAGGAAGGATGCACAACAACAGTTAAGTAAGTCACTTAATTTTTTCTTAAACTTCAGTTTCCTTACCCATATGACTAGAATTAAAATATCTCCAGCAATTTAAAATATCTCATTGCCACAAAAGAAATATAAAAAAGATGTGTAAAGGATTTTTATGACAATTTTTTTGATCATGATCGATAGTAGTGTCAAATCATGGACTCTAACATCACAGTCCCAGATGTCCTTATAGAGATGGTAGAAATAGCACTTTAGAGAACAAAGCTGGGAAGACAGATTGGTTTGACTAGATCTAGTATAGAGAGAAGAGATCCCTCCAGCTGGCAAAACAAATGTGAATGTATTGAAAGAATATCTAAAGGAGGAGAAAATATCAAAGGCATGGGGCGAGGGGGAGGGTAGAATAACAGACATTATCAATAGAAAATGTTTGAGAGAAGAACTGACCTATAGTTATACCTTACCTTCTACATAAAATTTTTTTATGAGATAATCTAGGCATGCATCACGGACAGCATTGATGAAGGTATTATTAGGGAATGGGCAAGTTCTTTTATTGTTTGTTTTTTTAAGGAACATATCACAGCAGACTACATCTTTAAGAGAATATAAAATAGAATTATACTTTTTAAAAATTATATAAAAGCTTTTTAAAAACAGCATCTGATTTGGTAGAGAAAAATAATTCCATAAAAGCTTTTATGCAATTAGGTATCTATCATATATACACAAAAATTATTCAAGACTTCTTGAAAGATACAGTAATAGAAACAACCTTGTTCAACCGTCCTCTGATCACTGATGCATAAAATGGGGACACTAATACTTGCCAAAAATGTTTGCTATTGTCATGGAGAAATTCAGCACAGTGCCTAAATTGAAGAAGGGTTATTTAGGCAGACAGGAATATATAAGAAACAAGGAAGAACCAGGGGAGAAACAATGTTTTAAACATCTGTTGACATAATCTTGTAGCTTGGGGGGAAGAGGATAATATGATTAATTAGGTAATCATTTTTCTCATGCTTAAGCATCCATGCATATCTGAAATGAATCACATTTCATTTGAATGAATTTTGGGGGATGGGGATATATTTCTGCAATTATTTGCTAGGGTTACATATTTTAAAATGTTGGATCAATATTCATTAATGATATTGGTCTATAGTTCTCTTTCCTTTTATTATCTGGCTTATATATTAAGACTATATTGTCTCATCAAAGAAATTTTGTAGAGTCTTCTTTTTCTAATTTCAAGAAAAATTATGTAACATTGCCTTTTTAATTATTCTTTTCACGCTTGATAGCTACAGATACATCTGATTTAAGGTACTCCCCTCCAGTTAGTATTTTTATTTTTTTTATGGCTCTTTCAAATCCATTTTCTAAAATTGAGATGTTGAAGACATCTATTTCATGTTCTGTCAACTCGGATACTCCATATATTTGTTGATAGTCATTTTTTTTAAAGTCTCATTTTCACTGGAATGAGTTCAGTTAATTCTTTTTATTTATTCTTTTTTTTTTGGCTTGAGATTTCACTTTGTTCATTTTAAAATTTGATCATTTGATTTTCTTTCCCCTTGTTTTTTTTGATTAGGTTACATAAAGTTGATCAGTTTTGTTCATTTCAAAAACCACTTTAATTTTATTTTTCTATTCTAGAGTTAGCATGTGTATAGAAGAGTCAGGAAGAATAAAGTTTAAGTTAATTCTATGGCACATAATGGCAGTGTGTCTGTGCAAATCACTTGACCTCTAGGTGCTCTAGGTAACCCTCTAAGACTATAAGTTACAGAGAAGTTGATAACCTGAAATGTCTCCTCATGTAGGAGTTATCAAACCAGTAAAATCACAAGTATAGTCCTGTTATTTGTCTTTTTGTTTTCTATTTTACCTATTTCTCTAGTAATTTTCAAAGTTTTCTCTTTGTTTGTTATTTGTGTTTTCTAATTTTCTAATTGTATATTCATTTATTATTTTTCTACTTTACAAATGAACATTTTTAAACATGATTTTTCCTCAGAAGATTGCTTTTAAAAAAACAAACAAACTCAATTTTTCCTCCTTCCTATCAGGCAAAAAAAAAAAATAGAAAATCTCTGTAACAAATATTAGTTGTTCATCCTGTACTGGACAATTGAGGCAAATACAGGACAGCATAGCCAATCAGAATTTGGGAGTGCTTATTTATTAGCCAGCAGCTATCTCCCAGAAGAGAAGAGGACTTTATTTACAAGAGGACCAACAATATTGCAGGGGTATGTCTTGACTTACTCATTAATTGGATTTAAGTGAGACAGCTTTGCACAAAGTTGTCAGTCTCTCTTGTCCAGAGTCATCAAAGTCCAGTGGCAAGACAAAAGTCAGGATTTCCAGCAATGGCCTAGGGTGCAATGGATGACCTTGGCATCTTTGATGTCTGATCACTCTCTAAGTGCTCCACAGTGTCTGCTTTAGACAGTTAAAACAAATTGTTTTCATCTAACCATTCTGCTGGGAGAAGTCTTCACATGCTTGGAGTAGATATCCCCCTAATTCATTGATGAATTTGAGGCCCATCAGTTACCCTCAACCTGGTTTATCCCATCTGCTGAGATAGTTTACTGAGGTGTGACTGCCATGCATGTCATAGTTTCTTGGAGTCATGGGTGAGAGTTGAGCCAAAGGTGGACACCAATGGATAAGCAGTCCTGAAAAGGATTGGCAAGCCCTCATACCAGAGGTGCTAATCCTCCTTACTTACCCCCTACACCCCTGTAAAAAATATACCTAACAAAGCAAAATGAATTCTCATAAAGGCCATACTAAAAATGTGTCTCATTTCTCTCTGTCAGAAAGCAGGTAGCCTTCTTCATTCTCAGTACTCTGGAACCATCAATGATCATTAAATCAATCTAAGTTTTTCAGTACTTCAAAATTGTTTGATTTCACAATACTGACATTGTAATATAAATTCTTCTCACTTCACTCTGCATCTGTCCAAACAAGTCTTTGCAAGTTTCTCTGTAACTAGCTTTTCTTCCTTATTCAACTACTTCTATGGCCTGTTTACTCTAGAAAATCACTTTTTAAGTAAGGACCCTTCCTCCTTTGGTGAATTTCTCCTGGAGTTTCCATTTTGTGAAGGAGACTCCAAATATGCTTATTGTAATTTCACTGTTAAAAAAAAAACAAACCACTGATTCAATGGACAAAAATGTCTCAAGGACTCTCTTCCAACAAGGAATCTTTGATTCATGTCAAAGTCATACCTTGAAAGATGACTTTCCCTTTGGTGATTAGGATCAAACTAAGAATAAAGTAAGCTGACATGTTCACTGAAGGTGTTTACCACTGTTATGGATGATATCCACCACTGAGTTCAAGACTGATTCCCAATAGATAGGTAAGGCTCCTCAGATGCTCCAATTGTGTACAGATGACACAATTCTCACTGCCTCAACCCAAGACCATTCTGGAGCCTCCTAAGGAAATGAAGTCCATAATCTCCAAAGAGTTTGGACTAAATATTTACCTCCCCCCCCAAAAAAAAAAACCCTCTCTTTTCACCCATCTTTCTCTTCTTATCCATTTATTACATACGACTGTGCCAGATGAATCTAGTATTCTTCAGGACATCTCTCTTGATTTATTCTCATCATTAGCTGTATGGACAAAGTGAAAGGTTGAACTAACTATCTGGATGATATACACTAAAATAACAAGCATTTGCCTTATGTAGCTGGACTATTTTATTTACCTTACTTCCAAATAGTTTCTTTGTTTAAAACGGGGGGGCAGGGGTGGGGGGGAGTCTGGTTTAAGATCCCTAGAGAGTATTCCTTCCTAACTTGAGCTCTCAGCCAGGCAGTAAATGAATACCCATCAGTAGCTAAGTATCTAGCACAATGATTCCAGCCAGTAAGACCAGTGCCCACAGTCAGAATAATGAGACAAATAATTCAGGTCAATAATCTGCTTTCCTGGGAATTACCTAGATAACACATTTTTTTCTTCCTTAATTCTATTTACTTGTAAAGAGCAATTGCAAGAATAAGAGTGTCTTTCTAAACTCAATTTGGTATGCAAATAGCTGATTTATGCAATTAGCCAATATGCAATTATATGGAACAGCTATGGGTGGATTTTAATTGGACCAGATCCACACCACCTGATTCTTACAAACATAAATAGATTGTATAGTTAAGTAATATGCAATTAAATAGAGTACAAGATAGTCTCACTGGGCAAGTCTTCCTACCCACCTTTTATCTTGTTTCTGTATCAACTGTGGTGAGTCAGAAAGAGGAGGAGTAAAACCATCAAAATGGATCAGATACAGATACAGTTGGGTCTGACCTGATGGGATTCTATTAGTAGCTTTTGTGATTCAAGAGCTAAATACTAAATTAAGAACTGATTGTTCTAAAGGCACAAGCATCAAGGACTTTACTGTACTTTGGATGACATTAGCATCACTAGATTCCACAGGACCTGCTGGGTCATTATTAACTGAGCAAGGAGCAGTTTAGAACTCTAAGAGGTTGCATTTACTCCCTTGGTGAGGAGGTGTTAATAAATAAGTATGAAAACATTGCTATCACTATGGCTTGTTAATCTTTGAAATAAATGAAACTTATTTCTTCTTTATTAAAACAGTGTGAATTGGGATTGTACTTTCTTTTGATAAACAGTAAATAATAAATTTGTGAAAAAGAGATAAATTTATTGAAGGCAAGGACCCATCTTATATCCCTTTTTATTCCCTGCAATGCTTACATGTAAAATAAACATTTGGTGACTTGATTTTATTTTGAAATACTTTTGGGGGGAGGATTATCAGAGCTATAACAAGGGCAAGACAGGGTTTTGCTCCCAGGGTAACTGGATCCAGAGTGCTTAAAATTTAGTGGGTGCTAAAGGGACTTAACAGTGCTTAGCACCTATTTACCAAGACCAGTTACTTAAAATGGGAAACTGAGTTAGTAACCTGGCCCAGGCTCCTTCCTTAACCTGCTCTGATCACTCCCATTCTTCTTCCTCATAACGTTTTCCCCATGGGCTGTCAACCAAGAAGTATTCAATGAGTGCCTACTATATTTATGGCTCTGTAATAGGGTTGTAGGGAAATAAGTATTTATTCTTCTACCACAAATTGTTTTCTTTGTTAGTTGTTTTTTTGTTGGTTTGTTTGTTTCTGTGACTTTCAGGTACATTTTTACAGGACTAGTAGATTACACAATGCTGAATATGCATGTAGCACTTATTTAAACTATTGGACCGTTACATTTTTGTCTTTGCATCTCTAGAGCCTTACATGTAGTAGCTTTATGGCATTATGGTCCAAAAAGGGTGCATTTAACATGTCTGCTTTTCTGTATTTATTTGTGAATTTTGTTTGTTTTTAATGACTAAACCTGGACAATTTTTTTTTGTGAAGGTGCCACGTACAGCTAAGAAAAGGTATGCTTCTTTTTCTTACCATTCATTTTTCTCCAGAGACCTATCATTCCTAATTTTTCTAAAATGTTATTCATCTTCTTAACTTCTTATTTACTTTATGGTTAGATTTATCTAGTTCTGAGAGAGGTAAACTGAGGTTCCTAACTAATTAGCTTTACTATCTATTTCCTCCTGTAATTCATTTAAATTTTCCTTTAAGAATTTGTATGTTAGTGTTTAATATTAATATTACTTCATTGTCTATGGTACCTTTTTTCAAAATGCAGTTTTCCTGATTATCTTTTTAATTAGGTCTATTTTTGCTTTTGCTTTGTCTGAGATCATTATTGTTGCCCTTGCCTATTTTACTTCAGCTGAAGCATGATAAATTCTGTGCCAGCCCCTTATTTTGACTTTGTGTGTGTCTGTTTTATACTGTGTTGGTATCCTGTTGTTTGTGTCTGTTTCAAGTGTGTCTCGTAAACAACATATTGTTAGATTCTGGTTTCTAATCCAGTCTGCTATCTGCTTGTTCTATGGGTGAGTTCATCCCATTCACATTCACAGTTATGATTGTTGGGTGTTTTCCTCAATCCTATTCTCTTCTGCTCATCCTTTTTTTTTTTTTTAAATCTGTCCCTTCTCAAAAGTCTGCTCTGCTTCTGACCACTGTTTCCCTTAATCTGCCTTCCCTCATGTCACCCCCCCCTGCCTTTCTGCTAGTCCCTTCCTCTCCTACTTCTTAGATTTCTATACCCAACTGAGTATGTGTATGTGTTCTTCCCTTTTTGAACTAATTCAGATGAAAGTGAAGTTCAAATATTGCCAGCTTCCCACCTCCCATTTTCCCCTTCACTGTCAAAACTCTTTGTGCACCTCTTTTTTTATGAAATAATTTTCTTCATTCTTCCTCACTATGTAGTAGGTTATTAATAAATGTTTTTCAAATATAAGAAATATTTATTAATCACTTTCTATGTAAAAGGCATTCTAGGTGCTAAGGTACAAAGACAAAAACAGAGCAGTTCCTTTTCTTGAGGATTTTGCATTCTATTGGGATGAAGACTAAACACACACACATTCCATACATATCTATGAATATACACATGTAAAGCATCTTTCCCAATACTACACACATATACACCCAACACTCAAATACACACATATATATGTAGATAAATGCAGTGTGTTCTAAAAACCTTAGCACATTTAAATTTTTTTAACAACTTAAAATTGTACTATGACTTCTGGGACACTTTGTAAATACAAAATTATACAAAATAATTTCAAGACAGAGATAACACCAAGGTGGAGAGCTATCAAGAAAGGACCTTGTGAAGAAAGTAAGATCTGAGCCATGCTTTGAAGAAGATTGGGGATCCTAAGAAGGAGAGGTGAGAAGGGAGTGCATTCCAGACATGGGATGGGAGATGAAAACCTGTGTTAGTATCCTGTTGTTTGTCTTAACCCCATGGAATGATGTTCTTCCATCATCTGATGGTGTGCTTGCCCCAGGCATCAAATTCCTAGTTACAGCCAACATTAATAAATGAGTCTTTGAGGTTTACTGAGGCAAGACATCCAGAGGAATGGATTTTTATCAAATTGTTGCCACTTGCCAATCAGAAAATAGCCATCAGGAATTAGAAGGAATTAACATCTATCTACTCATAGAATAACACCTATTCCTGTAAACATTAAATTGTGTGGTTTCTTTTAGTTTCTTTAAACAATACTTAGTGTATTATGTTTGAGGTCATGCAATTCTTGCTCAAGCTTAATATTAACTCAGTATTTGAGTGTACCAGTTTTCTCTACATTACTCACTGCCTGGATCAAAGTAAGCACTTAACAAATGATTGTTAATTTATTGATTGATTGAAATAGAAACAACACGGTATAATGGAAAGTGTTGTCCAAAGAGTAAGGAGAATTGGGCTCAAATTATATTGCCAACATTTACTAGCTGTAGGACCCTAAGCAAATGAACTTACCACTTTGAGCTACAGTTTCTTCTTCTGTAAAAGGGGGATAATTATTCTGGAGGTAATACATACATAAGGTTTTGCAAACTTTAAATCAAAAGAGTTTTGTAAATATCTTATTATTAATAATTATTTTAGAGATTGAGGAGAGATGTGTGCTGAATCAAGAGTGAAGCTAGCAAAGTGTTCATCCCAAAAGGAGAAAAAGAGAAAGAAACACTGTAAAGACTCCACACTCCCAAAAGTACTTAAAGGGAAGCATAGATACTGATACAACTCAAGCAGAGTCAAGAGAGTGATCAAGTTCGAGAGCTTACACGAGAGTATTGGGACAAATAGGAATGTTTAATCCTGAAAAAACCCATATCAATATTCATCATTCATCGGGAGGCTAGGTGGTACAGTGAATAGAGCACCAGCCCTGGAGTCAGGAGGATCTGGGTTCGGATCTGGCCTCAGACACTTAACACAAAAAATAGCCCTGTGACCTTGGGCAAGTCACTTAACCCCAATTGCCCTCCAAAAAGCAAAATAAAATAAAATAAAAGTATTCATTATTTGTGTATAGTTTTGAGCTCAGTATGACTGGCAAGAAGAGTATCTATTACAAAGGGCTAGCTAACATGCTGCTCTAGAAGGGACAGAGCCTCTTCAAGCTAGCACCCATGTACAACCTTCTGCTCTCAGTGCCATATTTTAGGAAGACAGTGATAATCCAAAGTACATCCAGAAGTGAGTGATCAAGAATGTTGAGGGAATTGGAAACTATGTCACCTGAAGAGCAGGGGATGGTTTACAATGCAAACTCCCTGAAACCAGTGATTGTTTATTTTCTTTTCTTTTTCCCTATGAGCTGGAGGCATCAAGGAAGATTCATGTAGAAGATTATATTTGAGCCTTGAAGGAAACTAGGGCTTTGGTGAGATGCAGGTATGGAAGAGGTGTGTTGTAGAGAGGGAAAAAAAGAAAGTGAAAAGGCAGAAAATGGGCCAATTATGTGAAACAGCATGGTCAGTTTGTCTGGCCTCCAGAGTACATTTCAGGGAGTAAAGTGTGCAGTAAGAATGGATAGTTATGTTGGAATAAAGTTGTGAGGGAATTTTAGTACCAAATAGGGAGGTTTATATTTGATCCTAGAAGTAATAAGGAACCAGGGGAGTTTACTGAATATGGGAATGACATTGCCACAATTGAACTTTAGGAAAATCACTTTGACAGTTGTGAGTATGGAGGAGAAGACAAGAAATTCGAAACAGGAGAATTATTCAGAGGCTAATGCAGTTACACAGGTGAAAGGTGATGAGGGACTAGTCTGTGGTGGTAGCTATGTGAGTAGGAAAAATAGAGGTGGGGAGTAGGTGTGAAAGATGTTGTGGAGGTAGAAACACTAAGATTAGGAACCGATTAGATATGTAAAGTGAGTAAAAATGAGGAGTTGAGGATGACACCAACCCTGCAAAAACAGATAAGTAGACAATAGACAGAACTAGGAGGTAGAGAAATTTTAGACATGTTGGGGATGATGAGACATTAATAGGATATCCAATTTGAAATGTCTAGTAGGCAGTTGAGATGCAGAGCTAAAGCTCAGAAAAGAAACTAAGGCTGGAAATATATTGTAAATCTATGAATAATTAGGCTAGAGTTGATAATTAAGTGCATATGAGATGAAAGATGTCACCAAGAGGGAGGTGACAGGGAGAGAAGAGACACAGGATAGAGCCTGGGAACATGTTCACAGTCAAGGAGCATTTTAAGGATGATGATGATGGGGCAAAGGAGACTGGGAAGGAGCAATCAGATGGGCAGAAGGAGAACCAGGAAAGAGCAGAGCTCCAAAAACCTAGAAAGGAAAGAGTATTCAGAATGGATAGTTAATAGTGACAAAGCCGCAGAAAAGTCAAGAAAGACTAGGACTGAGAAAAGGCCACGATGTTTTGATACTGGAAAAGAAGGGGTGGAAGGGCATGCAAAACAAAGTTCATTTTCTGAATCATTTTACCTAGGGTTGGTCCTGGTTCTGAGGGTAATACAGACACATTTAGCTACTGAGGCCGAATTAATTAAATACTTTAGAGAGAACATGGGGGGAAGCACTAAGAAGTATGGAAGGATGAATTAAGCATAAGGCAATCCCCCAAAACAAATAAACCTTGTCTTTTGGGGGAAAAAATGAGACTTTTGGAAAACGTACAATTCTTCCTAAATCAACCTTCTTCTTTGGTCATAAAACATGTCCCACATGGGACCATTCCTCCATATCCACAAATAGATAGCTGTAGTTAACTTTTATGGTCTCCCCATAATCTTGGCTATTCAGGGGGATGTGATTTGGCCTCCTTTTATTCTTCTGATTTGATACAAAGGTCAAAGGTGAAGAAAATATTTTCTCCATGAACACAAAACTTTCTGCCAGCCTGTGTGTTTCTCCATCTGCCCAATGTTAAAAAGCCTAGGCCTTCTAACATTTGCTACCTTCCTGATATACCCTAAGGATTAATGGGTAAGACCTACTTAAAGGGTTGGGTAGTTTGATGTCACTGAACCATGAATGAAGCCAAAGCAGAACATGAATGTTGTTACCTTTGAGAAAATCACTAAGACAATTAAAATCACCTCAGATACCTGCACTTAGTGTAAAAGATGCCTGCTGCAATCAATATTTCCACATAAAACTCCTCCAATTTCAGATTTCTATGGCCTTCACTAACACTTTCTAATGCTGGTATTCCCAGGAAAAAATTAGCATCTTAACAGATTTCCAAGTGTTTCAGTAAGTACAACAGAATGCTGGGCATGAAGTCAGGAAAACCTGGGAGCAGGTCTTCCCTCTGACACTCAGTAGTATGTGACTCTGGTCAAGCTGCTTAATACACTCAGCTATCAGAATTTACCTACTTATAAACCAATTTGAGCAAAGAATCTTCCAAATCAGAAATCTTTTGCCTATTCCCAACATTTTTTTTGCTTTGGCTTTTTGGAGGGCAATTGGGGTTAAGTGACTCTCCCAAAGTCACATGGCTAGTAAGTGTGTCAAGTGTCTGAGACTGGATTTGAACTCGTGTCCTCCTGACTCCAGGGCCAGTACTCACTGCACCACCTAGCTGTCCCTATTCCCAAGTTTTTTAAGTGTGAGTGTTTTGAAAAGTATTCAAATTTAGAACTAAGAGATCTCTCTGTTCTAGACCCAGCTTTGGGATTTTTCAGAAGATTTGACCTAGAGAGCATTTAGATCTCTTGACTTGAGAAGTGATTTGGCTGCTGCCCACTCCACAGAGTCAATGTCAGAGCCAGCATTTTAAATCCCAAATCAGTGTTTTCTAATTATGTTATTTTAGCTGTCAGTTAATATTTTTTCTCAGTTGCTAGTTGATACCTTTGACCCACCTCCTGTTATTAAGTTTATTTGTGCACATTTGCCAGCTCACCACTAAATTTTGAGCTCCTTAAAGGGAAAAAACAACTAGATTGGTTTTCATACTCGTATATCTAGTCCCTTGAATATAATGTCAGTCAATCAATAAAGATTTATTAAGCCCCTATGTGCCAAATTAGTCTGGGGATACAAAAAAAGAGGCAAAATCAGTCTCTATCCTCAAGGAGTTCACAATGTAATAAGGAAAGCAATAACAAGAAAAAAAAATATGTGCAATCAAGCTATATACAGGATAAACAGAAAATAGCTAACAGAGAAAGGTACTAAAATTAAGAGGGGTTGGCAAAAACAGTCTGCAGAAGGTAATATTTTAGTTAGAACTTGAAAGAAGTCAGGGAAGCCAGTAGGTAGAGATGAGGAGGAAGAACATTACAGGCATGGGAGGGAGGGATTGGCAGCCAGAGGAAATGCCCAGAGTCAAGAGATGTTGCCTTGTTTGTAGAACAGTATCACTGGACCAGAGTAAGTACATGGAAGGAAAAGTGTATAATATCTGAGAATATTGGAAAGGGAGGGGGACTGGGGAATAAAGGGCTTTGAATGTCAAAAAGAGGATTTTTTATTTGATCCTACTGAAGTGAGTGAGCCACTGTAGTTTATTGAGTAGAGGGATTAGGGTACCATTATTGGACCTGCATCACCCACATAAATAAGTGTTTAGTAAATGTTTACTGAATTAAAACTTGGATTTTGTTTCTTTTAACTTTGGACTTCCTTTCTTTGAGGCTCTGTCCTAATGTTTTCCTCCATAAAATAACTGAAGAAAAAATGTCATTTACCAAATTTGTAGATAACATGAGGCTGGATGAAAGAATTATCCTACTGTATGACAGTCAGATTCCAAAGAGGGCTCCTCTGAATGAAATGATGGTTTGAGCAAAATAAGTTGGATATAATATAACAAATATAGAAATGCAAGGTTTTATAGAAAAAATCAATGCTTTGAGTTAGAGAGAAACTAAATAGGGACCATCTCCAGTTGTCCTGAGCCATATCTGGCCACTGGACCCAGAAGGTTCTAGAGGAGAAAGTGAGGCTGGTCACTTTGCACAGCCTTCCCTCATTTAAATTCAATTCACTTACAAGTCACAGTATCACCTTCCTGATGTCATGGTCCTCTTTGAGAAGGAAGGACAAACAATGACCTGTCCAAGCTGCCCCACTAGGGACCCAACTGGTGAGTTCCAACTGGATAAATGCCAACTCCTTCCTCATGTCCTCTCTTTTCCTCTCCTTTCCTCCTTCCTCTCCCACTGTCTTCATTAGGCATCATACCCTTACCTATTGGAGCTCTGCCCAAAGGAATGTAGATTTTGATGGCTGAAACCTAGCGATATATCTTGGGGTTTATGGGCTACATTTCTTTCTTAAGGCCATACCTAAAACCCAATTCACTCTGGCTCTCATTGATTGTCCAACAATAGGTTCTAGCCCAAGTCCCACTTACTGGGGTCACTGTTTGGTCCTGATGGCTCAGACTGAATTTAAATAGCAATTGTTTTTGCTTTGGTCAGAAATTCTGAGGGTCTTTCCCTCCCAGATTGATTTTTTTTTTTTGATTAGGTAAAAGAGGCCATTCTCTGGCTCACTTTTTACCAACCTTAATCACTGAATGGGTTTTGCCTCAGTTAAAGTGAATACTGGGAAAGACGTTAGCTTAAAAAGGCCAAAGTCTCCCATGGAATCCAGGGCCATCTCCAGTCTTCCTGATCTATATCTTGCCACTAGACCTAGATGGCTCCAGGGGAGAGAGTGAGGTTGGTGACTTTGCATAGTCCTTCCTCACTTAAATCCAATTCACCTTTAAGTCATGGCATCCCCTTCCTGATGACATGTTCAATTTTGAGAATGAAGAACAAACAATAACAAACCAAATAACTTCTGGGGACCCTCCCAACCCACTCCAAGTTTCTATTCTATTTCTAGTGGCTTTAATGACATATGTTTGTTGGGTAAGTTGTGAGGGGAATCCTTATTTCAGTATTGGTCAGACTAGATACCTCTGAAATCCTTTTAAACATCCTGAAGTTCTGTGAATTGTGCAAACTCCTTATTTTAAAATGATTGAATTCAATTTGACAAGTATTGGTAAAGTACATATTATATTTTACTTTGGGTGAAAGAAAACAAGTCACTGGGAAACATAATAAACATAGCAATCCAAGAAGGTTTCAGCTAAGCTTGACTCACCATAAGCCACCTCATAAATGATAAGAAGCTGAACCAAATACAATAAGAGAACAACAAACAAAAAAAGTGAAGAAACAGAATCTCCAGTAGAGTAATGGTCCATAAAACAAACCAACAGACAAAACACTAAAGGACCATTCTACTAGCTCCATTCATTCTGAGCCCTGCCAGATCCAAAACAATATAGAAGGGAAAGGGTTGTAGTTTCCTGGGACTCATTCTCGTCAGGACCAAGTTACCAAAAGTAAAATAAAATTAAAAAAAAAAAAAATATATATATATATATATAAAGTAGTATGAGTTCATTGTAACTGGAGATGATATAAAGGAAATTAATAGAAATATCATACTCAAGCATATGCCAACAAAACTGAAAACTTTGAGGCAAAGGATTTGTTGTACTTCTGATCCCATCACTGAAAAACATTTTTGGAACATCTTCTTTTAAAATTCCTTTATACATGACAGCATGTATCCAGATATTTAAGGTCATATAAAAAATAAACTGTCTCCATATCCTGATTCTATTTGCTTTGGCCTCATTTAGATAATTGTAGATGGGAGAAATGTTCAAAGGCACGGGGATTCTTCAGTTTTATACAAACCATGGATAATTTCTGGGTAAGGTAGAAAGTCATGAAAAAGGTTCTGTGGCTTGAAATCAAACAGGCTCTGCTACATTTCATCTGTGTGACCTTGAGCAAATAACTTCCCTTCTCTGGGCCTAAATTTTCTCAACTGGAAAATGGGTAGAATCCATCAGATCCTCTCCAGGGTTAACATTTTGTTAATTGTCAAATGCCACCAATTACTATTTCCTATCATAAATTATAAGGTCTATATAATCTTAGATTAGTAATAGACACATTAAGGATTTATCTGGGATCACTTAGTCAGTATATGTTTGAGGTGAAATTTCAGGCCTGATCTTCCTAATTAAGTCTAGACCTCTGACCAAAAAACCAATGATGTCAGACTTGAACAGAAATGGATCCCTTGTGGGACACATAATTGACTTTCAAAACCTCAGGCAGCAAGTTTGATACCTCCACACTACATCATGCTATAGTTATCCTTTGCCAGAGGAACAGCAAGGGATTTGGGGAATCAAAATAGGACCTTAAGAATGAGAGCCAAGAGAAGAACAGATAAGCGGATGGAGTCAGGAGTATGCAGATAAATGTTTAACACCTTGTTCTCTGGGGGAAAAAATGTATATATACAATACATTTTTCAGTTTAATCTGAATTATTCACATTTTTTCCATCAATTTTTTAAGTTTAGAAATTAAAAAAAAACCTGATTTGCATTGTTTGACAATTTCTGAGGTATAAATGACCATTTTGAAAATTTAACAATCTGCTCTCATAAGCTAGTATGAGCTGCCTCTATCACACTCCTGGACAGAGGCACAAAGTAAAGGATAAAACCTGGATGTTGTCCTTAATTATTTAGTATTGTGAGTTAGAAGAGAATCTTTAGTTCTTTCCTTTTTCAGAGAGACCTCAACCACTGTGTAATACTGTAAGTATAGAGGTTTGGAAAGATGCCTGAGTAAGGTGTGACTCAGGGGTTGTCTTCATCAAACCCGAATGTTTTCCCCTAGCCATGGAGTCTTAACCCTAGAGGACTATATAAATCCTTTGGTGAGATAAAGATCACTAGAAAGTGAATGAAAACATTTGTTTGACTTTCTAACATTTATACTTTCATGTGAGTCCTTTGTATTTTTTGCTGGTGAAATAAAGATTGTCCTGTATTTGACGTACTACTGTTATTCTGAGTGCTTATCAAGGTCTTGAGGGCTCATGTCCTTTCTATGTAGAATCCCAGATATGAACTATATTCTGATGTTACAAAAGAGATCCTTGGGTAGGGGAGAACATGTCAGAAAGAGGAGATGTGTGAGAAGACCTCACAATTAAATCCAGAGCAACAGTCTGAACTATGGGTTACATCTGATGTTTATCTTAACCAAAGGCATAGTTATACCCCCATGGCTATTGTCCTTTAAACAGAATCTTCCATATGGTTCATACAATAAAGAAAAAGATATTAGATCTACAGTAACTTCTGAAAGTTCTGTGACCCAAGAATTCTTCCCACAATTATTTATTGATCACATTCAAACTAATTCTTAAAGAATAAGCAGTTATTTTCAGTGGTGGGAAATACTGGTTTCTTTATTCCCTTAGTACCCAGAAGCATAGCACCATATTCTTCTTGACCTCAATTTTTATTCTCTTGAGGTTTTGACCGACCTTTGTCAGCTGTAATGTGTATTTGTCGGGCCACTACAAGGCAAGAATAGAGGACTGGATATCAGTTATTATTCTCGAAATGTTTTTTTTTTTTTCCTTCTTTCTTTTCAACTCCCTTTGCTATAAGCAAAGCTTTACTAAAATAGAATGACAAAAGCTTTTGGAATTAGGTCACTGCAGGGATGATTACGGGCCAGGTTCTCTTTGGTGTATTGGATGGCTCAGATTCCTGGAACATAATAGCTAAAGGAATCTTCAAAGAATCAAAGAGTATCAGAGCTGGAACATGGGGGAGCTATGTGAGTGCAGGACTAGAAGTCAGAAGAACCTGATTTGAGTAACAGCTCTGATACCTACCTAGCCAAGAGACTTTGGGCAAGCCACTTAAACTCTTTGGCTTCGGAGTCCTCATCCATGATATAGGAGGCTTGGTTTAAGTAATATCTAAAGTCCCTTGTAACTCCAAGTCTTAAGAAACCTATTAATAACTTCACAAATACTAACAGATGACCCTGGAAATCTAGACTGAAATCTTCATTATACAGAGCTAGAAACTCAGGTTCTGGGAAGTGAACTAATTTTCCCATGATCATGTGACCAGCATCATAACATCTTATAGTTGGAAGGGCCCTCAGAAGCCATAATTTCAACATATAGTTGAAAAAGAAATTTCATCTCTAACTTGCCCAATGATATAACCAACCTTTTCTTGGAGAAATCCAATGAGGAAAAAACCCTTATTCTTTGAGGAAGTCCATTCCATGTTGGGACAACTCAATTGTGAGGAAGGTTTTCCTAAATTGGCATCTTATAACTTCCACCCTTTTCTCCTCATTCTACTCTCCAGAGCCAACTAGGAAAAACCTAACCCCTCCTCCAAATGACAATACTGCAAATATTTGAAGTTACTTATAATCTCTCTCCCCCGAGTCATCTTTACCCCAGGATAAGCATCCCCAAGAAACTAACACAGGACTTCAGAAATTAGTTGATGGGGGAAAAATAGAGGGGTTATAGCTTCCTTATATCTGAGCTATGGGTTTCTTTTACTGAGGCCTAAGATTCCATTAACTATCTTGGCTGCTTATCACCACTGATTCATGTTGGGCACAAAGTCCACTAAAATTTTACTGTTGATCAGTTGTTTTGAGCCGTGTTCAACTCTTCAAGAGCCCATTTGGGGTTCTCTTGACAGAAATACTGGGATGACTTGCCATTTCCTTCTCCAGCTCATTTTACAAATGAGGAAACTGAGGTAAATAGGGTTAAGTGGCTTGCCTAGGGTCACGCAGCTAGTAAGTGTCTAAGGCCAGACTTGAATTCATGAAGATGAGTCTTCCTGACTCCTGGCCCAGCATTCTATCCATTAAAACTAAACACACACACACACACACACACACACACACACACACACACACACACACACACACATACACACACACACACACACTCAGACTAACTACAATCAATACTGAACTCATCCCCATTTCGAAGCAGCAATAAACTCAAATTGTGTAGCACTTTAAGGTTTGCCAAGTAGGTCATGTGTTATTCTATTTGGTCTTCACAACCACCTTGAGAGGTAGGTACAACTATTATTCCCATTTTACAAATAAAGGAACTAAGACTGAGAGTAGTTAATTTACTTTTCCAGAGTCTTATAGCCAAGAAAGTGAAATAGGATTTAAGTTTGGGTCTTTTTTCACTCTAAATCCAACCCTTTATCCCACTATGCCACCTAGACCACAAATCTCCTAATGCATGTTTGACAGCATCATAGCTTTAGAGTTGAAAAAGATCTTAGGGGTCATCTAGACCAGCCCCACATGTTGAATATGAGGAAACTGAGATTCAGTGGGAAGATGAAGAGGCTTGCCCAAGTCACGCAGGTAGTGACAGAGATGGATTTTGCCGTCTGGTTCTTTTGCTCCTTATACTCGATCTGTCTCCACATCTATTTGCTTTCTGCTATTTTTCTTACCCTATTCCTCCCTTCCTTCACTGTCCCCTCCCCAAGTTTTGCTGATTTTTCTTTCCGTCCTACAACCTCAGCTCAAAAACCTCCCTCTCTGAAGCAACTGGGCTTATCCAATTTGCTTTCCAGTTCCCTCAATACTAAATGCATCCAATTAAGTACATTTATTCAACAATCCCCAACATTGTGGATGATATCGATATTTTCTCCCCTCTAGGGTACAAATTGATATTTCCTTCAATCAGATTAAGGATTAAGGTTCCATTCTACTGGCTCCTCCAAGTCACTATGCAATTGTGTGACACATTTATTTAGTTTTCATTCAAGAACAGATTGTAATAAATGCAATCAATGCCCCATAGAGGATATTTGTCTAGAGGATAGCTCCAGTACAGAATAGCCACAGATGTCCCTGAAAGGGTTTAAGGACGTAAAGTGAGCTTTCAAATGAAACAGCCATCTGATTCTTCCATATCAATCCATGGAGCTGGACAAGGAGATCTTGGTTCTGATAACTTGGAAACCTATCCTTTTTGGCCTCTCATTTGCAACAAAGGTTTTGCCAAGGGTACATGAATCATTGCATCTGCTGATATCTGTTTATGAAACTTGTGTCTGTGTAGGGGTAGGCTTTATAATGTGTCTTCATTACTTGTAGGAAATGCAAATGGGATCTCTGTCCACTCTTGTCCCCTGCTGTATGCCTTATAAGGCTCACACTGAAGCAGGGATCATGCTTCCCTTCTTTTTAATAAGATCAAGCCATCTTCCTAAAACTCAATTTACCCTCATATTAACCATACCTGGTCACTTCTAGGTGATCAGAGTTTTTATTTATAATCACAAACAGGGATACTTATAATAATATAAGTGGTTATGTGTCCAGAGGCAAACAGCACAAATGAACAGTGGGTGCTTTTAGCCAGTGGCTGAGAGAATCAAACTTCTGGCTCGCCTCCTGCTGTTTCTTCCCCTAACTGAGCAAGAAGCATGGTGGGGGCTTGTAGCAAACATACCATCAGTTCTGATTACTACTTTCCTGCAGCAGCAGACCACTGGAGTCTCAGAGGAAAAGGGCAAGGGAGCAGACATCCAGAAATCACATTCACCACTCGACCCTGCTTACCCTACTTATTTCCACAAGGTGCCAAGATGGATGATCTCTTCTAGTTTTTGACTCCCACAAGATTTCAAGGCCAAGTTTCAAAAAAGACATCACCAAACTAGGGAACTCTGGGAAAAAGTCTCTTTATCTATTTCCTGAGTCTGACATCTCTATGGCAACACCTAGGCAGTAGCCCAGGAGCTAAGAGTTACATAAGCATTTAGTTGAGTTAGATAAATGGTAATTAAAGCAAAAGCACTATTCAACATGTAACATAAAATTTGCATTCCCTTAGATCCCTAAACCCACCTTCTCTCAAACATGAAACACTTTCTGGATTAAAGTCTTATTGTCTCTCTCTTTTCTAGATTGGGTATGAAAAGTAACTTGGGAATATATTTTTGGAATTAGTAACCTAACTCACAAAGAAGTTATGCGGTCCTTCTCCTAACTCAAATAATCTGTACTATCTAAAGTTCAACTTCTCATTCACTGCTCTAAGGATAAATATGCTCCTTGATTGAAAGTTACATATGATCTGTTTATTCCTTTGGACAACCCAAGGCCAGCTCATCTCTATGTTGTTGGCTTAAGCGTATGAGATTCCACTGAACTTTAGTCTGTCCCTACAAAGCTCAATTACTGGACCTCAATATAGGTAAAAAAAAAAGTTTTATGATATGACAATATTACACAGACCAAAAGTCATTATCTAGTGACCATCATGGCAGAGAAATTAAGGTACCCAAATAAAAATATCATTAAGGAACTTCTCAATCTTTGTCCTTCAAACTCCAAACTATCTCCTGGATGTGATTATCAACCCTGGAAAAGTCTAGGAGGTGCATTGGTATTAAATATAAAATTCTTATGAAAATGATCTATGCATATAGAGAAGGCCTCTGTGATTAAAATATGAGAAACATACAGAAGTCTGTAACTATACGACTGATAAAGAGGGGCAGAGAACACAAAATCTTATCATGGTTACTATCCACTGATTACAAAACAAACATTTGATTCAGTATAGCAAAACTATACAGCATCAAAGATTTCCTCTAGTTTAAGTCTCAGAGACAGAAAATTCATATTAGATTCCTTGATAAAAACAATCAGAGAGATAACTGTTCAACAACCTTTGATAAGAAACTGTGAAATGGAACCTAACAGAAGATGATATATATTTACCAAATGTGAGCTCATAACTTAGCTTAGGTCCTACATAGCAATCCCATCAATTTCACATTCAAAGGCAGCATAACTTCTGGATAAGTCCTTATGTTGGGCTGGGGTTCCAAAGGTCATTCTTACCAATTCTCATCAACACTAGGCTGGCTAGGAATTCATCTTTTGGATTCTTATAACTCAAGCTCTTTCAGGAACTCCACCCCTTATCCCTAGAATGGAAAGAATGAAAAAATAGGCCAAAGAAACCCTGTTTCTTGGAGACCATATAACCTCAAGGGGAAATTGAAAGGTTCTTCCCTTTAAGGTCTATTTCTTTTACTTGAGGTTATCACAACATAAGGGAATAAGGGAAAGAACAGCAGAGGAGTCAGAGAGGAAGTTCCTAAAGCTGGAGTCCTTTATGAAGGTCTCCAAAGTCAATCAAAGAGACAACAAGAGCTAGTTCCAGAGTGTTGATGCACAATTCAGTATCTCCAAGACACTTTCCTCATACATCATCATAATTCTCCTAGTAGCATAATCCCAATGTGCTTTGTATGGAGGGATGCCTTTTCAGGTGGTCTGAACATTTGCCAAACTCCCATTATAAACCCATCTTTTATCAGATATTTTCCCTGTCATACTGTTTGGTTACAAACCTTGGAAATCTATGATTGTCAAAGAATCAACATGGCAGGTGACCTAAAGGATAAAGAGAAGACATACACTAGGAGTAAGTTAGCTGCATTATGTTTCCAATGGCCGATAGATAGATAGTTAGATATATAGATATAGATATAAAATAGATACTTCTTGGGAATAAGTGGCCATTGGAAATACAATGTAGCCAATTTACTATATGTCTTTTCTTCATCCTTTAGGTCATTTATCATTTTGATTCTTTGATAACCATTGATTACTAAGATTTGTAACCAAATAGCGTAATGGAAAAAGAATATGAATAATCTGAAGATATAACGTGAACATGTATGTGCATGTGTGTGTGTGTGTGTGTGTGTGTGTGTGTGTGTGTGTGTGAGGGGGGGGGAGAGTACAGAATATCATACAGGAAATATATGCCTAATTCTACTCCTTTCTTCCTCTCTATGTGTGACAGAGTTTGCTATGTTTCTTTATGTAGCAAGGGGTTAGGAGTCCTTGGCTTGCTCTCCCATCTCTGTGAGAATCTGAACTCCCTATGCCTCTAGCTACCTCCCTGACTCCTCCCTCTCAAACCTTTTGGAAAAGAAAAGCAACACCCCTGATTAAATCTCAAAAGAAAACACTTATGCAACTTACATTTTGTGCAAAGGAAAAAAAATGATGGATCAGGAGCCAAGAAGACAGGGTCAACCCTGAGCTTTACCCCCAAACTTCCTGTATGACACTGGGTAGGTTGCTTCCTTGTCCATGAAACAAGAGGCTTGGACTGGAAAATATCTAAGATCATTTTCAGATCTAAACCTTATAAACTATTGCCATGACTGTGCTCTCTAGGTTCAATTGCAGTTCTTTTGATCTATTAGTCTGTTCCTACCTGCTCTCATAGACTGTATTTTAAACTTTTCTTATGATTGTAAGGCTGTTTCTGCCCTGCTGAGCAACCAATCGTTAAGCCCAGCTGTGGCAGCTTACAGCAACAATCTACCACTAGGAATCCTTATCCCCAATTCTGCAACTTGTTTCAGTTGGGGGAAGGGGTACACCTATACCCCATCATTTTGGGGGTGAAAATCAAAATCATAGAGGACCGGAGGACACAAGAGGATTTTAGGGGAAACAGGTTAGTCTCAGATAGACACTGATGCTCTACTAACTACAGCAGGCTGTGATCAGGTATTATTGACACAAATCAAAGGCTTCCCCTCTGATTTCTAAAAGAAAAGAAACAGACTATTAATCTTTTTCAATCTTGCCCTAGTTGGATTAGTGATGATTCCTCTTCCTGATATTCTGAGACATTCTAGACACTGGCCTGATCTGGCTTCTGGGGAGAAGATAATAGGAAATTCCAATTTAAAAATGGTCTGGTATAGTGGAAAGATCTTGGAGCTTAGAGTCAAAAGACTTGGGCTCATAACCTTGGCTCTGTTGCATGTGTGCATACATGATTTCAGAATTTATAGGAAGTTTGGTGGTCATATATATTCTAACTCATACTCCAAAAAGAATTTTCATTACATCATGCCCAATAAATGATTATCCAACCTTGAAGACTTCCAATAGTGCAGAATCTCTTCCCTTCCAAGGTAACCCATTTTCTTCATGATGGCTCTAATTCCAGGGTTCTTAATTTGAAGTCCATGAACTTAATTTTTTTGTTAACTGTATTTCAATATAATCAGTTATCCTATGTATTTTATTTAATGCACTTAAACACATTATTCTGAGCAGGGGTTTCATAAGCTTTATGAAAGTGTCAAAAGGATCCAAGACTCAAAAAAAGATTAAGAATCTCTACTTTAATTATAAGGAAGCTTTTCCTGAAATCCACCCTAAATGTTCTGCTTGCTAATTTCCACTCATTGATTCTATTTCTACTCTTTGGTGTCAAGCAGAAGAAGTTCAAGTTTTCTTCCCAATGACAGACCTTCAAATACTTAAACATAGCTATCTTGACCATCTGAATCTTCTCATCTCCAAGCTAAATTTGCCTTGTTCCTTTAACCAATCTGCATGTGAAATGATGTAGATGAGAAGCCCTTTACTATTTAATTCTGTAGGAATTCAATAACCCCAAATCCTTTAACTTTATGGACAGTGGATCAGAAATCACATTTCTATGCTTTCAGCACTTCTGGACATGGTTTATCTTGGTCAAGTAAACTGAATTCATCAAAGACTTTGGGCATTTGAATATCTCCTTATTCATCCTGATTATCAGTCCCATATTATTCATTTTCTTCTGTCTTTCCAGTCCATGACTGGTTGGCAGAAAGAATGTACAAAATAATGATGGAGCAGATCTCTTCTCGCCATTGCCAGTTATCATCATTCCATCCACTCTGATCACTTGTTCTAATTCTTATGATTCTTTCTTTTCTTTCCTGTAACTTCAAAACCACATCTTGTTGCCCTGACTTCATTTGTCCTTTTCAGCTCATTCTGAGTTTTAGTACTCCTGACACTATTCTTAGAATAGCAGGTTGCATTTTTGTAGTCATCCTTCTATCTTCTGCACATCTTTTAAAAATCTAAGTTAGTTGGTGAGTTTGCTGAAAAATAACATTATTCTCTGCACAGGAATTCTCTTTTTTCCTCCGTAATGCAACTATTTATCTTTTTGTCTTGCAAATTTAATTCTTTTTAGATTCCTATCCTTGCTAGGCAATAGAAATTTCATCCATGGGATTTATTTATCTTTTTCCTAAATCTTTAAAATCAACCCTCCTCAAAACTCTAGTAGAAATGGCAGTCTATGCCTCAATTTCCTTCTTCTATCACAAATGTTAAGATAGAATGGTCACCTATCCCAAAAGTTCCAAAATTTCCACTCTAGAAATCAGTTCTTTCTTTTTAGTGAGAATCAGAGACAGAATACAATTTGCCCATTGCTGTTCTGCTTTGGGAGTGGGAGGAGGAAGAGAAAATGAAGAAGAAGAAGAAGAAGAAGAAGAAGAAGAAGAAGAAGAACAAGAAGAAGAAGAACAAGAAGAACAAGAAGAACAAGAACAAGAACAAGAACAAGAACAAGAAGAACAAGAACAAGAAGAACAAGAACAAGAACAAGAAGAACAAGAAGGAGAAGAAGGAGAAGGAGAAGAAAGGGAGGAGGAGGAAGAGGAAAAGGGGGTGGACAGGGCTCTTTCATACTCATCTCTATTCCAAAGCACAGTAACCGCCTTCTGTGGGGCACCTACCACAGGCACAAGGTGATGGGGCAGGGGTAATTTTCTCACAGGCATTTATGTTGACTACTTTTGCTTGGTGCTCAAGTTTACAGCTATATCATAATTATCCTCAAATATCAATGCAGACAGGAAAAGTTGAGAGCCTCATAGTCTCAGAAGAAGGTAGAAAAGGGGTAGTATTGTAATATTAAAAGATTATGGTTAAAGGTTAGGTTTGGTTCAGTTGGAGCCAAGTACCACAAAGGGTTATCATGGGGGGGGGGGGAATAGTGTGAATGGGATGTGGCATCTTTCTCTACCCCCCTAGTAACCTGGTGTCACTCTCACTTTGGCCACTTTTGATTTAAACTATTTCTCCATCTTTTCAATAGATATTTTGTCACATGATCCATTGAAATTTAGCTACATAGTGGCCATAATATTTGCCTTACCAATTCAAGTTAACTTAACAAGTATTTTATTAAGTACTAACTACAGATCATTTGCTATACTTGAAGCCAGGGTTACAAAGATGAGAATGAAAGATTGTCCTCCGCTAATTATTTCAACAAAAGAAGTTACTTTGGCATGACCTATTATTTATAAAGCCATGATGGCTTATAATGATCATTGCTTCCCTTTCCCATAGAAGTTCATGGTCAAATAGTGGAATGTAAAAGTTCCTGGATTGGGGAAAGGCTGAGGTGTGAGGGTGTACCAAGCTTCTTAGGGAAAGAATAACCTGTCCAGTTACAAATGCATTAGGTCAAAGTTTCTCTGAGCAGCTAGGTTTCTCAGTGGATAGAGTACCAGGCCTGGAGTCAGGAAGACTCCTCTTTGCGAGTTCAAATCCAGCTTCAGACACTTACTAACTGTATGACCCTGAGCAAGTCACTTAACCCTGTTTGCCTCAGTTTCCTCATCTGTAAAATGAGAAGGAAATGGCAAACCACTCCAGTATCTATACCAAGAGAACCCTAAATGCATTCACAAAGTGTTAGATATGAATGAAAAATGACTCGACAACAAAAGGCTCTCTATTGATCAGCCATAGTGGTCTAGCCCAATTTAAAAAATAGAAATAATAGTCTGTTAATGATTCTTCAAAATGAAAGTATATCATTTACAGAAAATGTTTAGTACTATTCCATTATAGTGGAACATTCTTGAATAGTACTAGGCAATTAGTTGGGCTCAGACACAAACTACAGGCGTGACCTTGGCCTAGTCACTTTAACTCTTTGGACCTTATAGATTTCTCCATCTATGAAACTGGTGGGGATAGAATAAGTTGAGTGAACAATCAATAAAAAAATCAAGTGTTACCTAAGCGCCTACTATGTGCCTGGGAATATAAAGACAAAGGTGAAACTGTCCCCTAACTTGAGGAAGTTAAACTCTTTAGAGGGAGACAACATATATGATTAAAAATAAATAGAAAACAAGTATGTATAAAAATATACAAAATCAATTCCAAGTAATCTGAGAGGAGGCTGTTTAAGGGAAGAAGAAATGATGCAGGTAAGAGGCCTTCAGTTTGCACCAAATTTTGAAGGAAACTAGCAATTCTGATGATCTCTAAAATCCTTTCCAATTCCAGAATACAATGGTTGTAAATTAGTGGTATAGTTATAAGTATATGCAGATTTTGACACGTCTGTCCTATGACTTGAAATTGAAGCAGGATAGGGATTTTTGCTAGAGGGAGCTCTTAATATAGGTATCAACGACAAACTAATAATAAAACTCATGTCAGAAACAGACATTAACATTTCTAATGTAGACAAAGTCTTAATCCCTTAAAGCCAGAATATCAGTCATCAATTATTTGTTTGTAACTTCAAAGTGATACACATTCACACACACACACTCATATACATGTATGTGTATATATTTTTGCCAACTATACATAACTATACATTAATAACCAAAGCCAAGGCCTATACAATTGAGTGATGAGATACGTACATATTTCATTGGTTACATTTCATCCAAAGGACACAAAATACCCTTCTCCAGCTAGATAAAAATGCATGGGGAACATGGGAAAAAAAAGCAATGTTTTATGTGAAAGTTCTACTAGAGATTTTTGACAGCCTATAACTCTATTGTCAAAGTTTCCAGACTCATAAAGTATTAATAATCCCATTAGAGATGTACATTTCCTTGCAGTTCTCAGGGAAAGGACAGCACATGCTGAGAAATGTGACATTTGGCACCCTGGGGATTGTACCCAATTCCAATTGCAGATGTATGCCTGGCATGTGATTTCCATGTATGGACCATTCCGGTTTCTCAGTGCACTAATGCTGAATGACAAGCTGTAGTGATCTATTATGCACAGCAGAGCATATAATAAATTATGTAGCAACTAGTGTTTAGTCAGTGAGATACAATCTGTTTTGACAGAAGGAAGATAAATGTAGTGGCGTGTCAGGGTACCTCCTTCCCATTATAAAATGGGCCCTCAGAGTATGTTGCTAACATCCACCGTGCCCTATACAGATGGAAGACATATGAGGGTAGAGTCTCCCTATTAAAGGAGCTTTACAAACACCCATTTGAAATGAAATCAGGATGACATTTTTTTTGCCTGTGAGGACTGTTATGCTCCCAAATAAACACATGTGATTATCTTCTTAAATTCTGCATTACTGTTCTTGAAACAAAAGGGATCGGGTTTCTGAGCTGTCACCTGCCTCCTGGATACTGCTCCTTCCCATTGATAAGTTCTAATTCCATTTACTGGACATCCCTGACCGCAAAGTGGCTGCTTTTCTATTAACAAGAGGGTACTTATCTATTGATCACCTACTACGGGCATAGCATAGCACTGGAACATGGCAACCATTTAATAAATGTGTCTCCATTCATTGATTCAATGAGTGAATGAACCAATGTTTTAGCCATAGAATCCTCCAAACCTATACCCTGAATTCTTGGGTTTACTTTGGGCACTCTGGGGACTTTCCTCAGGATTTAAATATGTGAGAAACAGGGTGTTATAATAATAAATAACAACAGTAGTTATAAAGTGCTTTAAGACTTACAAAGCATTTGACATATTACCTCCTTTGATCCTCCTGTGAGGCAAGTGCTACTATTATCCCAATTTTACAGATGAGGAAACTGAGGCTAAGAAAGAAGTGACTTACCCAAAGTCTCAGAGCTAATAAAGTATCTGCTTCAGGATTTGAATTCAGGTCTTCCTCACTCTGTCCACTCTGCCATGTATAACAATGGATTTGGGTTTGAATCAAGGCTCTCCTGCTTCTTCACCTACGTGACTGAGAAAGTTGCTTAACATTTCTGCACATCAGTTTCTCCTATAAAATGATGAGCTTAGACTCAATGCCCTCTATAGGTCCCATTTACATCTGTCTCATGATGCCCTCATATCTTCATCAGGCCATCATCATAAAGTAGGGGTTTGAGGGAGGAGTAAAGCTTTTCTGCCCCAGTGCAGTTTCACAAAGTGTGGGATGGTTTGCGGTTTCCCCCTCCTCACTTATCTCCCTTCATAAACATTCCCCACAGGACTTCCTAGTGCTGTCTAGTAGGGCTCAGTTGGACTTAAGTCCTCCCCAGAGATGTACCAGGAGTCCTACAGGACAATGAATTTTGTGCAAACCATACTATAAACTCAATGTATTCTGAACTGTACCACAGTGATCCAAGCTTGAAAATGAGCCATTTTAACATTCAATGTAGTATCTTTAGAAATTCAGATAAAAATACAACTGTGTAAAGTTGGAAAGTAATCCTATATCAGAACTAATAATCATATATTTCCATATCCTCTCAGCATCAGGGAAACTTTCAAATTCCTCCTTCCTCCAAGCCCTGTCATCTTCTTTCTTAGGAAAAGGAATCATTACAAGCTATAAATAGAAGTACTCTACTCCCACCTTGGTGTTCTCCATTTCCCAAAAGCTGCCCAAGATGCTAAAGGGGTTCACTAAATCAGAATCATAGAATCTCAGGATTGGAGGAGACTGGGGAGGCAAACCAGTCCTATGTATCTTCAAACAAGATTCCTGATGTAACATACCTGACAAGTGGCTGTTCAGAAAGTCAAGACCTCTGGAGGCAGCCTCTTCCCCCACCAGGTTGCTCTAACTTTTAAGAAGTTTTTCCTTCCCTTAAGTCTAAATCTGCTTCTTTTCAGTGTCCACACATTGCTCCCATTTCTGCTCTCTGGAATCATGCAGAACAATTTTTCTCTCTTGACCATGATAGCCCTTCAAATATTTGAGGCAACCATCATGCTCACTTTCTCCTGCCCCACTAAATCTTCTCTTCTCCAAGCTAAATGTCTGTAGTTTCTTTAAATGATTCTCATTGGAAATGCAGATGACGCCCTGGTCCTCCTTCTGGTCCTCCCATAGACTCTCTGTTTTATCCTTATCCTTCCTAAAATGATAGAGGAAACAAAAAGGTGAAAACCTTTGCCAGAATAGAATTTCCCCTGGTTGGTCCTTCTTCCTTTTTCAGTATGAAATTATCATTAAGGCAAATCAAGAAATGATTGCCTGTTATACTTTGTGAAGACTTAAAAAAAATTTCTAGATTGATTGAAACCCTACTCCCCCCCATCACAACAATACATTTTTGCCAAGTTTGTGATCTGTTTACTGGACCCCTCCTTTATTTTCTCTTTTGTACTCAAGCCATCTTTTTGACATACTTCATCCTCCACCTCTGATCCAATATGTCAGCTCCTATGTCTGAGAACATGGCTCTCCTAATTGGAAAGAATTCATCATTTCTAAGTGCTCCCACTTTCATTCATTTTGCCTAAGTGATTTATCTTAACACTCCAATGACAATATCACTTCTTTTATCTGGCACCATTAATCTTTACTCATACAGTCTCTACGAAAATTCTTACCTTCTCATTTCTCTATTTTCTAACAAGACTATATCTTGATATATAGCATTCTACTTCATTAGCTATCCTGGTTCTTTTCAATAGAATATAGCCCTTTCCTTATTTGCAGTCCTCCTCTCATAAAATTTAAGTGATATGCCTACTGGTATTAGCATCCCTAGTTCATTTGGCTTTAAGAGAAATGATTATTAAATAACCAAATATTGAGGAGATCCAGGATTTTTTCCCTTCTTTATTTGGAGATTAGGTCAATTGGAGATTAGGTTAATTCTCTGAAGGGCAGGGTGGATGATGAGATAACCCCATCCAGCCAGAGAACCTTACAAAAAATCTAATCTAAGGTGAATTCTGGCTCTTTGTGTTCCACTCAGCCAGATCTGAGTAGAGACAGAGCCTGGTCTATATCCCCTGAGGCTGGGGGTGGTCTGGGAATAAAGTGATCAGAGTCATATCCTTCATTAAAATATCCCCAATTAAAACATACCCAATTTAAAAAATACCTTTCTTTAGAATATTCATTCTTCTCATTAATTGTTTACTAATCATTGATTAGTTGATTAACAATCATTGATTGCCACTTTCAGGAACACTCACTCTTTCAAGGGCATATAATCATTGAGTGGGTTCTATGAGTGGTCTTTGGCATTCAAAAGTACCACTAACCCCTTTTATTAATTATATACTAGCATAATTAATAAAATGATTAATTACCCAGAAATTATGTCTCTCAGACTTGTTACCCATCACAGTTTATTAAACCTACCTTGTTCATTTGTTTACAAGAAACTGAGGCCACTTGATTTTGTGGCTGGTTTCTTTCTTAGATTTTGTATTCTACAAAATTTTTGATGCTTCTACTATTATTATCTTCTTATACTGTAGCTTCTCTCAATAATATCTAGCTTGGCAAATAGATTTAAGCAGTTTTCTCCCTCTCTTTTCCATTTCAGTTTAATGACCTTTCAATTAAATTTGCAAGACTCCTGATAAATACATTCTTATCAGCCCTTGTTAGATACATTCTCTCTCTGATCAGAAGATGGCCATTTCAATATTTCAAATTGTAAGTCATATGACAGTAAATCAAATTTCATTCTCAAATGCCACATTCTTTCTTAACAATTAATGAATAAATTTTATAAGCATTCTCTCTCTCTCCTACTGTCCCTCCAGTTCAACAATTTTGAAAAATAGATAACCTTCATGGCAAATAAATATAATCCTGCAAAACAAATTTCCACATTGATCATGTCCAAAAATGCATGTCCCATTCTTCATTTTAGCATCCCGCCTTCTGGCAGGAGACAGACAGAATGTTTCATATATAGTACTGTGGACATGTGGTCAAATGCTATATGCTTAATGAATGGTCTAACTAGCCATCTTCAGGAGGCAATGCCTTTAATCACCAATGATGATAAACAGTTCTGGTGCCTGGGAGGTCTTTAATTTCTCGGCCATAGCTCTCTAACAACAACAACAATAGTATTTTATATAGAATTTTACATTTACAAAGCACTTCCCATATATTCTCTCATTTATCTTCACAGCAACCTGTAATGGAAATGCAGATTTAAAGATCTTCCCTGCCCCTAGGCCCTTTGATTGGCTTAAGAGACTTTGATTGGCTTTAAGAGACTCTGAAAACCTTCCTTGACTTGAAAATATGCTCTGCCTCCTAATAGGCTGAATGTGGTCACATGGAGCCTGTGGTGGGAGGCTTGTTTTTCAGGAATGACCACACCTTGATACTTTGTGATTGGGCAGTGGGTCAAGAAGGTTGTTACATTCTCTGAGCCAGGAGAAGGCTATATAAACCCTGATGAGAGGCTTTGCTTTGGGGCTCACTTTGAGAAGTGTTGTGTGATTTGACCAGATGAGACTCTGGGAAGCCGTTGTTGAGAGCCCCCCGGCTTTGAAAACCCAGATGTTGATGCTTCCCTCTCTGGTAACTGTGATTTGGTATTGATGTATGTAATGTTGGGACAGTTTGGAAGCCTGTCTGTAACACTGAAGTTCTGTAACTCTGAAGTTTGGGGTGCTGACCTTTTTCCCCTGAACTAGGTAATGTGTGTTTGTTTGATTAAAGTAAGCTTGTTAACTGATTTTGAGTTGCTTTCCTTTTGAGAAGCAGATCTAAGAACCTGTGTTGGCATTCACCCTGGGCATATTGGGGTGCTTGCTGCTACACAACCTGAGATGTAAGTGGAATTATTATTCCTATATTGTAGCTGGGAAAACTTTGCCTGAGAGAGGCTACATGATTTGTCTAGGGTCACTGATAAGTGTCTGAGGCAGGATATAATCTCATGTATTCCTGAATCCAGCAGTCTATCCATTATGTCACCCAAGTCACCTCAATGCTCAGGTGACCTTGCTGATCATTTTTTTATAATGTTCTCTAGATTCCTTTTGTCAGTATCATGTTCTGACCATGAATATCATCTGTTCCATAGTAGTTCAAAGTGGAAGTTCACACTGAACACAGGAGCAAAGGTTTGGAAGCAAAGGTTTATAATTCACAACTCAGGAGGGTAGGATACACATGGGCCCTTTGCCCCTGTGACAAGCATGGAAGCTATAGCCTGAACAAGCAGGTCAGATGGAAGACACAGAACAACAGCTTGGCTGGGCTTCATCGGCTAATGCAGAGGGCTGGATTGGCCCAAATCCATGTAGTCCTAATAGCAAGAAAAGAGTGTCTTTAGGGGGAAATTTTAACTGTGCCACAACAAGCCAGCCCAATGGGGGGTTCTCAAAAAAGCCAGCCGTTTTTACAGCACCCTGAAGGCCACTTGGCCTTATGCAAACAGGTAATCACTTGAGAGGCTAGGAAGGAAAGTGCCAGAGCTAATCCCATGCCTATGACTGCTCATCAACCAGAAGTAGGGAGTAGTATTCCTTTTGAGTGAGGCTCAGGGGGTTCTTCCGCCACTTTTCAATTGCTATCATCTGATCAAGAAATAGCTGTGTTACCAATCTCAACAGGGAATCACTGACTACTTCTTCTTGTCTCTCTCATATGTCTTGACCCTTAAGAGAATCCTCACTAGATAGTGCTTTGGGATCTAGCACATAAAAGCAGTAATTTCCACATCAGAGTATCTAGCTCGATCCGCTTTGGTAAGAGCTTTCTATCTGTCCTAACACCAAATATTCAGTGATCTTTCTTTTTCCTCCATCTCTTCTACAAGTACTGACCTCTTGATACAAGTGAGAACCCTCCCCCCCCATATCTTCAGATTGTTTTTTTTTCTTTTGTTATCACTTTGAACACCTCATTCTAGTGTTTAAAGGAACACTTGATTCTTCTTGTTAACCTGGAGAGTAGAAAGGCATTCATTGATTCCCTTCAACCTTGTCTTCTAGAGAAGAGTGCATTTTGACCTTATAGAGCAGTCACTTGGCTACGGCAGAAATACAAGCAGCAGAATCATAATAGGTAGCTTTAAAGTTTGTAAAGCACATTAAAAGTGTTCTCATTTGATCTTCCCAGCCCAAGAAGGAAGGAGCTATTATTACTCCCATTTGATAGAGGAGGAAATGGAGGCTGGGAGAGATTAAGTGACTCATATGGAGCTATTTAAGTGTCTGAGGCAGGATTTAAACTCAGATCTCCCCAAGTCCAAGATTGCATTTATTATGGTAGCTAGGTGCCTGCACTCATTATGTACTCAACACTGGTTCCTGTGAATTTCTCATTGCTCTCATTTTTTGGCATAGCAGGACTGAAGCTGATTGTCACAGCATGAACTAGAGGACAGGATGAAACAAGAAAAGGCATGGGGCGGGGGAGGTAAAATCAAGATAGTAGAGAAAAACCAGGATGTTGCCTTAGTTTTCCCCAGTTTCCCTCAGAAACAATGTTAAATCAAACCTCTAAACTGGTTCTGGAGTGATGGAATCTACAAAAAGATGGAGTGAAACTATTTTCTAGCATAAGATAACAAGAAAGGACTTCGGGCTCAATTTTCCCACATCCCCTACAACATTATCATTTTCCTTTTCTGTCATATTCTGATAAGTGTGAGGTGTACCTCAGAGTTGTTTTAATTTACATTTCTCTAATCAATAGTGATTTAGAGCATTTTTCATATGTCTATAGAGAACGTTACTTTATCTGGAAACTGCCTGTTCATATCATTTGACCATTTATCAATTGGAGAATGAATTGTATTCTTATAAATTTGAGTCAGTTCTTTAGATATTTCAGAAATGAAATCTTCATCAGAGAAACTTGTAAAATTTTTTCACAATTGATTACTAACTGTTTATTTCCCTCTATCCTATTTCCCCCTATTTATATCCCCATTCCACCCTCCCTCCCTCCCCAGCTCTGTCTCTCTCTAGCTCTCTCACTTCCAAGTTGTCAAGTTTGGTCTTTTCATCAGGAATGCTTGAAAGTTTTCTATTTTTTTGAACATTCATTTTTTCCCCTGAAGCATTATACTCAGTTACCCTGGGTAGGTGATTCTTGTAATCCTAGCTCCTTTGCCCTGTGGAATATCATATTCCATTTCCTCTAATCCTTTAATATAGAAGCTACTAAATCTTTGTTTTCCTGACTGTGGCTCCACAATATTTGAATTGTTTCTTTCTGGCTCCTTAAAGTATTTTTTCCTTAACTTGGTAGCTCTTAAATTTGGCTATAATATTCCTAGGAGTTTTCATTTTCAGATCTCTTTTAGGAGGTGATTGGTGGATTCTTTCAATTTTTATTTTACCCCTTCCTTGATAGTTTCTTGAAATAGGTCTAGGTTCTTTTTTTTTTTTTAAAGATCATGGCTTTCCAGTAGTTTAATAATTCTTAAATTATATCTCTTGGGTCTATTTTCCAGGTCAGCTGTTTACCAATGGGATATTTCGCATTATCTTCTATTTCTTTTGATTTGTTTCATTTTTTTAAATTGTTCATTAATGTTTCAAAGTGTCATTAACTTCCACTTGTCCAATTCTCATTTTTAAATAATTATTTTCTTCCATGAGCTTTTGTACTTCCTTTTCAATTTGGTCAATTCTTTTTTCAAAGAGTTCTTCTCTTCAATGGATTTTTGTGCTTCTTTTACAATTTGGCCTATTTCACTTTTTAAGGTATTATTTTTCTTCATATTTTTGTGCCTCCTTTACCAAGATGTTGATGCTTTTTTCATGATTTTCTTGCAATACTCTCATTTCTTTTCCCAATTTTTCCTCCACCTCTATTACTTCATTTTAAAAATCTTCTTGAGCTGGGTGTGAGTTCTTTTTGGGCTTGAAACCAATTCACATTTTTCTTTGAAGCTTGTTTTCTTCTTAGCTTGTTTTGATCTTTCCTGTCACCATAGTAGTTTTCTATGGTTAGGCTCATTTTTCTTGCTGTTAGCTCATTTTTAAGTTTATTTGTTGACTTTTAACTTCATGTTAAAGATGGGCTTTGCTCCTGGAGTCAAGGGGGTACTGTTCCAAACTTCAGGTTTTTCTGTATAGCTGTTTTCAGAGATAATTGTGGGGATGTTTAAGTTTTCAATTCTTTTAAGGTGGTATAATCTAAAGAGAGGTCTGTTTACCAATCTCCTGACTTGTATTCTGGTCTGAGACCTATGTAGCACCAATGCAATATTTACAGTCCCCATGATCATGATAAAGACTGTGACTATAAGTATTACACAAAGGTCAATCACAAAATATGCCAAACTCTATGGATAGAGGATAGAACTGAAGCATTTATTTATTTATTTATCCATTCATTCATTCATCCATTCATTCTTACTTATTTATTTTTGCTTCTTGGAGGGGGAAGGCAAGGCAATTGGGATTAAGTGACTTGCCCAAGGTCACACAGCGAGGAAGTGTTAAGTGTCTGTAGTTGAATTTGAACTTAGGTCCTCCTGACTCCAAGGCCATTGCTCTACTCACTACGCCACCTAATTGCTCTATGAAGCATTTATTTCAACACCAGAAAACTGAATCCCAAAACCAGTAAGCAGATTCCATCATAGTACCAAAGATATTAAGAAGCCATAATAATGCTGAGAGCCACAGCATCCTTCAGTCTTCCCACAAACCAATACAAGATCAATATTTACTCACAAACCTCTCTATCTCCTTGCCTGAGCTCCTCTCTCCCCCATCATCTGGCTATCTCTCAACACCAGCTTCCTGTGGGCTCTGTTTCCCTTCAGCAACCCTTCCCACCACAGGTTCCATGCATTTATATTTAGCCTATCAGGGCACAAAATTTATCTTCACAGCAGGGAAGCTTCCTGTGTGCTTGGCTGTGCCCTTCAGCAAATTCCTTACAGGGAATTTATGTAATCACAGGCTCCATGTGATTACATATTAGGGGGCAGAGTTTACTTTCAAAGCAGGGGAGGTCTTCAAACTCCCCCCTAGGTCTATTAAGAGGCAGGGAAGATCTTCAAATTCCCATTCTGATTACAGACCTACCACAAGCATTCTTTTCTGCCAGGGAGCTGTGACCAAAGTTCCCCATTTCCCTGCAGCAACAAGCTCTAGTATGCTAGTTGCTCCTCCTCATCCTGGCACTACAACTCAGGATTGTGACCCGGGACTGTGACTCAGATCTATCTCTGGGCAATGTAACATAGGCCTACACCCAGTGTCATTAAAGGGACCACTGCAATCTCCTTCTGACCAGCTATCCAACCCCCTTACCTTCTGTGGTCTGAGAGCTTAGGAATCTGTTGCTGCTACTTCAATTGTCCCCAAGGCTTGCTTCTGGTTTTTCAGAGATGGCCTGTGATCAGCTAGGCTCCTTTGTCACCCTAGTGCAACAGACCTTTCCTACTGATAATCCTTCTAGATTATCTTGGACTAGAAAATTGTTTCACCCTGTCCTTTCATCAGTTCTGCTGCTTCAGAATTCATTTTAAGGCATGTATAAGTTTGTGTGTGTGTGTGTGTGTGTGTGTGTGTGTGTGTGTGTGTGTGTATACACATATATGGGGAGGGGTTCTTTATGCATACACTAAGTGTAAAATAAAAGTACTGCATGAACATTGAAAAGAAATGAAAATGATTTAGAGAGCTTTACTGTGATTCCTAGGAAGGTCAGAATTTGAGGGACCATTTTATCTGGGGTTGTTTTGAGTTTTGTGCCTGTCAGTATATATGTATGCACACAAACATATGTGTAAATGATCAGAAATAGTTGATCATTCAAAATAGTTAACAGGGTAACTGTGGGTGATATTACCTGGAAATTGATTACCATATCCTAGAGATCAGCACTCAAGGCAGCTAGATGGTATAGTGGATAGAGACAGCCTGGAGTCAAGACCTGAGCTCAAACACAGCCTCAGATACTTACTACTATGAAACCCTGGGCATATCACTTAATCTCTGTTTGCCTTAGTCCCCTCAACTGCAAAATGGAGGTAGTAATGGTACCTACATAGCAGGGTTGTTGTGAGGATCAAATAAGATCATCTTTGTAAAAAAGAATTTGTTCTTAGCACAGTGCCCGGCACATTCTCCTCCCTTTCCCTTCCTACTCTCCCCTCTGAAGAGGAGGCATTTATTAAAAATACTGAAAGCTCTTATGAATAGAGATTTTGTGACATGTTTAGGAATGAGAATTTGAAAACTCAAAGGACCAAGTTGTATCAACTGCCAAAGAGTATTTGCACATATGAAGGATAGTAGATTGAAAAATCTTCATTTCAAAGTATAATTATAATAGCCACTTACAATTATTTGTGTTTAAAGTACATTTGCATAGTTATAAGAAATTATAGTAAAATACCATATATTATGAAAATTAAAAGCTATTTTTAAAGTATTGTATCAATTGACATGCATAATCCTTCAAGTGTTAAAACAGGAAAAGATGCTCTCTCTGTAGCTAATGCTGAGTATAAACCTCATATTTCATAAATCCCTCTTCATAAACTTCTTGCCCCACATTATCTTTTCCCATATTGCATGAATTATGTTATTTTACATTATTGTATTGCTTGAAATTTTACTAACAAGAGATTGGTTGATTAATTTCTTCCTTATATTATAAAATACAGATACCAGGGAAAGGGTTAAAAAATAGTCAGTCTTTCTTGCAATATTACTTACTTCCGAGTGATTAACTTCATTAAAGGAATTCCAGTTCCTTCCTATCTATTTTGACCCAAGGTGCACTTGCAGTGGGAAATTATAAAGCAGACCCCCATGGAATATTACAATGGGAATTAGGGCAAAATGACATTTTTGGTGGTCCTGGAGAAGATGGCACTACGTGGTATAATTAGAGAATTGGGAGGATGCTAAAGACAAACTTTTGTTCTTCAGTATTGCCTAGGTGCTATTCTATGCATGAAAATCTATTCCTCCTTCTGTTCTTCCTCCTAAATTACATAAACCTCTGCTCCCAGCATCCTAAATTCAGGCTAGTACTTCTAAGTCTATTGTTCAGCCGTAACATTGGTTGAGTTAAGCATGCGCACTGTTCAGGGAGTACAGCTACCATCTATTACATTGTTTCTATAAGGGAAACATTGTTCGTTACTAGTTTACTCTAGAATACAACTCACTTTTAGGTTGGAAATGGCCTACAAGTTTATTTAGCTCAGTAATTTCTATTGCTTGGATAATAGCAAGCAGATGATATTGAAGAGGAAACAGAATGAAAAGAGAGTGACAGGAGGGCCAATTTAGACCTTCAGCACTGCCAACATAACTTCTAGGCAGTAGTGGACCATTCCTTTGAAAGTAGTTGTCTACAAACAGGGTCTAGTGACATGATTTGGTTTGACATCTATTCCCCTGGTAGGAATCCTATTCTCCCTTCTCCAAGATGGTTGGCAGATCAGGTCTACATAGCCACCTGCTTTGCTTGTGCAGTCAAAGAACCATCACACTAGAGGACCCCTCTCACTCTCCTTTATCCCCTCCTCCAGTTCCCATTGATTTCAAGGCCTCTGTGATCCTGGAATATCTCTGGCTCTACTCCAGATCTAGTTCACACAGATTCACAAGCCAACCTAGACTTGCAATGAGCAGAAAGAAGGGCACAGTTTAATAGAAATTCTCCTCAGGGGAGTGACTCTCCATTTCTCTCTTGGAGTGACTCAGCTGTGCAGTGCCAACTGCCCTGTTGGGCACAGGTGGGCACATCTGGAAAAATTTGTCTGAGTTTGAAGTGGAAAAAATATGCCATTATGTTTTTAAATCAGGTTTCTTCCAGAAATTGGATCTTAAATAAACTGTATACCCACCCCACCCTTCCAAGCACCTAGCACAATACTCTATATACAGTAAGAACTTAATAAATGTTTTGACTGCATTTGACTTGTTCTCTTCTCTGAATTTGATTACTTCTTAATGGAAATATCATTTGCATTCAAATTAGCTTTTAGGTTTGAATTGAATTTTAACAGGGTACTGAGAGCCTGAGAGCCAGACATTTGTGTTAGTCCGTGAAACCCTAGAGAGTTATACTCAGAGTTGTTCACTAGCAATTTTTGCAGCTGGCACAAGGAGTGCAAAATGAGAGCTTAAATGCAGCTGGGGAGGTCACTCTAGGGAAGGAAAGCAGAGGGTCATCAAGCCAGGTAAACCTTCACTTGGGAGGAAAGCTGTCTCTCTCCATCTGGAAGCTTCTGATTTTAGCTTAATGATTTTTGATAACTAGACACGAAAGTCAACTATTTATTACTGAAGGGAGGGAAGTGTCATCAGTATCCTCTGAAAGTTGCAGCCCATGGCAAAGTCCTGGTCCTCTTCCTATTGTTAGGGTTGTGATTATGAACTATTTTGTTTTGGTCCCTTCACCACCCCCCTTCCCTTTTTCTACTTCCCCATGGAGTTTTCAGGAATTATTGTACGTAACAGGTAGTAAAGGGCAGGTGTCCTCCTTCTCTCCACTCACGTATTACCCAGATGCCTCGATGTAGTGGTAAGGTGACCCTAGACCCTTATGTGCCTGGTACAATCTTTGACTATTCCAACCAAAATTCAAAGGCTTTCTAAGAATATACTTGATGCCCAACTGGACATGCTTCAGACAAAATAAATTCAGAGAGGATTAACCATGTATAGCAAGCTGGTTACCCTGTGAATGATTATTTTTCCTATAAAGAAAATCTACTAGATTGGGGCGGCTAGGTGGTACAGTGAGTAGAACGTCGGCCCTGGAGTCAGAAGGACCTGAGTTCGGATCCGGCCTCAGACACTTAACGCACACACAAAAACAAAAACCTAGCCATGCGACCTTGGGCAAGTTACTTAACCCCAATTGCCCTCTAAAAAGCAAAATAAAATAAAATAAAATAAAATCTCTAGAATCAGAAGAAGTGTGGAGGGAGTACCCATAATGACAAAATGGTACATTCCTAAAATTTTCATGGATAGTTGTCTTGCTAATTTTTTATTTATCCTATTTGACTGTAAGCTCCCTGAGTGCAATAACTGTACCTGATCCAAATTTGCATCTTCACCTATGCCTAGCACATTAAGTATTCTGTACAATTAATAAACATTTTTATTGAATTAGATTGACAGACATCTCCCTACAGAAATCGAGTTTTATCTCCAAGGAACAAGCAACAATATCCTGCCAGAGAGTCTGTGTCTTTTCATAGTACCCCAGGGAGACTGTTTTTGCTAAGAGAAAAAAGTGGCTTCCTAGTAAAAGAAATACATTTTCCAAAGAAGAAAAAATTTGGATAGCAAGAATTAGACAAGTCGGAAGTAACCAGGAACTTTTAAGATTAATGAAAAAAAAAACCCCAGCATATATTGATTGGGGGGAGGGAACTATAGGTAGATGGGGAGAAGGAAGAGCAATGTTGATAGTCCCAAAACACATAGTAATGAGAAAGTGCAGAGGTTTATAGGAAGAACTTGGAAGTAATCTGGTCAAACACTCTCATTTTGTATTGAGGAAACTGAGGCCTAGAATTTTAAATCGTGTGTGTGTATGTGTGTGTGTGTGTGTGTGTGTGTGTGTGTGTGTGTGTGTGAACACATTCAGGGAGGATGAAATTAATTAATAATTAGAATAGCTGTAATCCAAAGCAGGAGGTCACTTTTACCAATCCCTGTAGCTCCTACTAATGAAAGTTCATGCGGTTCAGGGTCCCAAAACTCTTATGAAAAATGGGAGCCCACAATTATTTTCCTAGGAGGCCATTTACTTCTTTGCCTGGTTGCATAAGAAAAGAAGATTGAAGCCCATTAAAATTAGCTGTATTAGCTGATTCTGAGAAAGAATGAAATTTTGAAATTTGTTAAGCACTTGCTATGTGCCAGGTACTGTGTTAAATGCTGGAAATACAAAGGAAAATAGCTCTTTCCCTCAAAGAGCTCACATTCTAATGGGGGAGATAGTATACATATTATGCCTAAATAGAATATGTTCACAGGATTAGCTGGGGATGACCTCAGAAAGAAGGCATTAACATTAACAGAGACTGGGAAAGGCCACTTGGAGATGGGATTCTAGCTGAGACTTGAAGAAAGCCAAGAGACAGAGACTAGCAGAGACAGCATTCCAGGTATAGAAACTAGCCACTGAAAAGACAGTTATTTCAGCTAATAACTAGTTGATATCCAAAAAGGGTCAATAAGATATCAGGTTTTATCATACTGAAAAGCATGCAGACCACCCCAAAACAGGTCATTCTTCTAAGATGTCTTTGAAGGGAAAACAAAGCATATATAATATTGGTATTATATGGTAAGAATATGGGGCTGTCCTTCCCCCAACTCTGGCCATTAAAAAACTACAGTGTAATAGAAAAGTGTCTACTTCGTAAGAAAAAAAAATAAATTCCTTGGAAATAAGCTCTCTCTCTCTCTCTCTCTCTCTCTCTCTCTCTCTCTCTCTCTCTCCTCTGTCTCTCTGCTTCTCCTTTCTCTCTGTCTCTCTCCCTGTCTCTCTGTCCTCTCTGTTTCTGTGTGTGTGTGTCCATCAATATATTTGGTGATTCTAGCATGTAGAATACTGCCTGGTACATAGTGGGTGCTTAATAAATGCTTTTTGGGTTGAATTAAGCACAGTGACAAAAGTGATGGAGATGAAGAGATTAGTGATGATGAAATGGAAGAGTGAATTTTAATTTGATTTGAAATACTTTTTAATGCCAAGATTTGTGGCATTCATTTTCTAGGACATAGCTATAGGGAGAGGCAGCCTGGCATGGTGCCTAGAGAACCAGCCTCTGAGTCAGAGATCCTGGCATTCAGATTCGGCCTCTGATATGGACTGGCTATGTCAACTTCTCAGGGTTCCAGGTAGTTCTCTAAGACTATAAGACTGTAAATTACTTGACCTGGAGTCAGGAAGGCCCGAGTTCAAATATGGCCTCAGACATTTATCATCTGTGTGATCCTGGGCAAGTCACTTAACCTTTGCCTGGGCCAGTTTCCTCATCTGAAAAAATGGAGGCAATAATAGTACCTACCTCCCAGGGTTATTGTGAGGACCAAATGAAATAATATTTATAAAACACTATATAAGTGCTGGTTAATATTCTAATTTTTAGGGCAATTACTAATCTATATTGATATAGGAGTTTCCATATTACTAGTTTCCAATTACTAGTTCCCTTATGAATAATTGGTGTGTCTCTTCCCTTCCTTCTCCCAAAACAGTCCATATATTTGGTTACCTATATTTGGCTGGCATAGCTGTCTTTGCTTCACAAACTTTTACTTTGCTTTCAGCATTATACTGCAGGAAGTGAATCAGAACTTACAAATGAGTGACTTTAATGTAAAAGATGAATATTTACTGAAGGATGAAAGCACTTTGCACAATTTAGAGGCTGCATTGTGTTATGGAAATAGCATTGCAAGTGGATCATAGGGTCATAGTTTTGGTTTGAGAACTTCCTGGCCATCTCCAAAACACTGGAGAATTATCCCTGTCCTCTCCCCACTGGAAAAGTTTTATGTCCCTGGGATCACACTGGTCTCTGATCGGTGAGTGTATCTAGCACACATCCAGGCCTCTGCCACTCCCCACTCATCTCCAAATTATGCTTTTAACTTAGGATCATTAACGTCTCCCCCGCCCCCAATCCCTTTCCAACTTTCTGCATGTGTTGTCTTCTCCCATTAGAGCATAAACTCCTTGAGGGCAAGGGCTTTCTTTACCTGAATTTGTATGCTCAAGTACTTAACACAGTATACGTGAAGAGTGCTGAGTTACTGATTCATCTATGTAGAAAGTCTTTGGAGGTCATCTAATCCAATCCCCTGAGATAGAAAGACCAGAGAAGTTACATGATTTATCCAAGGTCATACAGTTAGTAAATAGTAAGACTACTATTTAAAACCAGCCCTTTTGCTCCCAATCCTCACATTCCGTCAGCTGTTCTACAGACTTCTGCACTGCAATTTTGATTAGATATGAGACTTTAGCAGGGTCATTTCATTCTTTGAGTTCCAGGTTTTCCATCTTTATTAGAGTGATAATATTTGCATTTTATTGGTACAAATAAATGCACCAACCTCACAGGGGTATAATAAAGATTAAATGTACTTAAAGAACTTAAAAAACCCCATAAAATTGCAAATGGTAATGATAATGGTAACTGACATTTACAGAGCATTTTAAAATTGGCAAAGCACTTAACATATCCTAACATTTGAGGGTCACTACCATCCTATGAGGGAGATACAGTGGGTATCATTTCCATTTTGTGGATGAGGAAATTAGGACTCAGAAAGATTAAGGGACTCTCAATGGTCACACAGTTAATTAGTGATTAAGATGGGATCTGAAACAGGGTATCCCCTACTCCAAATCCTTCATGTTAGTCACTATAAAAATTCTATGAAAATATAAATTTTAATTAATTAGCACTCCAATAGGTATTTTATTCTATTTTAATACATGTAAATCTAAATTGTTAGATCTAAAGATATAATATGTTATCTCATATAAATATTACATAGGTTATATATTATATATGACAGGTGTATACTATATATAATAAAATATAATTAATACAGATACTAGGCATAATTATAGATATGAATAGAGATGTGTAGATATAATCTAATTCTTTCTATTTCCAGATAAGGAAACTGAGGTTCAGAAAAAGAAATCGGCTCACCCAAGGAAACCCACATGGCAAAGGAGATTGTGATGAGAACCCAGATCTTTAGAACTCCCAGGCCAGCACTCTTGCCATGATATATCTTTTATAGGGCAAAAGCTTTGAACATAGATTTTCCACATTTCCATGTGCTGAAAGTACACTGGGTTCCATTCAATCCAAATGACTGAGAGCATGCAATGCCTCATTCCCTTGTTCGTTTAGATGTTTGCCTGCACCATTGCCCTCCATCGAAGGTGCAGACTTGTGTCAGCAGAGTTTGGAATTCCTCTCATGGTAAAAGGGATGAAAAGGAAGAGGACAAATAGTGTAATTGAATGGGCACTGGATTGAGGCTCAGACAACCAGAGTTCAAAGTATTAAATTTGCTTCTTACTTTCTTTGTGACTTTCACAAGTCATTTAACTTCTCCGGCCTTAATTTCCTCAAGGGCAAAGTGAGATAAGTAGACTTGATTATAATCACTAGGCCCACTTCCAGCTATAGAAAAAAGTCCTATAGAAAAAAAAATATCAGACTTCCAAGCCTGTGACTTCAAAACAGGTCAGGAATCAAGACACTTATGGTTTAGAATCTCTCTCAGGTCTTAGAGGGACAGAGAAGAAAACTGAGGCTCATAAAAGGACTATTTTGAAGGGCCAATAGGTGATTTTTTTAAAGCTTATCAAGCATTTTGGTAGGCAGACAAAAAGCATGGACATACTCCTAAGGCTACCTCTCAGGTAATGGGGCCATTGAATAGAAATGTACACAGATAAATAGCTGCAAAGAATGTGGTCAGGAGCTCATGTCAATACCTTCCCAGAGAATTCCAAGCCTTTCAAGCTAAACTAAAGCCTTCCTCATTCATATAGGTTCAAAATGGCTTTTTCCTTCCCATGCTAATTGTACAGGTATCTCTATAGACATCACTTCTTTCCCCTCCCTGTTGTGTAACTGTGTCATTTTTTTTTATTGATCACAATTCAGGAATTAAGTGCATTTTGGGCTAAATATTTTAAGCAGAAGATGAATATAATTTTCTTCCTTCCTCTTCCTTTTATCACTGCATAAACAGGTATACTACTTCCTGAAATCTCTTCCAGAAAAAGAAATCTGACCCAGGGACTTACTCGCCATCCCTATGTAAGGGTTAAGGCCAGTCTCTATCATTTGCATCAGCACCTTATTAACAACATGCCATTCCCTATGAGTTCATTTCTTTTAAGCAATAATTTTTTTTTAAACAAATGCTTTATTAACTTCTGTTTTACATCATTCATTTCTGCCAGATTTTGAGTTACAATCATTTTCCCCCCATTATTCCCCTACCCAACCTCCCAGAATAGTAGTCCCACAAGATATCACTTCCTCCAATCTGCTCTCTCCCATACCTTCTCCCATACCCCCATCGACTTTTCCATTAGAGGAAGGTGAATCTTTGTGTCCCAATGCCTGCACATCTTATCTCCCTATTACAAGCGAAAGAGTATTACTAATAGTATTTATATATATTTAAAACATTTAATGTTACGACCTCAAATTTCAGATCCATTTCCTTCCTCCCTTGTCACCCATTCCTTCTTGGGAGATAAACAATTCAGTATATGTTGTACATGTCTAGCTATGCAAAACATTATCATAGTAGATATATTGTACAAGGCTGCTTATAATTCCCTCCCACTCATCCCATCCCCAACCTGGTCCATTCCCTACATGATCCTGTCCCTCTTCTATAGTGGGTACTTCCAAACTCCCCTCCCCCCAAGGATGCCCTCCCATCCATCATCCCTCCTCTCATCCCCCTTCCCCCTATCCTGCTGCAGGTTGAGATATCCCATTTAGTATGTATGTCATTTTCTCCCTGAACCAGATTCAATGGGAATGTGGTTTTGTCTTTTTAGCCTTCCTTATTCTCCCCCTCCTTTGCAACCACTTCCCCTTGCTTCTTCTACATGGGATAGTTTACCCTACCCTGTCTCTCCCCATCTCCTCTTGCCACTTTCCTCTCTCACCTCATAATTTCATCCCTTGAGTATTCTCCCTTCCCAACAAATTCAACCTATGCCCTCTATCCATATATAACTGTAACCATATACACACACATTCACATATGTATTCATATGACCACACCCCCTTCTTCCATTATTTTCATAGTGAGAAAGATATCATCAGTCACAGATATTGCTTTTCCATATAGGAATGTAAATAGTTCAACTTTGATAAGTTCCTTTTGATTTCTTTTCCTGATTACCTTCTCAGGCATCTCTTCCTTCTTGTGTCTGGATGTCAAATTTTCTATTCAATTCTGGTTTTTTCCTCAAGAATGCTTGAAAGTCCTCTATTCCACTGAATGACCATATTTTCTCCTGAAACAAAATACTCAGTTTTGCTGGGTAGGTGACCCTTGGGTTCATTCCCATCTCTTTTGCCCTCTGGAATATCATATTCCATGCCCTTCGATCCCTCAGTGTAGAAGCTGCCAGGTCCTGGGCTATTCTGATTGTGTTTCCACAATATTGAAATGGTTTCTTCCTGGCTGCTTGAAGTATTTTCTCCTTGATCTGGGGATTCTGGAACCTGGCTATAATATTTCTGGGAGTTTTCTTTTTGGGATCTTTTTCAGGAGGTGATCGGTGGATTCTTTCAACCTCTATTTTGCCCTCTGGATCTAAAACATCAGGGCAGTTTTCCTTGAGAATTTCTTGAAGGGTGATTTCTAGGTTCTTTCTTTGATCATGGCTTTCAGGTAGTCCAATAATTTTTAAATTGTCTCTCCTGGATCTATTTTCCAGGTCAGTGGTTTTTCCCATGAGATATTTCACATTGCCTTCTAATCTTTCATTTGTTTGGATCTGCTTAACAGCATCTTGATTTCTCATAAAGTCATTAGCTTCCATTTGCTCCAGTCTAACTCTGAAGGAATGAATCTCCTCAGTGAACTTTTGAGATTCTTTTTCCATCTGGCAAATTAGACTTTTTAAGGCATTCTTCTCCTCATTGCCCTTTTGGGCCTCCTTTGCCATTTGAGTTAGTCTATTTTTTAAGGTGTTGTTTTCCTCAGTCAGGCTGTTGACCCTCATTTCATACTTTTCCTGCATCCTTCTCATTTCTCTAATTTTTCCTCCACTTCTCTTATTTGATTTTTAAAGTCCTTCTTAAGGTCCTCTATGGCCTGCAACCCGCTCATGTTTTCCCCTGGGGCTTTTGGAGCAGGACTTCTGACCTCACAGTCCTTTTCCCGCTCTATGCCCCCAAAATAGGAGTCTAGGGTTGCATTTTTTCTGTTTCCTTTGCCTTGGCATGTTGCCACTTAATTGCTTGACTTTTGGCTTGTTGCCACACTATGGCTTTAAGGCCAGATAGAGGAATTTTCGTCCCGAACGTGTGGGGGGCAACTTCCGTTTCTGGCAAGCTGTAAACCCACCCACAACTTCCACCCTAGATCACAATCCAGATCCAGGGAGGTTAAAGCAAGAGCGATTACCCCCCAAGACTGATCGCTGGATCTCCCCATGATTTGTAGGCTGGGAGCCAGACCTGCCTCTGAAAACTACAAAATGAAGTTTGTCCTCAGAGGCTTCTAGCCCCCAGGGGAGGGAGCTGACGCATTCCCCAAATACAGGCCCCAAAGTCCATAGGACACTAACCTCTTACTTTGTCCTAGGCATGTCTATGTTGATAATTCTGGAATCGCCACAGCTCCTGGTGTTCTGGGGTTCCTCCAGCCGGCTGCTGGCCCTGCCGCCCTGGAGCTAAAACCTCGGCTCACACGGACCTGGGCTCGGCTCGGCTCGGCTCCTGCGCTCTGCGCTCTGCGCGCTGCCGGCTCCCAGACCGCTGTGCTGGTCCTTCCTGCAGGGCTGCTGGGCTGTCCTCAGCGGGAGGTTAGCTTCTCTGTGTCGTTCTGTGGGTGCTGGGGCTCCAGAAGTTGTTCACAGTCCTTTTTTACATAGTTTGTGGGGAATCTGGGGGCAGAGAGGCTTAGAAGAGCTGTTTCTACTCTGCCATCTTGGCTCTGCCTTAAGCAATAATTTGACAGGGTTATTTCTTTACTGAACATTCTTTATTGAACATTTTGTCAGGCAGGATTTACATAGAATCATAGGACCATAGATTTAGCTTTGGAAGGAGTCTAAGAGTCCACAAGATCCACCCCCTTCATTTTACAGATGAAGAAACTGAAGAATTGTGCCCAGTATCACATATCTACTAAGTCAGATTTTTACTATTTAGTGCTGGGGCTTTCTCTGTCTTTTGATGTCCATACCCAATCAGAATGTTTAAGCTGGACCACAACTAGTGCTGAAAATGAAATTCTGAATTAGCATTTTAAAATATATTATGGGTCATTACCAATGGATCCTAGAAGGAGTAATGACTTTCTGTTAAAAATAAATATCATAATTTCTGTGGTGTAATTCTGAATAATAAAAACCTCACAGTGGTAATGAGAAGAAAATTGCTTCACTCGTCTAGCTAGCAGAAAACAAATGAAGATACACATCATAATGTACAACAGAATTATACAAATACTAAATATTATGCACGCAGCAGGACTCCAACTCTAATTGTTTACTGCAAACAAACACCATGGTTTTATATCCCTGTTAGGGAACGATAGAGGAAGGTAATAAAACAAAATTCAAATTTACAGAGTTAATGAAGTCATGACAAAAATATAGAAGGTGATTTCTGTTTCTTTTAATTCCTACTACAACTAATAGCTTGAATCTATTCCAAGCTATAGGGACATTTGGATAGAACATTGCAAATTTCTAGGACTGAGAGCTAGAAAGGACTTTGCAGGTCTTCTAGTCCAGTGGTTCTCCAAGCATGTTCTGGAGACCTCTCTCAAGGATACATCAAGTCAAAACTATTTTCTCAATAATATTGGGACTTTTAAGTCTTGATTATGGTAAATATGAATATAACCCACAATAACAAAAGGTCCTCAAGGTCCTTTTCCTTAAGGTCCTCAATATTTTTTAAGAATTTAAAAGGGATCCTAAAATCAAAAAGTTGAGAAGCTTTGGTCTAGTTTAGCTCATTCACTTTACAGAGGAGAAAACTGAGGTCTAAAGGGGGTCAGAAAGCTATGTAAAGTGACAAAGGATTTAAACACAGGTCTTATGAATCTAAAGCCAGTGCTCCTGCCAAGTGCCACCAATGGTAGAGCCATTACACCACCAAGCTAGTAGCCCAAGTCATATGTGTGCTATTACCAGGTACAACCAGTTTCAAGAGTGATTGTTAAATTTTCAATGCAAGCATTTATTCCTTGGAAATGAGTAAATAATACAAATCAGGGCTCGTGTTATTATTTGGTTGATTGTCTAGACTTAATAAAATGATGGAGAAAATGTTAATAATTCAGATTGAATGTAAAAGCATGTCATGTATATGTCTATGATACCAATGGAAAAGAGGCCCGTTATCTCCAACAATAACCACTAACCAACTGGAACCAAAGGACAAATAAATCTAAAAGCCCTATGCATAGCAGTGACCTACATATCACCAACCAGCCATCATCTAGGGGAGCAACCTTTGTAGAGATGTGACCTGTCAGCTGAGAGGTGATATCAAACTCTTCAGTTATTGAAAATCTAGAAAAGAATATTCCTTCCATCAAAGTTCTCAAAAGGTTCAATATCAGAAACACAAATGGTTTCATGATACATCTATCATCATCAGCTTTGCCACTACATCTTAATGATCACTGGACTTTTCCATATGCTCTGCAACTGAATATCTTATATGTTTTGCCTCCTTCCATTAAGATATGAGAATCTTGAGAGCAATGACAGTCTTCCTTTTCAATTTATTTCCCCAGGGTTTAATACAGTGTTTTAAATGTAAGTGCTTCATAAATGTTTTTGCATTCATTCATTCATTCATATGTTGTATTATTAAGATTTTACCTAATGTGGCATTTCTGTCTTTCATCAATTTTTGGCAACTTTATACATGGCTCATCATTTCTTTTTTTTTTTTCTGGTAGATTTGGGATTGACAAGGTTTTATGAAAAAACAACTACTCAAACTATTTTATTTTTCAAATAATTATTCTCAAATTTATATGTTAACCATAGGATTTTATTTTATAGAACAAATAATAGGCAATATAAGTCAAGTAACTGATCTCATTTTATTTTACCTGTATGATCATAAGACTTAGAGTTGAAAGAGAGTGTCTCTTTTATTAAAAAAAAAAAAGCCTAAGCCTCAGAGAAGCTGGATGATTTTCCCAAGAGCACACTTCTTGTAATTAGCAGAGTAAGGATAACTGGGTCCTCTTACTCAAAGTAGAGTATACTTTCCACTATACCACAGTGCTGGTCCCACTCAACATCATGTATTACTTAGATTAAAATATCTACTGTACTATGTAAATAAGTTGTTTATTATTGCAGTGGTATTGTAGTTAAATTCCCATCTTTTAACATCAATATTCTATACATGTTGTGTGGCTTGAAGTCATGGATCACTATAGTCTCTGAAGAATTATAAAGGAGTTCCACACAATAGAAAATGGAGAGGTCTATGGTAAGAGTGAGCAGGCTGCAATATATGACAAATAAAGAACTTTCAAGGAAAACAAAACTAAGGAATGTCATCAGGTAAATAGTTGAGTAAAAATGATGAGTCAGTTATGTGGTAAGAACGTGGGCTAACGTGGGCAGTCCAAGTACTCTGCTAGTAGTAGGTTCTGGAGAGAGGATGGCCTCCAGAAAACTATCTAGAACTAATGGGAGGACATGAGGAAGAATCATATAGAATGGATAGGCATGACTGGCTTGCTATATGTATCACCAAAAGAAATATCCAAATCAATGGCGTCGCAGATCCATTTGAGTTTTGAAGGCTTAGCTCATGAAATAGCATTCCTACAAAAATGGTCTCTGTATTAGGCTTTTCATTAAGCCAGACTGTACCTTTTGCCTCTCTTGCCACTTATGGTCAGAAGAAATGGTTTTATCTTTAGAAGGAACTTACCAATTAACCTTTCTATTTAACATATTTTCAAGATTCAAGCAATTTAAAGATGTGACAAAAAAAAAAATAAATGCCTCTTTGTTCATAGGATCTCTGCTAGCAAGAGTTCTATCTTGTCTATAAAATGTAGGGCAAATATTAGCAATACTGTTAGTGTATTTGGATATATTTGGGACCCAGAAAGACACTCCCCTCCCCCATCAGCAGCACTACCATCTTCCTAGCTATAATCAGACTTGTACAAACATGACTGGTTTGACAAGCCTATAAGACAATGCCTAATTAACCTAATGTACATAAACCACGATAAGATTAGACTGAATATTCCCTGATTTTCCATACCAACTCAGTTCAAACATTTCTTGGTACCTTTTATTTATAGAACTAGACCTTAAGAGATTGATCTTTCCCTCACTGAGGTTACAGTCTAGTAGATGTAAAGCATGTGTAGCAAAAAAATAAAACACATGCATGTGAAGAAAAGGCATATATTGTGGTGCACAGAGGACTGCCCTTGGAGCCAGGAAGAACTTGGTTCAGATCCTGCCTCTGACATGTACTGATAGCTAGTATTTATATAGTGTTTTAATGTTTTCAAAGAACTTCACAAATATTATTTCATTTCATCCTCAAAATAATCCTGGGAGATAGGTGCTATCTATTTTGCAGATAAGTAAAATTAGGAGGAAAAAGGATGAGTGATGTGCCCAGAGTCACACAGGTAGTAAGTGTCTGTGACTGGATTTGAACTCAGGACTTTCTGACTCCAAGGCCAGGGGATCTATTCACTGGGCCACCTGGGTGTTTCATGTGACCCTGACCAAATCACTTAACTTCTTACTAGCCCTATTCAATTATCCAAAACTAAAAGTTACCACTGATCTTTACTGGTAGCAGGAGCTTTTTTTTTTTTAACAAAGGGAAAGGTTGGAAATAACCTTTTGGAGCTTTTTTTTTGTGTTCATAGTTTTCTTCCTCTCCACCCTTCCCACCTCCAACTGCAAAAACAGAAAACCTCAGGTAGATTCATGTCCAAAATAAAATGCATGTAAAATTGATAATACAGATTGGAGTCAGAGTGTGATCCAGTGGGAAAAAATACTGGATTTGGAGTCAGAAGATTTGGGAGGCAAATCCTGTTGCTTATTACCTATTAGACCATGAGCAAGTCATGGTATTCTTGTTAACAAAACAGAGAGATATCAGATAAAAGATAATATATTTAGCTAGATTTAAAACTACCTACACGTCCTAACTCACAAAGTTGATGTCTTTATAGATTTAGGCAAATTCAGATTGGAATCTCCAGCGAAGATTAGTCATTGGTCTTGTGCAGATTGACATTGGTATAAGTGGCTTGAATAAAGGGGGACAAGAGTAAAAAGTTATCAAATTTAGAAATGATATAAAACGGAAGGGAATATAACACCTTGCACAACAGAATGAGTATCCAAAATGATCTTGTCAGATTAGAGTGATTGGCTAAATGTCTGAAGATGAAATTAGCAGGAATAAATGCAAAGTGTCATTTGGGTTCAGAAAAAAATAGTTTTGAATGAATGGATAAATAAAGAGAAAAAAGAATTTATTACACACCTACTATGTGCAAAGAACTGTGCTAGGCATTAGGGACACAAGGCAGTCTCTACTTCCAAGAAGCTTACATCATGGGCAGCTAGGTGGTACATAGAGCACTGACCCTGGAGTCCAGAGGACCTGAGTTCAAATGTGACTTTAGACTAGCTGTGTGACTCTGGCAAGTCACTTAACCCTCATTGTCTTAAAAAAAGCAAAAAAGATTACATTATGATAGGGAGATAAAACATATAAAAGGCTTCAGCTACAAGTCAGATGGAGAAGTTTCCTGACCTTTTTGGTGTAGGGGAAAAGATGGCAATATACCTTCTTTAACGTTATTTCCAACCTTTCCCTTTGTTAATTATTTCCTATTTATCCTGTACATAGTTTGTTTCTATATATTTGTTTGAATGCTCTCTCATTAAATTATGAACACCCTGAAGGCCTGAACTGTCTTTTGCTTTCTTTTGTATCCCCAAGTGCTTGAACAGTGCCTAGCACACAGGAGGCACATAATAAATGTTTATTGATTGATTTTCATTGATCAAACTGCATCTATTACTGATATTGAAACACCTGACACTCCCAATGACTTTTATTTGATAGGTGCAGGATAAGGAATTCATGGTTAGTCAATAGTTCATATGGAAAAGACCTTAGGATTTAATTAGATAAGAAGATAAACATTAGTTAACCATACAGCATAGCAGTTAAAAACCCTAGTCTGAAGCATTCATAGACATAGTTTCTAGAATAAGGGTGGTTATAGTCAGAATGCTTTCTGCTCTGCTCATAACTATAGATTGTGTTATGTTCAAAGCTGGATGCCACATTTCTGGAGGACACTGATAAACTGGACTGTCTCTGGCTTATGCTTAGCAAAATGTTGAAAGTACAAAAGACAATGTAAATTGTAGGTTTTGTCAAAACAACCAAGGATGCTTAACCTGAGAAAGAGACTGCTGTCTTCAATATTTACAGCACTCATCTGGAAGGGAATGTTAGGTATCACTTCATTTCTGTCCTTTTATCCCTTTTAAGGGCTAACACATGGCATTTTCTTAACTGAATATCCATTGAATCAATGAGAAATGAAGATTGCAGGAGACACACTAGGTTCCAAAAGGCAGGTATAAGAACAGTGACTATAAGCTGCAAAAAGCCATTTATAATATGCCACAGATCCAAGGCAGCTTGTGGTACAATGGATGGACTGCCAGGTCTGGAGTCAAGAATACTCCTATTCACGATACTTTGAGCACAAGACAATATTCAAAATACTCCAAGAATACTCCATGTTCAAATCTGACCTCAGTCACTTACTACTCTTTGACCCTGGGAAAATCATTTAACCCTGTTTGCCTCAGTTTCTTCATTTGTAAAACAAGCTGGAGAAGGAAATGGCAAACCACTACAAAATGTCTACCAAGAAAACCCTAAATGTGGTCGTGAAGAGTTGGCCATGACTGAAAATGACTGAAAATGACTGAATAACACTTTAGACCCACCACTTCTAGCAATTAGACTTATAGACTAGGTTGCTTTAGGAAGCAGTGGGAGTCTTTATTGGTAGAGATTTCCAAAAGGAGGCTAGATGATCAATTTACTGGGAATATTTTAAAGTGGATTCTAATTGAGACAATTTAGAACAGATGTCTTCTAAGTTTCCTTTTACCTCTGAAATTCTATGATCCAGTGATCCATTGGGAAAAAAGTTAAAATAAGGTAAAAATAATTTTTTTCTTTGAAAAATATGAAATCTTCAGCTTCTTTGCTTTTAAATTTTAGAATAAGGAACATTAAATTTACTCTATAACTAGTTCTGTCGAGGATTCCAAGGAACTAACCAAACTCCCCTTTGCTTCTGAGTGACCTTAAAAACAAAGAGTAATAAGACCCAAGGAAACAAAGTATTAACAACACAGACCTCCTTTTCTACTTTACAGAAATAATTTTTCCCACATAAACCAGGGCAGTCAGGATAAACAAACTCCTAACCCTTGCTTACACTTATCACTTAGGAGCCTCCAGGGCAACTTTCAGACTGACCTTTTGCATTATCAAAATTAATTTACACACATTGGTAATAACAGACATGTTTTTCACCTTGCATGTAAAAGAATAGATTATAGACTCATAGATTCAGTGAACATTTGGACAGGATAGGACTTTAGGTCACTCTTTCTTGCTCCCCCTGATATGATGTGGAAGAGACATTGGGCATTGACTGAGAAAGCCTAAGCTCAAATTTTGCCTTTGAAATTTAGAAACTGTGTGGCCAGGGATAAATTACTTTACCCCTTTTCCTTAAATTCCCACAAAGCTGAGAGGCTTTCACTCTTCACCCCTTCCTGGAATGTTGTAAAGAAAGTGTTTCAAAATCTTAAAGTGATACAGAAGTGTAAGATCACTAAGTTTTGTGGGCATGGGCATCTGGGGGGTGGGCACCAAGGTGGTTTTAACCAAATAAGTTAACTATACAGATAGAGGCAATCAGATAAAAGATATCATCACTTTAATTATATGAATTAAAAAATTTTGTATGAATGAAAACAATGAGGGTAAGATAAAAATAGGATAAGAGAAATTCAATTTGTAAAAGAAAATCTTTATGTTTACTATTATCCAATAATGACCTGTTATATAAGGAATGTAGTAAATTAATACAAATATATAAGACCAAGAGTCATTCCCTAATGGATAAATGGCCAAAGTATATGATCAAACAATTCTCAAAAGGGGAACTGCAAACTATTAATAACCATATCAAGTATTGTTCCAAATAACTAATAAGAAAAATGTAAACCAAAACTTCACCTTACACATATAAAATTGGCAAAGATGATTAAAATCCATGTTAGAGAGACTGTTGAAAGTGATAAAAACTAATACATTGTTGGCAGAACTTTTGAATTGATCCACTTATTCTGCAAAACGATTTGTAATTATGTTAAAAATAATGTGAGTAAAATGTCCACACTCTGACCTAGAGAATTTATTAGCAGTTGTATATCCAAACTTGTCAGAATCATAAAGATCCAATATACGATTAAATATTCATAAAAAAATTTTTTCCTATTACCAAAGACCAAGAAATAAAATAGGTAACTATATACTTGGGAAGGTCTGAATAAATCATGGCACATGAATGTATTAGAATATTAATTGTATCTTAAGAAATTATTAAAAGAAGCATGGGAATACTTATATGAACTAATTCAAAGTGAAATAAATAAAATCAGAAACATATACACAGCAATTAAAAAACAGTCATCAGAAGAAAGGAAAATAGATAATGAACATTGTTATTATGATTACTAAGTCTGGGAAGAATCAAAGAAATGCATCTTCCTTCTTTCTTTATAGGGACATGGTACCAAGGAAGTAGAACACTGCTAACCCTAACTGTGCACTGGGTTGTTTGTTTTTTCTCCCCTTTTTTTTTTGTTGTTTGCTTTGTATGTGTCACTGGGTAGGGGAGAAGGAAGGTAAATGAAAAAAATGGACATAAAGACAAAAGATATAAATTTTTTTTTAAAGAAACCTAGGATGATTTTAGATTTAGAAATGGGAATTATATGAGAAATAACCTGATGGTGTAGTAGATAAAGCATTGGACTTGGAGTCAGGAAGGCCCAAATTCAAATTCTGCCTCAGATACTTATTGGTTGTGTCATCCTGGGCAAGTCACTTAACCTCTTTCAGCCTCGGTTTCCTTATAAAATTGGTGTAAAATAGGGGTAATATTACCTACCTCACAGGGGTGTTTTAATGGTCAAATCAAATAACATGTAAAATGCTTTGAAAACCTTAACTCTTTAATAATAATAATGTCATTTTTAGATTATCATATTTAGTCATATTGTTATAACTAATATATGTTAGCTATTTATTATTGTTTACATAATCCAACCCCCTCATTTTATAGAGGAGAAAATTGAAACCCAGAGAGAAATAAATTGTCCAAAATCATTCCTACAGTTAATAGAAGGGCTGGGAATAGAACCAATTTTTTCAAACTCTAAATCTTATATTGTTTTCACTCTATGAAGATGTCATTTTATATGTCATTGTACTGTTATTGTAGATGAATAAGTAAGTATTTACATCCCATTTGATGACTGAAACTCTGTAGCTTGGGTTTTCTCTGCCCATGAAAATGAAATGCCATCAAGACCTAAAGGGACAGAGCAGAATGTGAAGTTTGAAATAAATATAAGAGAATGAAATGTATAAGGCAAACTGTCTTTCCCCAGGCCTTCCTATTATTCTAGTTCTTTTTATCATGATTAGCAATTAGTGGCCCCTGCCGTGACAGGATATTGAATTGAAAAACATCAGGTTGAAACTGTAGTAATCATAACAATCTCTTCTCATCTTTATTCTTTCCTTGTATTTGATGTTGATGTCAACCTTTTTCCTAAAGAGTTGATGGCCTGATGACACATAAGTAGCTGACTCTGAACCAATCTGCTAAACTATAATTGGCACACTAATGCATTGTTGGTGGAGTAGTTAATCTCGGAGATTTTACCTAAAAAATGAAAAAGAATCTGTGAGATAGGTAGCAAATGTGCTGTTACCTTAATTCCATATAAAAGAACATAGGTCCTGAGAAACTAAATGACAGGGCCAAAGTCACACAGCTGAGATATCATGGAAGCATGCTCATATCTCCTGCACACAAGCTCACTGCTTTCTACTTTACTGTTGCATAAAAATGCAAGACCAAGTTGCCTCTACTTTATTTAAAGCTTTCCTCAATATCTCTTCATCTTAGAGGTATTCCATATACCTAAAATGGAATTCAGAAGGACTGTCAACATGTTATGAGGCCACAGATTTTGTATGGGCCCATCACTTTGTGAAAGTTAGATGTTCAATAAGCATTAGGTGGATCATCTTAGGATCATCTTAGGATCGTCTTAGTTTTCTGAAGAAATGCCTTTACTGATGTGTCTTAATATAAAGGGTCAATATAAGAAATGTACAATATTTCTGTTTCTTTTGCAAAATACTATTTAAAGTTATGATGCTACCCCAAGTTTCATACACATTCCTCCTAGAATCCAGTGTTGGGATGGGGAGGCTTGTTAAATAGTTGTTTTATTTTATCTAGATGAATCTCTACCATTTCTCCTTCACAGACAATGAGGGTCATGCAATAAAATATTTTGTCATATGTTTGCCTTAACTGGCCTGGAAATTGAGCTATATTTAGTCCTGAGCTATGCTAACCCATTTATCCTTTGTTCCTGGTACATTCATTTCTTGACTCTTTTAAATTTTATTTTTTTTAAATTTCTTTGTATGCTTCCTCCAATCTATTTTGGAAATAGGCTGGTTATAAATTGTATCCTTAGAAATGAACAATGTATAGGGCAAAATTTTCATTTTTCTCTTTGATGCTTTGAAGTGGAGGGAAGTACCCTCCATTGTACATGCCCAGAAATGGGTTCACTAAATCTTTACATGGGCTAGCAGGTGGCAAAGGACACTGTGTATACTTAAAGGAATGTACCAGAAGAATTTGAGGGAGTTGTCACTTTTTAAGTGAAAAAATGTTTCACTGAGAGTCAGCAGGCTCTCCTCTATGCCACCAATGGGCAAAGGAACCAAGTATAGGATTGATTTAGGAACTTGAGAAGAATCAAAGACCTAGCAAGAGGGGGATTGGGAACAGACGAAAAGTTGTTTTTTTGGAGGTACAGCAGTTAACAATGGTCAGCTGACAGAAATCTTCAGGTCAGTGATTCCTGAGAGAGAGAATTGTTGTCATTGGCTAAGAGTTTCAGGGACAGCTATGACCTTCCAGCACCACCAAAAGTAAAGGAAAGAACTAAAGCTTAGATGTATTTGCTGCTCCCTGCTATCACCTCTGGATTGAGAAAAAAAAGGCAGAGGGGGCTTTACAGACTCTGGTATCCTGATTCACAACATCCATGTGAGTGAATAAACTAATTGATGGGGTTGGTCTGAATATCCTAGAGAAAGCCAGTTTGAAGAGCTTTGTAATTCTCTGGCTTAAAACAAACTGCTATTCATAGTAAGAAATAATATTTTCTAAAAGCCTTTTTAAGGACAATGCTAAAATGAAAGAGCACATAAATACTGTGTTCAAGTAGAAAATAGGATTTCCACAGATGTGGTGAGGACCAACAGATAAACAATAAGCAGAGAAGCAATCTAGTATGATCCAGATATCCCTAGATGGGCAAATTATATCAAAGCTTGCAGTTCAGGGTTGTGAGTTACCCTGAGTTTTTCTCCCTCATGTGCAGGTTCCTGCAAATGAATATCATCAGGGCAGGCAAATAAAAAAAATTAATGAATGAACAAACAAATGAATGAGTGAAAGTATATGTGTGTGTGTGTGTGTGTGTGTGTATACACATACATATCCAGAGAGTGCTGTATTTTGTCTATTATACAATTGCTTCACTATGTTCAAATCTATTATAGTGCTACTTGTTTTCCCTTAATGTTTATGTTTCCCTAAATGTTTATTTTTAAGATCCAAAAGTGTCATTATTATAAATGGGTTGCTATACAGATAGAAAACACACTGACTGTGGCTAAAGCTAGGATGATGAGTAGGAGAAGTATATTTCCCTTCAACCGGTTTAGTTCCAGGACAGCCAAGAGAGTTTAAATTTAACTGTATAGCCATGGTCTACTTTTGGGATTTTAGACTACTAATATGAAAGCAGGTTGGAAGGAGCAAGCCAATCCCAGAGAATAGTGTTACATATACAACATACATATATGTAGTTATAATATGTGTATATATTACATAGAGAGTTATAATACATATATAATATGTGTACCTATTATATAGAGAGTTCTAATACATATATAATATGTGTACATATATGTATATACAATGCTATTTCTAGGTTGATGTAATTTCACAGGGGTTAGATTTGAAAGCACTAATATCTGGGAAGATCCTGAAAGACCCGATGCTTAAGATGCCACCTGAGTTGGACTCCAAAAGTCAGACTCAAAGGAAAGCATTCCAAGCATGGAAACCAATCTGTGCAAAGACCTGACTCTTTCACCTGTTTAACACCTTCTTCATATAGTGTAGGAGTTAATGATTGGGCTTAAGATATCTCATATTGGGATGTGAGCTGCAACAAGAAATACTAGTGAATTGTGTCAACATAGAACTTTATAATAAATTCTGCATAATTGGGTTAGCACTACATAAAAAGCAAGTTTTGAAATAATGTATTGCAATGTAGGCCAGGGAGAAGTCTCTTTTGTATTGTCTTCATATTAACTCCCCGCTGACCCTGACTATAGTCCCACAGAAGGAACTATTAATTAGGCTTATTTAAAGTCTTATGATGCTCCATATTGGTGTCAAGTTTTCTTTGAAAATTAAAAAGGCATGACCTCCCAAGAGTAAGCATTGATTAAGCATGGGACTCAGACAGCTAAAAAGTGTCATGCTTTGCCTGTGGAATGTCTCCTTCTTCCATTTACCTTTTAGCATGAAAAGACCAATTTTCTTGTCTATTTTTGTTGCTATAGAAATAAGTAAACAGTGTAATTAATGTGTCAAATGATGATTCTTTATTGCAAAAGAAATCACAGTTGGGAGACTTGTACCTCAACCTAATGTTTATGTGGGTGTCAACAGTGAGTATGCAGGTGCTATACCTACTGTGTGAACATAGTCCTAGATGTTTTCCTAATGATTGCCTTCTGCCCGCAGTGAAATAAGCCAAAGGAGAACATTGGACTTGGAATCAGAGAAGCTGGGTTCAAAGATGAATGCTACCACTTACTACCTGTGTAATATTGGGAAAGTTTCTTGACCTCCCTGGTCCTTGGTCTTGTCAGGGTGACAATGAGAAAATGGGGTTAGGTGATCTGTAAGGTCTCTTTAAGCTTTACATCCATGATTCTATGGTGTTGATTTTGTAAGATGCATCTATCTGGAAAGCAAAATTCATTTTCTTAAGAAATGAAAACTTAAAATAATTCTCATTTCACCAGGTTTTTGTATTCAAAGGATCAAAAATACTTGACAGAGTTACCAGCTTCAGTTCTTAATTTGCTAAACAAGTGATATACACTTTATGACAAGTCTTGTTCTAAGAGTTCATGTATAAACCAGTTTATGTAATTTGGAATTTATTTTCCTCAATAAATAATTTTCTAGCCAGTGGCAAAGTTTCCAGGCAAGATTACCAATGCCTTTTAAGTCACTTATGTAGTAATATCAGTCAAGTGTTCCAGTTTTGAACTCCAGAACAAGCATAGTGATTCAGTTGCTTTTAAAAAATAGACTAAGCCATTTACAATGGATAAACAAAGTGGATGAAAAATGGATATTGCTCAGAATATGGCCCACAGGTGGACTAGAGTAAAAGGAGCCTTAAGACTCATGCCTCTCAAATGTATGGGACATAAATCTAGGGGAGCAGTTCAGTGAATGAACAAAGGCATGACCACAGTGTGGCATGAAGGAAAGAACATTGGATTTTTAGTTAGATGATACAGGCTTGAATCTCAGCTTTGCTGCTTTCAACTCATGTGACCTGTGAACAAATCTCTTAAATTCTTTGACCTACAGCAGTTTCCCTATATGTAAAATCAAGAAATTGAATGTAATCTCTAAATTTCTAATTTGTAAGATACTAATATTTCTAGGGATTACATATATAGACTATCACATGAATGAGTAATATGATGATCTTACTATGTCCTATTTTTATCATATAACACCTATATAATTATGTTCAGTTCTGAGCTTAATATTGAAGTGGGAAAAATCAATAATCAATAACTTGAACACTTTGCTCTGCAATATTTTATCAGCTACAATTATTTTAATAGGCTAAGAAGTAACTATGTGGTTTATGGAAAAGATATAGACCTGGGTAAGCCTGTGTAACTAAAATTATGATGTAGCCCAAGGAAATTCCTGTTAGTTGACCTAAGGAGTGTAAAAACAATCTTTATGAGTGTGTGACTATATTAATCATCTTCACATTAAAATGTAGTTGTTTGCCTTGAGCTTCAGATGAAAAAGTACCCTGTTTTTCACAAGAGCCTTCTTGAGTAAAAAGAGAATGATTTCTACAACAGCAAGTCTTTTTTTGTTTCTTACCAGACACGAATCAAAAAAAAACTATAAATAATAGAGGGTCTTCTAAGTTGGGCTTGCAGACCATACTGGGTAGACTGCAAAATATATCCTTTGTTTTCCTTAATAAAGGTCGATTTCTTTGCCAAGAAAGGCTCCCAGTTTCTTTCTTACACTATTTTAGGAAGGACATTATCAAGTTGGGGACAGTTTGGAAGAGGGCATCCAAAATGGAGGATGACCAATGAAGATTTCTTGAAAGACCTGGAGATATTTAGCCTTTAGAAGAGGAGATATACAAGGACATGATAGCTGTCTTTAAGTGTTTGAAAATTTATCATATGGAAGAGGGATTAAAAGTCTTTTGCTTTAACCTAGATGATAGAACTAGCAGTAATGAATGAAACATGGAGAGAGGCAACTATTAGCTTGATGTTAAACACACACACAGAAACACACACACACACACACACACACACACACACACACACACACACACACACACATACATTTTCCTAACAGTGCTAATCAAACATAGCATAGTGAGTACCAAAAGTTTATTGTTTCCCATCATGGAGGTTTTGGAGAAGAGACTTTATAACTAGCACTTATTAGGGATACAATGAAAAGGATTCTTCTTCTAGTAAAGATTAGATTGGTCTTCCTCTCAGGTCCTTATTGACACTTTCATTTATGTATGATATGTTTTGGGCATCTTAATCAGCTAAACGAGATGCCCTCTCCCACAATTTGTGCATGAAATATCCTCTTCTTGCTGTCTGGGCTTTAGTTTCACAATATGGGCATATAAACAATACAACAAATTATAGAAGTCTCAAGAAGAATAAAGCAGGATTGACCAGGACCAGTGATCCCCAACAATAACAACAGACATGACAAAAGGGTAAGTTAAGATCAAATAATTGTACTGGGATTTGGATGTTTAATAATAGAAAAAGTAGTTCTTAAGAGAAAAAATAAAAATATTGTATAGGCATAGGAAGTATTTATAATCTTTGAGAACTGCCTTTCTTGTGGCATCAATAATACTATATATGGGGAACCAAGTTATGTGGACATTTGATATATTCCATATAAACCATAAATACCAGGTCAAACTCCACCCAGGATCTAAAGAGAGACTAAAAAGAAATATACTTTCTAAAACTTGCTTAGTTAGCTGGTATTTCCATCTCCTTGCTCTATCTTTATTTGAGTCCTATCTGTGTTTAATAAACCTCTCAAATTCTGTCTCTTCCTTGATACCCTCTCCTAGTACATCAGGAAGCAGTGATCTTTCCCACCTATAAATTTCTGAAGCACATATGGTATATGGCACTCCTCTAGCAAATATATTGTGGGATTTAGTTTGTGAAATATAAATTCAGGTTTTTAATAGTTTCCCTTCGCAATTTTTAAAATCACAGTATTTATATATTTTTAAAATATTTGATTTTAAAACTTTGAATTCCAGACCCATTCCCCTCCTCCCCTGCCACCCACTCCCACTGGGAAGATAAGCAACTCAGTATATGCTGTACAAGTATAGCTATGCAAAACATTACCAGAGTAGATATATTGTAAAAGACTGACTACATTTCCCTCCCTCCTATCCCACCTCCAACCCTGGACCACTCCCCACTTTGATCCTATCCCCTTTCAAAAGTGGGTGCTTCCAACTTACCTCCCTCCCAGCCTGCCCTGCCTTCCATCATCTCCCTCCCTATCCTCCCCCCTCCACTCTCCTGTAGCATGAGATATACCATTTAGTATGTATATCATTCTCTCCCTTAGCAAAATTCAATAAGGTTTTGCTTTTTTGCCTTCCTGTTCTTCCTCTCCCCTGCAACCACTTTCCCTTGCCTCTTCTATATGAGATAGTTTAACCCCCCCCATCTCTCCCCATCTCCTCTCAATATATTCCTCTCTCACCTCTAAAATATACCCCTTAAGTATCATCCCTTCCCATTAAATTTGACCTGTGTCCTCTATCTATGCATACCTGTAAACATATATAAAAACATCCACATATGTATTCATATGCCCATATACCCTTCTTCAGCTATTTTCATACTGAGAAAGGTTTCATCAGTTACTGTTATCATTTTTCCATGTAGGAATGAAAATAGTTCAACTTTGATAAGTTCCTTATGATTTATTTTCCCGGTTTACTTTCTCAAGCATCTCTTGCTTCTTGTGTCTGAATATTAAATTTTCTATTCAACTTTGGTTTTTTTTCCTCAAGAATGCTTGAAAGTCCTCTATTCCACTGAATGATCATACTTTCCCCTGAAACATGATACTCAGCTTTGCTGGGTAGGTGATTCTTGGTTTTAATCCCAGCTCATTTGCCCTCAGGAATATAATATTCTAAGTCCTTCAGTCCCTCAGTGTAGAAGCTGCCAGATCCTGTGCTATCCTGATTGTGTTTCCACAATATTCAAATTGTTTCTTCCTGGCTGCTTGTAATATTCTCTCCTTGATCTGGGAATTCTGGAACCTGGCTACAATTTCCCTAGGAGTTCTCTTTTTAGGATCTTTTTCAGGAGGTGATCAGTGGATTCTTTCAACCTCTATTTTGCCCTCTGGTTCTAAAACATCAGGGCAATTTTCCTTGATAATTTATTGAAGGATGATTTCTAGGTTCTTTCTTTGATCATGGCTTTCAGGTAGTCCAATAATTTTTAAATTGTCTCTCCTGGATCTATTTTCCAGGTCAGTGGTTTTTCCCATGAGATATTTCACATTGCCTTCTAATCTTTCATTTGTTTGGATCTGCTTAACAGCATCTTGATTTCTCATAAAGTCATTAGCTTCCATTTGCTCCAGTCTAACTCTGAAGGAATGAATCTCCTCAGTGAACTTCTGAGATTCTTTTTTCCATCTGGCAAATTCGACTTTTTAAGGCATTCTTCTCCTCATTGCCCTTTTGGGCCTCCTTTGCCATTTGAGTTAGTCTATTTTTTAAGGTGTTGTTTTCCTCAGTCAGGCTGTTGACTGTCATTTCATACTTTTCTTGCATCTTTCTCATTTCTCTTCTCAATTTCCCCCCACTTCTCTTATCATCTTCTTAAGGTCCTCTATGGCCTGTAAGCAGCTCATATTTTCATTTGGGGCTTTTGATGCAGGATTTCTGACCTCACAGTCCTCCTCCTGTTCAATGCTTTGATCCTCTTTGCCCCCAAAATAGGAGTCTAATGTTGAATTTTTATGTTTATTTTGTTTCCTTTGCCTAGGCATGTTGCCACTCAATTACTTGATTTTTGGGCTTGTTGCCACAGTAGGACTCTGCCACCAGCCAGGGGAGCTTCCATCCCAAACACTGGCGTTTTCTCAACTGCCGAAGGTATTAGTTGGGTGGCCTCTCTGAAGCCTCCACACACTCTGGCAAGCTGGTCACACACCCCAAGACCTCCACCCCAGACCACAATCCAGATCCAAGAAGGGTAAAGCAAGAGTGATTACCTCCCAGACTGATCGCCAGATTCCCCTACACTCCACAGGCCAGGAACTGAAGCTGCAACATGGAAATATGGTACAAGCTGCACCAGCTCCTCAATGGCTTCTTGACCCCAGGGGAAGAAGCTGATGCACTCTCCCAACCAGTCCTAAAGTCCATAGGGCACTGACCTCTCACTTTGTCCTAAGCATCTATGTGTTGATAATTCTGGAAATGCCACAGCTGCTGGTGTTCTAGAGTCCCTCCAAAAGGCTGCTGGTCTGGCTGCCTCGGGGCTAAAACCTCAGACTCACTCACTGGAGCTGACTCACTGGGACCTGGGCTTGGCTCCCAGAGAGCTGTGCTGGACCCTCCTTGCCAGGCTGCCAGGCTGTCCTCAGTGGGAGGTTAATTTCTCTGTGTCATTTTGTGGGTTCTGGAGCTCCAGAGGTCATTCAGAGGCCCCCCTTTACATAATTTTGAAGTGGTGTCGGCTGGAGCTCCTTGGAAGTACTGTTTCTAATCTCTGCCATCTTGACTCCCCCCCTTCACAAATTTTTAAAAGTTTCATTAAATCAATAGCCTATTGGGTCCTTTTTGTCCTTCATAATCCTTTCTTGTGCTTTCTTTGCCTCTCAGTTAAATTTCTTTTTTTTAAATTTGTAAACAGTAGCTTATAAACATGGGAAAATTAACTTCATTGCTTAGGCATGTCTTGATAATTTTACTTATTTATCTCTTGTGTTTTCTTATTGGTGCATTTTAAAGTCAAATGTTTCAACTCATTTTTTAAAATATACCTCAAATGGCTCCCTTTTATTGAAGGTCTACATTTTTGTTTCATTGATTATCAGAATTGGCTTTAAAATTGTTATTTTGGATTACAGCTTGAGCTCTGTTGTATTTTGGAATATATTATTCCATTATTTCCTTTGATTTCTCATGTTTTTGGAATAATCTTTAGGTATTAAAATTGGTACTTCCTCATTGCTGAAGACTTTTTTCCAGATTAATTCTAAAACTTATTGTTTCATTGTAAAAATTAACTACTAGATGCCTTGGAGTTTCAAATGTGAATTTTTTTCCCAGAATCAATCTGTGGATTACTTTCTTGTGTTTACTCAAAATTATAGGCCATTTTCTTATGTTATTTTTGTAGTATGATAATCATTTTAAAATACATAGATATTTTATATATGTATATATACATACATATATACATATATATGTATATATGTATGTATACATATATATATATATATATATATATATATATATATATATATATAAAATATTTAAAAATACTCTTCCAGAGTACCTCACATCTCTAATTTATTTTTTATGGTCCATCTTAAATACAGTCACTTTGATTTGAATAGAATTTAAATGTTCTTTCAACATTTTTGCTTCTCTTCTGCCAAATTTTCTTTAACTTCTGTATCTTTGAGTTCCAAATTTATATATATATATATATATATATATATATATATATATATTTTTTTTTTTTTAAAGCAATTGGGGTTAAGTAACTTGCTCAAGGTTACACGGCTAGTCATTATTTATGTGTGGGTGCTCATTTTCTGAGGTCAGATTTGATCTCGGGTCATCCCAACTCCAAGGCCGGCACTCTTACTCACTGCGCCACCTAGCCGCCCCTTTAGGGCAATTGGGGTTAAGTAACTTGCCCAAGGTTACACGGCTAGGTTTTTGTTTGTGTGGATTAAGTGTCTGAGGCTGGCTCCGAACTCAGGTCCTTCTGACTCCAGGGCCGGTGCTCTATTCACTGCGCCACCTAGCCGCCCCTCCCAAATTTATATATTTTTTAAAAAGAACCTCTTCTTCTTTGGAAATATTCTCCATCAAGCATTTTATATTTTTTATTTTATGTAATTTTTGTTAACTCTGATTTGAGAACTCTGATTTCTGAGATTTTTACAATTTCTTTTAGAAGTTTCATTTCTTCTTTGAAACATTTTGGAGATTTTTATTTCTGTGATGTAGGGGTAGTTCATAGAATTTCTTTTTCATTGAGTACTTTTGTTTTTCTTCATAATATATTTCTTTAATATGTTATGAATTAAAATTTTTCCCTCATTCTTCCTTCTGTCTTAAGGAGTCTCACAGTTGGTTTGCCTATTTGAAAACTAGTTTTTATTTCTTCTGCTTTTTGTCATTCAGATTTTTTCATTATATTCCCAATAGTTTGTCTCTGGTTCTTATGACATTTTTCTGGTCCATTCCCATTCCATTGCTGTACATATCTTTGGGGCTGTGTAATCTTCTAATACAATAGATAGAAAAATGAGGCCCAGCAAGTTTAAATGAAAAGGCTTTTAATCCCTTTGTCTTCTGCAATCAATGTAAGGGACGAAACACTGAAGAAATGTTAAAATTTGGAATCCAGAAGACATATATTGGCTCTGAGCCCCTATCCTTTTGGGGGATAATCATTGTAGTTTTTTATACATAGACAAAAAACAGACAAAATATTCCTCCATCCAAACAGAGTTAGTCATCACTAAATACCTTTCCCAATCCTATTGGCTTCTCTCCTGGCTCTTTGGTGGTACAGAAAATTTCCCAAGTGTGCATGTACACAAACACACACACACACACACAAACACACAAAGCTCAATCTAAAATGATGAGCAAGGCTGTTCACCCTGCTGTCTGAAGTGCTGATGGTAAAGAGCTACTGGCAGAATGATGATTTTCCCCAGATCACTAGTCCATTGGCAAACAAGATTTGACCACCTATTCGACTCTACCTGATTCTGGACGACTGGTTCCAGCATGGTGGTTGTTCATTAATATTTAATTAGGTCACAACTTGATGATGATGATTGAAAATCCAAAGGAGAAAAAGGAATATCAAACACAGAATATATTTCTTTGAAACATTTACAATATCCAGATCTTGTCACAAAAGGAGTATCTCAAGGGGTTAGGGGGAGGGAGGTTCCCAGAAGTTGTTCCTCCAAGCCACCTCCTATGAATTATTTCTCTGGTCCCTGAGGAGTCACATAAACTGCTAAACTAGTAAGATTCTCCCAAGCTATGGAGGTTTTAGTAGCCATCTCACATAGTCAATTCCTATTGAGTTTGCAGTCAACTAGAACAGTAAGGTCTTTTTTTCATCTGAACCACTGCTTCCCCAGGTCTTTCTGAATCTGTAATTGATTTTTGGACAATGAAGGCTGAAACTAAGAGAATGAAATTTAATAGGAATCCAAGTAACTAAGCAGGAGTATCAATTTCTTCTTATTAAATTACACCTTGTTAGTTACCTCCTATTTTTCCAATCTGTTGAAATCTTTTTGGATTCTGATTCTATCATGTAAAGTATTAGCTATTCCTCCCAGTTCTTTGTCAGATGTAAATCTGATAAGTATGCCTTTTATGTCTTTATTAATAAAAATGTTGAAAAGGAGAGGAGACAAACAACAGAAGGAGCCTGAGGCTTACAACTAGAGATTTCCCTTCATGTTAGCATAGGCCCTTTAATCAATACTCTTCAGTAATATCAATCAATCAAAGCTGCTCAATCAGCTTGGCATCCATCTGAATGCCCTATCATTCAGACTACATTTGTTGATCATCTCCATAAGGCTAATAAGGGATGCTTTGTCAAATTCAGCCCAAATTCAGGTATAGTATGTCTGATGTTTTTCTCTGTGATGCATATTGCTATAGTGATATTTATATAATCATAAATCAAGGATTTGTGATTTCATTTATGTGAATACTCTCTTCACTGTTCTCTTTCTAAAACTAGGCAGATAGTCTTTGAGAGTGGATGTTTATGAAAAATTGATCTCTTTACAGTCAATTTGGCAATAAATCTCTTCCCGTTTAGCTTGGCTGGTCTTTAAACAAGAGATATATGATCCTTCTTTGGTGCCAGAGCTTCAGAAGTACACAGTAAGTTGGAGGGTGTCCAAAGTAGGGCACAGTAAACTAGATAGGGTCTTAACCTCATTAGTAATACCATAATCCCCGGTGCCATAAAGAAAATTTGTTTAAGAATTAGGTTTTGGCTTTTGTCTATGGTCTCCCCAATAGTGGGGGGAGGAGGAAGATATTTAATGTATAATATGGAATGGATATGGGGTATTTTATATACAAAGGAAGCGCTTACTTAACACAAAATGGTCATTTCACTAAACTAAATAACTAATCATGCTAACTATAATCACATTCTGTTGGGATTTTGAGACTTAAACCTCATCCAAACATAAGGCAGTTTATGGGATTGTTACATTTTACTTCAGCTCTGCACTATGTCTATGTCTACTGGCCAGTCAGGCCAGGACTTGTTCCCGCCTCTTGTCTATATTTATCTTTTTCATTGTAGAAACTCCTTTTGATAGTTCCATTTGATGGTCCCAGGGACACCTAAACATCTTGAAGTCACAAAATCAGCTCTAAGTCTATACACTTCCATTTTGAGATTAGTGGTTAGTCACCTAAATAGGAAATGAAACACAAAGCAGAACATGAAGTTGGGGGGTTCACTTAGGCTCATCTTTGGGTTAACATCTATTCCTTAAGCAGCACCTTGTTTTTAAATGTCCTTTTCATGACTTCTAATAGGAAACCACTCAGTTGAAATCACCAGTGTGGTCCCATCTCAGTAAGCAAGTTTCTTTGTTATTATACAATTACAGTACATAGAAATGACATGATAGTCTGAAGGCTAGCAATGTTGTGGTTCATGAATTGTTAGGTATGTTGCATTGAGGAACACCACCAACCATGACTCACAACCACTTAGCTGAGTCCTTTTTGCTCTAGCTGACATGCATGAGGCATGAAGGATACTGATAGGCTTCACAATCAAGAGAAGAAGAGAGAAAAGAGGAAGGTAGAGGAGAGGAGAGGTGAGGAGAAGAAAGTCAGGGGCAGAGTCATTCCTTTAAACTGAGTCACCAACTCTTCATGCTAAATAGCCAATAAGGATATTCCTCTGTAATCTGCAAGCAGAATTCCTTGAGCATTGAGTCACACATAGCCATAACAATCCAGAGACTCATCCAGAAAGGGCCTAGACACTGAACTATCGCACATGGTTGACTAGAATCAGGAACGACAGTTTTGCACATGCCCTTTTAAAGCTCCAGTTATACCCATCAACCAATTTCTATCTCTTCTTAATGTGTTTCAAAAATTGTTTTCCAGGAACTTCTAGAGGTAGGAACTTACCTTGAAGGATTTATCAACCACTGAAAATTGGTTTTGGTGATGTATAATCTGAGTCTGTTCTTTCAATCTATGTACAGAAATCCTGATTAGGAATCCTTTTTCACACATGAAACATTTCACCTCATAAGCCTTTTTTCCCCTTGCATGGATGTTTAATGAACATTATTCCACTTCCAACATTCAAGAGAATGGGATTCATGATTTCATTATCTGTACAGAGTTTATTGTGTATAGCAGTAAACCTGGAGCCAAGACAATATTCTGAGCCTCTAAGAAATTTGCAAAGAAACCATCGTTCTCCATTTTTCCATTCCAGGAGACGACTGGAGAGATACCAAGATGCTACAAAGAAAAATGATAAATTTACATAAAAAGATTCTGATCTGAATGAAATATGAATATCTAACATAGCTAACTTGTCCAATATTCAAGAAAGTAGAAGTTTCTTTACTGATATGTTTATATTTATCATGCCACTTATAACACACTCCATTTTTATATTTCTATGAATGGTTTCTTTTAGTGATTTTCTTTTTTAAGTTCATGTTGTAAGATGAAAAGAAAAGCCCATCATTAGATAGAAGCTTTATTCTCAGTTTACTAGAGTTGGTTTATAGGTGGGCCAAGTAGTTTCTAGTTTGAAAATCATAACAAGTGAATAAATCTGTAAGATATTATGAAAGTCTGGGCAAAGCTTAAAACAGGGTTTGAAAGCAATATTTATAAAACTTAAGTGCCATCCAATATCGAAATTCAATGAAATAGGTGTTTACTAAAACATTTTTACTTTATTATTTTATTTTATCTTATTTTATTATTTTATTTTATTTTATGCTTTTTGGAGGGCAATTGGGGTTAAGTAACTTGCCCAAGGTCACATGGCTAGGTTTTTGTTTGTGTGTGCGTTAAGTGTCTGAGGCTGCATCCAAACTCAGGTCCTTCTAACTCCAGGGCCGACGCTCTACTCACTGCACCACCTAGCCACCCCCTACTAAAACATTTTTAACAAACATATATCTGGTGATGAAGTACCTAGTTTATGGTCACATAGCTATTTAAGAGCCAAAGGTGGGATTCAAAGCCACGCATCTCCTGAGTCCTTTCCGCTATCCCACAAACAAGTCTTTTTCACCTCCCAAACACTGACACGTCAGAATTATTTCTCCAATTCCTAGTGTTCCCCTAAAGGTTTGTTTCCATTTTGCAAGTTATTTTGATGGAATGCATATTAGTTTTGAGTCATTAGTTGGTGGTGTGCCTCAGTGCAACATACCTAACAATTCATGAACCACAACATTGCTAGCCTTCAGACTGTCATGTCATTTCTATGTATTGTAATTGGACATTAACAAAGGATATTTACTTACTGAGATAGGACCACACTGGTGATTTCAATTGAGTGGTTTCCTGTTAGAAGTCATGGAAAGGACATTTCAAAACAAGGTGGTGCTTCAGGAACAGATGTTAACCCAAAGATGAGTATATAATTGTCTTGAATAGATGAAGTTCCTTCATATCCCAGATCAAATGCTAATGTTTCTAGGAAGCTTTGTATGAACTCTCTCCTCCTTTCTACTAGTCATCAATTATTGTCCACTTTTTCAGACAACACATAGGAATTTTAGCTTTTATCATCCATACATCATACCCCCATATAATATTGTAGTTATTTGTGTATATAAGTTGTATATGTCAACTAATAATATCCATGGGGGCAGGAACTATGGCCTGTTTATCATTATAAATTCTCCTGCAACTACCAGAATACTCCAGTTGAGTACTTGTGCAATATGTATTTTGGGGTTTAATTTGTGTCTATAGTTAAACCATAGTGAGAATATCCTAATCCAATACCCGATCAAAACTAGTATCGATAGCATGCCCAATAGACCATTTAAGATTGTACTTGAACTCCTCTGGTCTACAAGGCATACACTGCTTCTCATGATGGCCCAGTACATTCTGGAATGATTCTTACTGTTTGGGAAGATTTTTCCCTACATCAAGCCTAAAACTGTGTCTTTTCAGCTTTCCTAGTTATGTTCTCTGCTGCCCAACAGAATGAACATAATACCTCTTCCTTATGCTAGCCCTTCAAATATTGAAAACAACCATTTTTCCTTCTAAATCTTCTCTACTCCAGATTAAACATCCCCTAATTCCTTCAACTAATTCTCATAACTCATGGTTTCAAGAACTTTCACTAGGTTGCTTTCAGGATATATTATAATTGTTAAATATCCTCCTAAAATGTGTGTTCAGACCTTACCAAAATTTTCTATGTGTTCTGATTATAGTAGAATTCAGAAGAAATATTTCCTCCCTCATTCTGGACTCTATTCCTGTTTTAATTCAGTCATCACTGTGTTAGCTTTTTGAGCTGCTGTATCATACTGTTGACTCACATGAAATTTTCCAGATGCTAAAATCACTAGATTTTTCAAACGAATTGTTTAGCTAGGCCTCCTTCATGTTGTACTCATGAAGCTAATGTCTGGACTCCAACGGTAGGACTTTGCATTCATTTCCATTCAATTTCATCACAGCAGATTTGGAAGAGGCTTCTAGGCTATATGGATCCTTTTGGATTGTGATTCAGGCATCCAATGTGTTAGGGATCCCTTCCAGTTTTATGGATTCTGAAAATCTAATAAAAATGCCATTCATGCCATTATCTGAGTTATTAATCAATATTGAACAGCATAGGACCAATGACACACCCTTGGGGCACTCAACTAGAGATTTCAATCCAAGTTGACCTTGACTTATTGATAATTACTCTTTGAGAGTAATCATTCATCCCGTTAGGAAACAATAGCCAAGCAGAATTGAATAGCTCAGTTTCCTTCTATAAATGCTAACTTTTTTCTATCTACTCAAGTTATTTTTATTGTTGCTCAGTCATTCTGTCTATGTTCAATTCTCTGTGACAGATTCTGTAACAACTCTCTGCATTCATGGGTTTTCTTGGCAAAGATACTGGAGTGATTTGTTAGTTAGTTCTTTCTCTAGAAGTCATATCATTTAAAAATTACCAGATTAAATGACTCACCTTGGTTCACATAGCAGATCTGAATTCAGATTTGAACTCGGATCTTCCTGATTCAAGGCCTAGCACTCTATGCCCTGAGTCATCCAGGTCCATCCTAGGCAAATAGAGGTTAAGTGACTTGCCCCAGGTTCCACAACTAGTGAATATCTGGGGTCAGATTTTAATTCAGGTCTTCCTGACCTCAAACCCAGTGCTCTATCCACTGAGTCTCCTAGCTTCCCCTGTCTGCCCAAATAGCTGACATTTATCTATGGTTTGCTGTGGGGAGCCAGAGAGGCTTATTCCAGGACTCTGACAAGTATCTTGATATCAGTGGACCTGAATATCAAAAACCTCTTTGAGATGCGACTTTTCACAAAGTTAACTCCTGAGTTCTTTTGATATGGGTTACACTTGTAAGGAAAATGTTTGAGTTCAGAGACCAACAGGCTCTGCCCCAAGACTAGTTGTTCAAAACCAAAATATTTTAATTCTTAGGTGGTCAGTTCCTATGCAGATGTACTTGATGATGCGGTTTTGGTTTTGGTTTATGGCCTTGAAGCCAACTCTCAAGAGCATCCTTTGTAATGTGACTGCATATGAAAGGAGCTAACTGACTTTTCCTAAGACTTTCTGGCACCTAGAGAACAAAAGGCCTTACTGCCCTGCTACTTCCAGGATATGACAGACTAAGATAATGATATGAATACTTGAGATCCCTTCCATCCCTTCCTTTGTCTCATTGCTCTATAAAAACCTTGTCCTGAGAATCAATAAATGGAGTTCATCTTTCTTCCTTGAACTACCCACATGGACTGGTCACTTCTTACTCATATCTCCAGTCATGCTTAAGTGCTGGACACTGAGCAGCCCATGGCAGTTTGCAAAGTTCTATACAAACAGACTGTTCCAAAATTATCATTTTTTTTGCTTTTTTTTGGAGAGGGGAAGGTAGGACAATTAGGGTTAAGTGATTTTCCCAAGTCACATGGCTAGTTTTTTTGTGTTAAGTGTCTGAGGCCGCATTTGAACTCAGGTCCTCCTGACTCCAGGGCCAGTGTTCTATTCACGGTGCCACCTAGCCACCCCCATTCCAAAATTCTTTATATAGGTTTAGGGTTTTAAAAAAGCTCCTACTCAACTATCTTTGTATGTTGTCCACATCACTGTCAAGTTCTTTGCAGAATCTAGGTAACCTATATCAACACATTCCCCTAATTTATCAGTATAACTTTTACACCTGTTTCCAAGTCATTGATATGAATGTTTAGATGCACAGGACCAAGGAAAGATCCCTGGAGCCCTGTGTTACAGTCTTCTATCTACCCATTAATGATTAATTACTCTTGGGGTCCAGTGATTCAACCAGTTCAGTATCCAACTAACCATCCATACTCTTATCTTGCCCACACTAATCCATCTTATCAAGAATGCCACAAGAGACTTCACTGAAACATTTGCTGAAATTCAGATAAATATATTGACAACATTCCCCTGATGAACCACTTAATAACCCTGTCCAAAGAAAAATTAATAATCTAATATGACAACATTTGACATTTATAATAGCACTCTACATGTAATATTTTGTTTGGTCCTTTGTAACAGCAAGCACCGCAGCATCCACAGGGTGGTTGCCAACACAGGTTCTTAGATCTGCTTTTCTAAAGCAACTCAAGATGGGCTAACAATCTTGCTTTAATCAATCAAACATATCATTTACCTAGTTCAGGGGGAAAAGTCAGCACCCTGAACTTCAGAGTACACAGAGAGGTTACAAGCAGAAGTTACAAGAAGACAGAGAAATATTTCAAGCAGACAGGCCTCCAACTATCTGACCATTACATCCATACTTAGTCACAGTTACCAGAGAGGGAAGCACCAACATCTGGGTTTTTTAAGCCAGGGGGCTCAACAGCTGCCCAGAATCTTGTCTGGTCAAATTACACAACACTTCTCAAAGTGAGCCCCCAAACAAAGCCTCACATCAGGGTTTATATAGCCTTCTCCTGGCTCAGAGAATGTAACAACCCTCTTGACCCACTGCCCAATCAAAAAGCATTTCCAAAAACCACAGGCTCCAGGTGCACTTAAGCCTATCAAAGGGCCTAAGGACAGGGAAGATCTTAAATTTCCATTCCCATAACATCCTTACAACAAATGGGACCTCAAGTCAAGAAAATATGAGTTCAAATATTGTCTCTAACAGTAGTTTTATTTAGGTAAGTCATTTAACCAACTCTGCAGTTGATATTACCTCCATTTTGTAGCTGAGAAAATTAAATCTTAGAGATGTTTAGTGACTTTTCCTTAGTCACACACTTAGCAAGAGTAAAACACATTTTGAACCCTTTAACTCTGAATTCCATGTTCTTTATAATATGATGAACTGATTCAGAAAACACTGGTCAGTTATATATCCTCTTCTGTCAAAAAGCATAAAATCTTCAGAACCAAGCCCTTTGCATGGGTTCCAGCTGTGCTAGACCTTGAAGTATTCTAATGTGAATGAATGAGATACCCATGGAGACACAGAGGTAACATACTCTGTTTTCCCAGTAAGAAGCACATCCAAGGAGAATGCAAGAATTCACACTGACTATAAATTGATTTTTGAAACTCCTATTACATTGTTTCCATGCTATAAAGATTGTGCTGAACTTCTCTTGACACTCTTGCTTTGCAACCATTATAAGGGAGTGATGTAAAGGTTAACATTAGCAATGGATAGCTTGCCTCCTTTTTGTCATTTGTTTTATTAATGCCTTTTTTTTCTTTATAACCATCTCTCAATATATCTTTGCCCCACTCCAGAACTTTCCCTTATGAGAAAGGAAAATAGTTAAGCAAAATGAACAAATACAGAAACCACACTGATCAATATATATCATATTCAACATCAATATTCCCATCTTCTCTACTGAGAATGGAATAGTGCTTTATTCATCTGTCCTCTGGAATTATTTATTATTGCACTTAGTCTTGATGCCTATTTATGTTATTACCTATATATGTGTATGTATGTGTTCTATTTCTGCTTTCTTTGCTCTGGATCACCTCATATGAGTCTTCCTCTATTTCTCTGAATTCCTCATATTTTCCATCTCTTATGGCACAATGAAATTTCATTACATTCATACACTATAATTTATGCAACCATTCCTCAATTGTTGCACATATAATTTGCTTCTAGTTTTGAGTTACCACAAAAAGTGCTACCATAAATGTTTTGGTATAAGTAAAGTCTTTCTCTTTGTCTTGGATTTCTTTGGAATATATTCATAACAGTAAGATCATTGGGTATGAACAGTATATTGATTTTCTTTCCCCATGATTCCCAATCATTTTCCAGAATGGTAGGACCAATTCACATCTCAATCAATGATCTTATGCCTAAGTTCCTATGGTCCCTCTAGTATCAACAATTTTTGCCACCTTATCCAATTTGATTGGTATGAAATGAAATCTCAGGGTTTCTTTAGTTTGCTCTTCTATTATTTATTATTTAAACACTTTTTGTTGTATTTTTTGTTGTATATTTTGCATTTCTTTTTTTGAAATCTGTTTATATCCTTAGCACACTTAACTATTGTAAAATGGACTTGAATCTTATATATTTGTGTTCATTTTCTATATATTGTAGAAATCAAACTTTTATAAGATATATTTAATGGAAAGAATTTGTCCCACTTTATGACTTCTCTTTTTATGCTAGCTGTATTGCTCATGGAAAAAAGCTTTTTAATTTTATGTAATTGAAATGATCTATTTTATCTTTTTTACTGTCTCTATCCCTTTTTTCCTTAAGAAGTTTTACCTAGTATATATTTGAAGATCATCTCCTCTTCTTTTTAAAAATGACATGACTTCTTATATTTGGGTTGTAGGTTACCTTACCTCTTCCACTTAAAGTACTAGCTTCAAGAAATCTCAGTCCTAGGGCACTCTATTGACAAAAATGGAAATACAAAACTCCCTTCTGCCTCAGTGACTGACACATAATAACATATGTCATAATATATGAAACACAATAATAATAATTAGTATTTAATAAATGCCTGTTAGCATTTAACAGGTCTACTGCACTGCCTTTCTTGATGTGCCAACAGGCATAAAGTTCTAAGGCAGCGTAGTGGAAAGAACACTGAACTTGGAGTCAGAAAACCTGAATTTAAAACTGACTGTGCTGCTTATTAGTTATATGGCCTTAGGCAAATCACTTAACTTCTCAGACTCTCAGTTTCCTTATCAATAAGATGAAAAGATTAGACTGGATGATTCCTCAAGGCCCCTACCAATGTAAACAAATGTGAACATCATAAGAGGACTGAGAGTCACGAACTTTAATTTTCAGGCTGCTATTAGTTACTCCAAAACTGAAGGGATCTTCTTTCTTAAACTCGTATTGAGAAGCAAAAATTACATAAGAATGTATTCTCTTTGGATTTAGAACATTAAAAGAAAGGTGGAGATTGCTGTAATGAACCCCAGAGTTCAAATTTTTCTTCTAGACTTAATTAATAGTTGATTACTCCTAGTGGGAAAGTAACAAATTTCGTTTTTGGAACATGATTTCTTTTACCTGGAGAGATAGACCAGGTCTGTTAATATTCACTAGTAAAAGTTTGGGTAAGTTTCAGAAAACTTAAGCTTTTGCAGGATTTGGGGGCATATAAGGCTGCTAGAGTAGTATCCCTGCAGAGCCAACCCACTGTTCAAAAGGCAAGTTTCTGTTGGATATATAACATAGCAGCTGGAATGAGGACAGTGATAGGACAGTGATTGGAATGTGATGGTTAATTCTGGGCACTACGATTTTGGAAGGACATTAATATGCTAGAGTTAATGCCACACTAATATACTAGAGTTAATGTGGAAAAGCAGTGTGGAGCTAGACTTGGTATTAGAAAGTTATTAATACAAATCCTGCCTCAGACAATTACTACCTAAGTGATCCTGGCCAAGTCAGCCTCTCCCATGTGGGAATTAGGACAGCAACTGGTTAATTGTGGGAAGTGAGTGAACCACACCGACTCCATCTTGTGATTCAATTCTGGATCTAGCTTAGTTCCCTTTCTATTAAATTATGGATCTAGTCCAAATTCTATCTTGTGAGAAAATTTCATTCAATTGTGGGAATTGGGAGAAAACCTTATTGTATTGTTTGAACCTAGCCCTGCTTGGCTGGAAGCTGGACTATCTCTACCTGCTATTTAGAGACCCTTAACTAAGGACCTAGACTATGCTGACCAGAACCTTAGTCAGACCCAAAGATCAGTGCAAGGAGTTTTCTCATAATTGTACAACTCAAGCATCCTGTATTTCTTATCTGAAAACTGGCCCCAAATGGATTGATCAGTTATTGTTTCCATGTTCTTTTGATTGCAGACACTTGGAAAGATAGACAGGACCTGTTAGGACTGGAACACCTCTTTTTCTGATTATAGGGAATTGCACTTGTTCATTTTCCCCTACCGATATGGAGAGACCCTAATCTTTCCTCTAATTAGAAACCAAATTACCTAATATTAACCTAATGGTTAATTGTTTCCTTTTAATTAATTGCTCTTATTTGATTAAATTTTTAATGTATAAAAATCTGTCTCCCCCTACATTCAGGGTCCAGTCTTAAGCTGAGGAAGGGGCCTGGTCCTAACTTGTTAAGCATTTGGCATGCTTTACTTTATAAATCAATATACTTGGAAGCCCAAGCTTGTATCTTTCCATCTTTTACCTGCCACACCCATCTTCAGTTTCCTCACCAATAATATTGAGATGCAAACAGAATCTATGCAGCAGAGGTGTTGTGAGAATCAAATAAGATAACATACGTAAACTATTTTACAAATCTTAATAAATCCTATTGATAACAGACATCAAGGATAATGGTTACTATTAAGGTTTGCAAAGCACTTTTCATTATTATTAGTATCATAGGGTTAGGCTAAGTACTAGGGATATTTAATTTAAAGAATACAAGATATTCGGGGTTGGGAAAAATGGGTGTTCTACTCAGATATTTGAAGGGTTCCCACCTGGAATCTCCTTAACCTCAGAAGAGAAGAATAGGAAAAGTAGATAAAAATTATAAGGAAGTTAGGGTCATACAAACACTAAGCATCCAAAGTGGGATTTGAACCTCATTCCTCTGACTCCAGAGACAGCCAGTTCTTCTAACACTGGCATTGCTTTTACTGAAGGATAAGAATAACCAGAAAGGCTAAATTCCCTTGGCATTTCATTGTCTACCATGGCATCCTCAGTAAACTCTGGGTGAATATGACAATGTGCTTGATCTGCCTGGTCTGAGAAGCTTCAGAATAACAAGCAGGACAATCTTTTTATATTTCTCAGAGAAGCCCAATCAGGGCATGCTTGCCATTAATATTATCCACTCAGAGGCAAACTCTTCATCAGCTGCCACCTGCTGCATACCTCTACCCCATCCAAAGGAGCTGGCATGGAGACACCATGGGTCTTGCCCTTCTGAGAAAGGATTTCATTCTTTAACTGCCCTGGTATCCTCATGAGCTCCAAGTCATTCTCACCAGAAGGCATTTTCCACCAGATGGGTTAACAATGCAACATCAGATTTCTTTCCCTTTGAACAGCCTTCTCTATGCCTCATTCTCAGGAGAAAAGGCAGGTGCCAACCTCCTGATGGAAAAACTAAACATTCATTTTGGGGCATTTATCCAACTGTTTACAAAGCAGGTGAGAAAGGAGATCTGAATTAAAAGACATTCATGTAGAAAAGCTCATTTCTGCTGGAGATTCACTGATCTCATGGTTAATCTTCCTCACCCTAGTAGCAGCTGTCCCACAGAAATAAAACAAAACAAAACAAAACAAAAAAACAACATATTGCTTGATCAGAAAGCTTTGGTCTAGGTTCCTAAAATTACTCAATGAGATGAGTGAACTGTTCTGCTAACAGGTCAGGTTAGAAAATACTGTCTCAATGCATTGTTCTTTATGGTGTATGACCTTTGCGTAACATGATTTATACCGTCATTCTCTAATCTTAATATAATAATAACTTATTTCCTGCTTTTTGTCATTATAAATACAGCGCTAAGAATATAGGCTGTTTCTTCCTGACAATAATCTCCTTAAGGTAACAACATTCTACTAGTGGAATTGTTAGGTGAGAAGATGGGAAGATTTTCATAACTTTTGTTGTATAAATTTCAAATTGCTTTTCAAAATGAAATTTTTGAATTGAAATTTTACTTAATGGACATTTCCATCTGAATGTTGTTGGGATCTTTAATTTCAAGTCTGTGCTTTAAATTTTTAAAATTTTTTATAACTTTCTACATAATTTTGTTTCTTCTGTAACCCTATATATTATATTAAACAAAATATTATTTTGAGAAGGGGCCTCTAGCTTTTACCATACTACTAAAAGGGTTCACGACATAAAAAGTTTGAGAATCTCAAATACAACATGCCACTCTCCCTCAATCTCATCTTAATTTAAAAAAAAATCTCTCCTGATCATCTTGCCCTTTAGCTATAAACAAGTAAGATTTTTTTTTTATTTGTTAGGTGGGGAGCAGCAGGAGAGTGAAAGGGTGGAAACATAAGTAGAAGAGTGGAGGAACAGAGTATATGGACATGGCTAGTTAATGATGAGTGAGTATTGTTCACAGAGACCAAAGGAAGTTCTAAGAAACACACACACACACACACACACACACACACACACACACACACACACACACACCCCTTCACTATTTCATGAGCAACCTCTTCTTTTCAGTAATTGTATGAATTCTGAACATAACTTGGGTTTATTTGTACAAGGAGTCTTTTGTTCAAACATCAGAATTGGGAATAGAAAAGAACTAAAGTCGATTTATGAAACTGTCTACTGTGTTCCTGGAGGTTGTTCCTGCCTACAGCAACTGTATTAAAATTGGTTCCAAGAAGATGAATCTGCATTACATTTTGGTAATGGGAATAGCCGTGTGCTATTAAAAATGTTGGAGCTCATAAATCATAGTTCTGTATTTGAAATACTCATGTGAATGCTATTTTTTTTTTTTTGCCTTTTGGAGGGCAATTGGGGTTAAGTAACTTGCCCAAGGTCACACGGCTAGGTTTTTTTGTTTTGTGTGTCTGAGGCCTGATCTGAACTCAGGTCCTTCTGACTCCAGGGCCGACGCTCTACTCACTGCGCCACCTAGCCGCCCCTGAATGCTATTTTTTAAGGAAAGTGCAAGAGATCCCTCACTTTAGGGCTCTTGCAGAATTTTATAGCAATACTCAGATGGTCCTAGTTTTTTAGATGGCTTTGGGTTTCCATTGACTACCAATGGGTTGATAGCATCTTCAGGGGCTGTGGAAGGATAGGAGAATGCAATCAAAGCCATCTTTTAGAAACTGAATGAGTTACCAGAGGTTGAAACAGTGTCAAAATTTCTAAATTTTTTTTAATTTGTTGTATGAAAGAAGAATGAATAACTTTCAATCACCTGACTATTTCTCAGTAATTTTCACCCTTCAGAGCACCAGTCAGCCCCCTAGTTATGCTATATTTATATATTCAGGATGGTGAGGCAGGTAAAATACTATTATAATGAATGCCATTTCAAAGAAACACTGTGTAAAATAAAGTTATTCTCATGCCCTGGAGGTTCATGGTTAGAGTGACCTGTAAATCTACTTGCAAGTGTTCTGTGAAATCGTTATTCCAAGACTCTGCCCACATAAGAGCAACTTGCCATAAAGAACCTTCCCCATTGTGTGTTGTTTGTCTTGAATACAGAAAAACGGAGAGGAGTTATGGCTAAGCTGCACCATGGTACCCTGAAAAACACTGGCCTGAGGATCAGGGAACTTTGTTTTCAATCTGATATTTGTCTTGATTAACTGTACGAGCATGGTTAACTCACTCAACCAACCTCCTTCAGTCACAGTTTTCTTATTGGGAAAATGAAATGATTGGATTAGAATGCCAAGGTTCCTTCCAATTCTAGACTTCTATGTCCACTTTTGTTTTTGCTAGAAATGAACCTTTAGTTCTCTATATCTCTTTCTATAATCTGCCAAATTCCAACAATCTCCAAGCCAGAAATCCTTCCTAAACTCCCAGACACATAGCCCAGCACACAGACAAGAGCTTGTAGAATGATAAGAAGGTTTCCATGATACCTCCCTCTTTCTCCTATAAGGTTAACAGCACTCCTTTTTACTTGCTAATTCAGTACAGGCAGGCTAGATGCCAATTTCACAGACTAACAATGTGATTTCTTTTTTAAAAAATATTTTAAAATAAATCTTGCTATAACAGGGAAAAGTAGGTAACAGATCATTATATTGGAATTTGATCTATATTCTGGATCATCTGTATGAAAGGAGTAGAGAATTGATTGGAGAATAATTCCACTTTTCCATAATTTTCCCAGGATAGTATAATATTAAGGTATAATAAGGGCAGTTAAGTGACACAGTGGATAGAGTGCCAGGTTTGGAACCAGAGAGACTCTTCTTCCTAAGCTCAAAACTAGCCTTAGACACTTACTAGCTGTATGACTCTGAGCAAGTCACTGAACTCTGTTTGCCTCAGTTTCCTTAAGTATAAAATGAGCTGGAGAAGGCAATGGAAACCACTGCAGTATTTATGCCAAGAAAATCCAAAAAAGGGTCACAAAGAGTCAAATATAACTGAAATGACTGAACAGCAATGGGGTATGATAAAGGAGAATTGCCCATAGAGACCAATGTGAATTCCTAAGGAATTCAGTGACAGCTAACCTTTGAAATAGGCATTAGAGAAGACTGAAGCTAATAGGTCATAGAAAATAAATACAAAATAATGGCACAGAATCATAAAAGTAGCAATTAAAAGTCATTAAGGAACTAAGACTAAAGATAAATAGGTAGGACAAGAAAAAGGTGCTTTTTGCTATGTTTGGAGTAATAAGAAGATCAACTAATGAATAAAAACATGGTTAGGAGTTGGTTTTGTTTTTGTTCTTTTTTTCCTCTGGACTGATGGCTTATATAAGTAATGCCTGATAGGGAAACTCTCCACCAATGCAAAGCAGCAACTCCTATGTAACTTTTAATCTTAGGGAGTTAGCTGAAGTATAAAAAAGTTTAGTGATTTGTCCATAATAGCTGTCCCACAACTATTGTATGACCCAGGTAGAAAGAAACTCTCAGTCTTTTTGACTCCTAAGCCTATTCTATCCATTACACTATATTACTTCTCTTTACGTAGACTGAAATATTAATAGTATATAAGACATAAAGTCAAGATTGTTCAAAGATATCTTGCTTTTTTTTAATCAAAATTGGAAAGAAAACCAAGAAAATCAGAATAAGCCTGATCAGACTTAAAATTGTTGACAGAGTTGAAGACAAACACAGATGAGAAGATGTTGAGTTCAGTGAGTGCAAATCATTCTTTCCCACTGCACTATTAATCAGGGTGCTAAAATGGAGGATTTCTCCCCATTATCAGTTATCTTTGATTACTGAGTCAGCAGTGATTTTTAAAAAATCAGTGGCAGAAGTATTGCAGTAGTGAAGACATGCAAATTTTCCAATTTCTTTTTAAAGAAAGAAGACAGACTCTACAAACCATGAGTCTGTGAACTTGGCTTCTTTTCTTGGCAACATTCTAAGACATGATTTTATAGGGATGGTTTATGAGCATTTCTAAAAGCAATCAGTGATCATTAATAGTCAGTGACTCTTTATCAAGAACAAATCATTCCAAGATAATCTCCTTGTTGACAGGCTTAATAGAATGATGTATCAGGGGAATTCTATAGACATAATATATCTGGATTTCAGCAATGGATTTGATACGGACTATCATGATGTCCTTGTTTTCACGATGAAGAGATGATAGATAAATGATAGGACAGTTAGGTTGATTCAGAACCAGCAGAATAACAGGACTTAAATATTATTCATTAGTGGGTCAATGTCCACTTGGAGTAGACTGCCCAAATGATCTTTTCTTTACCCTGTATTACTCAGTATCCTTTTTGATATAGTTGGCAAGTTAGTTAAATCTTTAGGTATAACAAAACCATAGGGGAATAACCTGAGTTACCCTCAACATTTTCCCTCTCTGTACTTAATGCTCATACTATTGATCATGTTTGAACAAATCAGACATCTATGCTGATCCAAATTTGTATATTTTAATTTCAATAATTCCTCACTGAAGTAAGACAATTCTTTCAGTGACAACTCCAAACCTTTTCTTCTCTCCTTCATTCTCTCATGCCACTTTCTTTCCTTCCTTCTCAACTTAGGATCTCAGCCTCTCAAAACCCTTTTGCAATATCTTCCATACTTTCCTCTTGTCTCTGATGAGGCAGTAGACTTTCTTTTCACCAAGGCCAACTCCTCCACTTATGCCTTGATCCCATCTACTCCCATCTCCTCTAGCAGCCTGACTGGACAATTATTCCATTTCTATAATTTTCAATCTCTCCATGTCTATTGATTCTTGACATGCTGCATATAAACAATGGCAATCACGCTGGCATATCCAGGATGGTTGCTAGCACAGGTTCTTAGATCTGCTTTACTAGAAAAGATATCTGTTTAAGGGGTCAATGATCTTTTAAAATTACATTCACTAGTTTGGGGGAAAAGTCAGCACCTTGAACTTCAGAGAAAATACAGAGAAAATTTAAGTAGAGAAATAAAGACTAACAGACAGGGCTCTGACTGACTGAATCAAAGCAGTATGTGTGTGTGTATGTGTATATATGTATGTGTGTATATATATATATATATATATGTGTGTGTGTGTGTGTGTGTGTGTAAATATACATATGCGTATATATATATATATATATATATATATATACACATTGTGTGTGTGTGTGTGTGTGTGTGTGTGTGTGTGTGTGTGTGTTTATTACATACATCTCTGGATTGAGAGAGCCTTTGTATCTGAGCAGTGAGGGAGTTCTGAACATATGGCCACTCAGAATTTCAACTAGAGAATCACAAGATTCTTCTCATAAGAGAGCCCCCAAAGCAAAATACCAACTCAGAGGATATATACATTTCTCAGAGCCAGAAGGCATCACAACTTTCCTGACTGCTAATTAGAAATTAGCAAAAGATGTGAAAGCCTTCCTACAAGCAAGACTCCCTTAAGCAAGCTTCTCTTAATGGGCTCCACAGGAGGCCTATTAATGGATGGGAAAGATCTTAAATCCCATTAACATTACACCAAGTCATCTCAACTTTAAATGAAAAAAAATCCTCTTTACTTGACCTTAGTATCCTTTCAAGCTATGATTTCCTAGTTCTCCTCCCTTTCACAGACAAACTCCTATATTTTTTTTCTTTCACTCATTACTTCTGCTCCTTTTTTTTTCTCAACCCCTTACTGTTTAGCTGCCAATTTCTTTTTTTTTAAGCAATTGGGGTTAAGTAACTTGCTCAAGGTTACACAGCTAGTCATGATTTATGTGTGGGTGCTCATTTTCTGAGGCCGTATTCAATTAGCTGCCAGTTTCAACAAGTAACAGAGAGTGCTCACTTCAGGGTTGCCGATGATTTCTGAATCGCCAAATTTAAGCAGCATTTGTCACTGACCTACCTCTCCTGTCTCACTCCTGGGTTTCTGTGACACTGCTCTCTTCTACCTATCCTATCTCAAATTCTCAGTCTCTTGTACTGGCTTATCATCCATGCCCTGCCCCCTCTATATTGGTGTAATTCAGAGCTCTTTCCTGTGTCTCTTCTTTCTAGGTACCAAACCTCAGTGATTATACTATATCCCATGAGAGCAGGTATTGTATCAATGAATATTCTTGGAAGATCTATATATCCAGCCCTTGTCTATCCTGAACTCTAATTTCATATCAATAATTGATTATTGGCTATTTTGAACTTGATATCCCATAAGCATCTCAGACTCTATATGTCCAGTATAGAACTTATATTATCCATCGCTCCTCCTCTAAAGCCCTCCCTACTGTAGCATCAAGCACCCTAGCATCCCTAGGATGGCTGCCAACACAGGTTCTTAGATCTGCTTTTCTAAAGTAAAGCAACTCAAAATGGGTTAACAATCTTGCTTTAATCAAATATATGTCATTTACCCAGTTCAGGGGAAAAAGGTCAGCACCCCAAAATTCAGAGAATACAGAGGTTACAACCAGACAAAAATTCAGACAGAGAAACAAATCAACAGACAGGCTTCCAACTGTCTGACCATTACATCCATACCTAGTTAGTTACCAGAAAGGGAAGCACTGACATCTGGGTTTTCAAAGCCATGGGGGCTCAACACCTGCCCAGAGTTTCATGGGGTCAAATCATACAACTCTTCTCAAAGTGAGCCCCAAAACAAAATCTCACATCAGTGTATATATAGCCTTCTCCTGGCTCAGAGAATGTTACAACCCTTTTGACCCACTGCCCAGTCACAAAGTATCAAGGTGTGGGCATTCCTGAAAAACAAGCCTCCTGCCACAGGCTCCAGGAGACCATATTCAGCCTATTAGGGGGCAGAGTATATTTTCAAATCAAGGAAGGTTCTCAGAATCACTTAAGCCTATCAAAGGGCCTAGGGGCAGGGAAGATCTTAAATTCCCATTCCCATAACACCTGCTTCCTAACTTCCTTGTTTCTGTTGAAGTTACCCTCATCCTTACATTTATTCCAAGTTGACTCATCAATTAAGTCATTCTCTTCTCTTGCTATATCCTTACCCTCCACATCCAATCAGTTCTCCAATTCTATAGATTTTATTTCTACACAAGCTTTTTCTCCATCTCTCTACTCACAGAGCTACCAACCCTAGTTCAATAACTGATCACCTCTCGTTTATATAATTATAACAGCCCCCTAAATAAGTCTGCTTGCCACCAATCTCCCCTTTCTCCAAACCATCTTCTACACAGTTTCAAAATTGAGATTTTGAAAGCATAAATATTCAGGAACTCCCAATGACTCCTTCCTGTCTAAAATGTGAACTGAGGTATTTGTTATATTTTATATTTAAAGCCCTTCCCAATCTGGTTCCAACCTACACTTCCAAGCTGTCTATGTGCATACTACTCTCTTTCATGCCCTCCACATTCTAGCTAACCTCCCATACTTGGCTATTCCTTACTCAATTCATCTACCTCTTCCCTACTTTTTTGAAACCTATCTCTTATGCTCTCTACCTTATGGAATCTGTAGCTTCCTTTAAAACCCTGCTGAAGAGCTACCAGCTACACAAGGTCTATCATGTACTTGACAATTGCTATCTGCTCCCATAATTGCTTTATATTTACTCTGTAATATTTTTGCATTCACTTGTCTCTGAATATTCCTTGCTTCCTCTCCAGAGTTGTGCTGGTAAATATTTAACAACCAGATCTCTGGAAGAAAAAAAATATACACAGCACTCTTTAAGTTCAATCTACATATTTAAATATTTTCACTATCACTTTCTTAAGTCTAGACAAATAACCAAACAATAAATCAAGCCCCAATTTCTAGCAACTGCTGATTTCTAAAATGTAAATATTCATACTGAAAATTTAACAATCAGCTAGTATGAGCTGGCTCCAGCTTTTCACCAAACAAAATGTAATTTTCTTTAGGACAGACAGTTTAGATTTTGTCATTGTATCCCAACAGTGACCAATACAGAGTAGGCACTTACTATGTGATCATTCAATGAGTGAATATAACAACGAATGGCCAATGAAAACCCAAAATAAACATCATGAGCATGAATGGTGGCCCAATCATATAAGATGAATGCTTATAATGATATTTGTCAAGTTCTACTGTGCAAACTGAAGAGAGAAAAAAGGCAATTGGGTTCAAAAATCCAACTGAACAAGTACAAGAAAGACACAGACAGGAAAAAGATACTGAGGTTTCAGCAGGTGAAATTTCAGGACAAGCTAAATGTTTACTGGTGGCCAAAAAAGAAGCCTGAATTCAAGGTTGTATCAATAGAAGCATTGGTTCTAAGATTAGGGAGGTGAGAGCTCTATCTTGATTACTTTGCTGCTGTTTGTGGATATAGTTTTAGCCATTCTAAAGTTAAATTGAAAGGCTTTTTTGGCCATCCAGCTGGAAGCTATCATTCATTCCTTTTGTGTCACCCACTAACTTGTGTAATGGATTCAGTGAATTAAAGAGAGGCAATTTGGTGCAGAAGACAGGAGACTGGTCTTGCTGTCAGAAGAACTCTGTTCAAGTTTTCTCTCTGACACCTATTTCCTATGTGACCTAGGGCTTGTCTCTTGATTTCTCTGAGCCTCTTTCCTCATCTTTCATTTCCTTTCATTCAAGAATTTGGAAAGCATCTTCTATGGACCAGCCACTGAGCCAAATAATGGGGATACAAGGATAAGAACAAAGGGTCCTTACCCTCAAGAAATTTAGAGAAGTATTATATTCAGAGAAGTGTTTTAAGTGAAGTGCTTTGTTTGCTTAAAGTACTATAGAGAATTTGAGCTACCATTCCATGGCTTAGAAAGAGTCAAGACAGCTTCTCAAGTGGCTTAATATAGCTTTAAGGAATAGTTCCATGATATTTTTCATCTAACTCAAACCAAAAAATGTAACACCAATTATCTATACTAGTTAAACCATATGTAAATATGCTCAATTGTTTAAGAACAAATATATTACAAGGATTCCTAAAACAATTACCTGTAGCTATTATCTATCATTTGAGGAGAAAATAGGGAATAGAAAATCCACTCAGGCTCTTCCAGAAACCAATCAACTAACCAAAGAATGGTTCTGGTAGCAGGCGGACAAGAAGAGTCCTTCCTGTGAAGATTTGCCCATAGTAAAGTGTGTCTATCCTTCACAAGCACTCTTGGAAAAAAATCATAGAAGTGGAGATCAAAAAGTATCATGGAGTTCATCTAAGACAATCTCTCCATTTTACAAAGGAAGAAAGAGAAGATCAGAAGAAGTTCATTTGTCTAGCATCACATGAATAGTAAGCAGTACAGTCAAGATTCTTATATTCTCTGTGATTCAAGTGTTATGTTGGGTTTTCTTGAGAGTGTCGCAGGAATTCTGGTGATTATCCCCATTTTGTAGATTAGGGTGTGAAAGCTGAAAGAGTGAAGATATTGACGTGGTGTCACACAACTAGTAAGTGTCTGAGGCAGGACTGGATTCCATCTCTACCATTCTCTGACTCGAGCATTCTTGTCATCACACCATGTTGCTTCTTGGTAGGTGGGACAGATAATTGCAGAATAACAGAAATACAGATTTTGGGGTGGCTAGGTGGCGCAGTGAGTAAAAGGGCCAGCCCAGAGTCAGGATGACCCAGGATTGGTTCCAGCCTCAGAAAATGAGCACCCACACATCAATAATGACTGGCCGTGTAACCTTGAGCAAGTTACTTAACCCCAATTGCTTAGAAAAAAAAGAAATACAGATTTAGAAGGGACTTCAGTGGACAACCAATCCAATTCAGAGAAAAACACATAACTCTCCACAACAACATAACTAAGTGGTCATATGTACTTGGAGTCTTTGAAGTAGAGAGAACTTTGCCTTGAGGCAATCCATTCCACTCTGTAACACCTATTAATCAATAGGATTCCCACCCCCCTCACCCCTGACTTGAAGGCTAAATGTACCTTCTCTGTGGCTTCCACATGTGGCTGCTGGTTCTGATTTTTGTGACTAAAAAAGAGCAAGTCTCCACATGACAACCTTTAGAATACTTGAAGACAACTAACATGTCTCCTCCAAAACTTCTCTTCTCCAATACAACTATCCCCATTTCCCTCAATTTGTCACCTACATGCCAAACCTAGAGAACAGTCACTTTATACTACAAAATAATGGAAGTCAGGAGACGAAGAGAATTCCTTTTTCTCTCCTGTGAAAGTAGCCCATTTACTGATATAATCATTCATCCTTTCAAAGTACATTCTCCCAAATATTAATGTTGCTGATATTATCCTTAGAGCCTTTTGTTAAAGGAAAGAAAAAGCACATGAGTATCCAAAAGGAAACAGACTGACACATACGGTATATGTGCTTTTATATCTGATGGGTAAATTTAGACTTTGTAGAAGTTCCTAGATAATTAGTGCATCAAACATGACCAAAATAGTGTCCATGCTTGGTGGGGAGTATTTTCCTTCTCCCTCTAAACAAAGCACTATGCCCTGATTGTGGTGACTGTTACTAGGAGTTTCCATTATTTAGCATTCTAATTAGTTTGCCTTTCATGCAGCAAGCTCTTGAAACAGACTAGTTAATGAGATGTTTTGGTCTTTTGAAGCCTCTTTTATTGAAAGGGAGAGATTCTCTAAGTTTAGAAAGGTTTATCTGGTGACTGAGAATTCTCAATAAAAATGCCAGGTATAGCAGCAAAAAGTAGATCATGGAGTTGTGAAAATACATTAGTATGTCTTTGATTTCATTCACAGGGGTCCTCCTTCTCAGAGGACAGATCTCAATTCACCCATGCTTGTTCATGCAAATTCTGCACAGAGGATCTGCTCCACATGCCAGAGACCTTTCTCTTATTCTTTCCATATTCCATGGGAAAAGGTAATGGATACCTTTTTCCAGGGTCACTGAGCATGACAAAGGTGACACTCCCAACATTCATCTGCAAAACCTCACTCTTGCTACTTGACTGGCCCTCCCTCTTTCAGTTGAAGTTATCACTGATGGTTGTTATACCACATCTTACAAACAAATAATTTTTAGTAATATGGTGCATCCTGACCAGATCCATAATAGATCTTTCAATTGTCTTTTGGGCCACTGGTGATTATGGCTTTTCTGAGATTATAGTATTCCAGAAATCAGCTTTATAATATTACTGGGTGATGACTGATGTTAGGACAATGGGCTCTTATAGCATGAAGCAGCTTAAGACCATGGAAAGTGTCCCCACAGCTTCCTACATGTGATTCATCCCATTCTCTTCCTCCTATTTTGGGTAGTTGGCTTCATCATGTACCCAAAGGCAATAAGAAACAATTTCATGGAATAGTGGTTATCTTTTCTTAAAGTGCTCATATAAATATAAACCAAAAGACCACCACAAAAATTTAGCTTTATGCAACATGAGCTGCAAATGATGAATAGATACAGAAATTCTATGACCTCATCACCATATACTTTGATACTCAATGAATTCGATGAAAGGTATACATAGGAGAGCATGGGTAAAAAGCAAAAATAGAAAAATATGGTTCAATCCTAAGAAGTAAAAGATGGCGGTTGCTGACTTTTCAGATTATCCCTAGTGGTATTTAATAAAAACTTTTTTCCCTGGGAGGCATTGAGCATGGCAAGCATCAAACAACATGGTATTTAGTATATTGCACTTGGAATAAGGAAGACTTAGATTCAAATCTTGCCTTAGGCACGAGATTGTGACCATAGGCAGAGCACAACTTCTCTGCACCTCAGTGTCCTCATCTATAAAAAGAGCTTAGATTTTATAATGTTGAAGGTCCCCTCCAGCTCAAAATCTATGATCCTATGAACATCATAAAAATGAAACTCACAGACAAGAAACTGATAGTTACCAAAAGAGAAGTTATTTATAATGCAGTGGTCAGCAAAGTCAGTAACCAGTCATAACTGGTAAAATCAACTCCAATTTCAAAAAGAGGAGGAAGGTAAAAAGATAGTAAGCTATTAGCAAAGGTCTACTTGTTCTATTCAAACAAGTTATTGATACTTAAAAATGGGAAATGGACAAAGGAAATGACATGGACTATAACCATTTCCTGAGGAAGTTTAATTGATATCAACAAATCATAAAAATAAATAGACTAAAAGAGCCTAGAAATATGTTTTGCCCCACAAACATTTAATCTCACAATATGGAAAGGTATACCATTACAAGGCAACACTGGTTTTAAATATAAAATCATTTAAAGAATATTAGTGACAAAGTGTAAATGAAACTTAAGAAAATGAAGCAAAGAAAAAAGTAGCTGAACACATGCAAAATAAGTCTGTACTCTACATGATACCATGAAACAATTTTGATAGCAATAAGGGATCCATTTTCAAGGTAATTTTGAAAGAGGAATGAATCAAACTACAGAAAAAAATAATGGACAATATTTTATACCACCCTCCCAAGGCAACCAAGAAGACAAAGACAACTCTTTGCCCATCTGACTTGAATTATTTCTCTATCTAGTTTTTCTGTGTGTGGGTGAGAATGGTTTACATACATATTAAGGGCATCCTTGATTAAAACATGACAGAAGAAGAAGGGAACAGTTAGAATTCTAAAAACAGTATTCTACAGCAGACCATAGTCACACGAGGGCAAAAGATGCAATAAATAGAAAATTTAGAAAATTTCATTGTAGTCATTGTTGGTTGATTTAATAAAGGGGGGGGGGGGAGTCAGTTGGGCAAAACACAACCACAGGATCTCTTTCAGCAAGGAATATCTCATGCATCTTACAATATTCCTTGACAACTTAGTTCAGTGACTGCCCCTATCCCTTACAAAAAGCCTAACAATAACAAATAAGGGTAAACTAGACATACTCATTAAAATATTGACCTCTGTTATGCAAAATAAGGAGGTTCTCTAGATACTCTTGTTTGTTGACAATATTGTGCTAATTACAGTTGGTCTGAGTGCTACAAGATACCCTGAATGAAATTCATAGGTATATAAAAGACATCGAGCAAACAATTCCCAAAATAAAAAAGAAATAATAAATAATAAAATAAATTTTTAAAAGAAACCTTTTCCCCCACACTATGTATGACATCCTTTTATATGGTAGTTCATTAGTATATCTAGCTGTGGCAGACAGTGGTAGATTTGAATGGACAGAAGATAAAGGAAGATTGTAGTATTTGGGAAATTCTGTAGCATTTTCAATATCCTCAAGTTGCTTCCTGATACAAAATTTCATCATTTTAAGCCAGATACTCTTCTGAGGATTCTTTAAGTTTACAGATGCTAAAACACTATAATCTTTAAAAATCAAGATTAAAGGTAACCCAGAGGAACATGGAAAGACATCTTATAGGTCCTGCTGCATATTTTTAACAATTATTTGAGTACAATAATAAATGCAAAATAATATCACATGAGAAATATACAATTGGAATAGGAGGTGGGGTATTCAAATTGGAGGGGGTGCAGACAAACCAAATGTTGCACCAATACTCAGTTTTAAAAAGTCACAAGGGAGACATTTTAGTATGGTGGGGAGATGCTCCATGGAAGGTTTACAGAATGATATATGTGCAAGAATTACACTTGATAAGGTGTGGCTGGATTGGGATCTGCGCCATTAGAAGTACCTACATTAATGAAACTAATTGATGCACTGAAGAAAGAGATTTGCAGTAAACCAAGGGCAACTTAAATATCTTTCTTGTTGGCGACTCTGATGCACAGCATGTTCTATTTGCAACTCTGAATAATATTTTATTTTTTCCCCAATTACATGTAAAGACAATTTTAACATTCATTTTTAAAAAATCTTGAGTTCCAAATTCTCTCCCTCCTTCCTCCCTGAGAGGGTAAGTAATTTGATATAGGTTATACAGGTGCAATCATGCAAAACATATTTCCATATTAGTCATGCTATGAAAGAAATCAGAGACAAAAGATCATGAAAAAATTAAAGTGAAAAATAGTATGCTTTTATCTGCATTCAGACTCCATCAGTTCTCTCTAGAGGCAGATAGCATCTTTTCATCATCAGTCCTTTGGAATTGTTTTGGATCACTGTATTGCTCACAATAACTAAATTATTCCCAGCTGATCATCATGCCATATTGCTGTTACTATATATAATGTTCTCCTGGTTCTGCTCACTTCACTTTGTATCAGTTCATGTAAGTCTTTCCTGTTTTTTCTGAAATGATCCTGCTAATAATTTCTTACAGCACAACAGCATTCCATTACAATACTATACCACGCTTTGTTCAGCCATTCCCCAATTGATGGATATCCCCTCTCTTTCCAATTCTTTGCTACCACAAAAAGAACTGCTATAAATATTTTTGTATAAATAGGTCCTTTTCCCTTAAAAAAATCTTTTCATTATATAGATCTAGTAGTAGTATTTCTGGAGCAAAGGGTTTGTACAGTTATATAGGCCTTTGGGCATATTTCCAAATTGACCTCCAGAATGGTTGGACCAGTTCACAACTCTACCAATAGTGTATTAGCCATCATTGACTGAATGTAGCATACTTTGAGAAAAAATCCTCAGTTCTAATATTCCTGACTTATGTCCTAAAGACATAAGAGTAGAGTCCATGGGGCTTATTAAGCCAGGAATAGGCCTAAAATTAAGCTTTACTTAGGAAGGGAGGACAGGAGAACAGAAACTAACCTATCTAGGCATATTCATCCTTGAGAATTTGAATGCCTCTTTAATTTCCTGGGGGCAGTTAGGTAGCACAGTGGATAAAGAGCCCCACTTGGAGTTAGGAAATCTCCTTCTCTTCCTGAGTTAAAATCCTGCCTCAGATTTATAATATCTGTGTGACCCTGGGCAAGTCACTTAACCCTGTTTATCTCACCATCATCTTCTTTAATATGAATTGGAGAAGGAAATGGCAGGCCATTCCGATATCTTTGCTAGAAAAAACCCCAAATGGGGTCATGAAGAGTTGGACATTACTGAAAATGACTAAACAAAGAACAATCCATTGCCTAATATGAATTAAATTAGGAAGACTGAGGATACTTATGGCATCACAGATTTTGAACTAGAAGAGATGTTTTATATATATATATAGGCATGCCTTTCTTCTATATATTTTAATGTACAGATAAGAAAACTGAGGAACAAATATGTTAAGTGATTTGAGCAAAATTTCACAACTACTAAATATGTGAGTCATAATTTCAGCCCAGGTCTTACCGATTTCAAGTCCAATGTTCTATCACCAATGCCATATTGTCTCCACAAGTCTGCTAACATATAAATCAGAGCAGAGTTGGCCCTACTATGTCATTTATTGATACATAACACTCTTCTGGGCTGGGGAGGTTGGAAAGTTGCTAGTCTGGGCTAAAGAAGGAATCCCTGTACCTCAAGTAAATTATTTGATTTCAGATTTTGCAAGAATCTGAGAGTTTCAAAAGTGAGGAATTTTGTTCTCAGTATTATCAGTAAAAAGTACTCATTTTCAGCAAGCAGAATAGAAAGAATGGAACTTTCAAGCTGTTTGTTCTCTGGGTATGGTTCCTTAGTGAACATTTTTTCACTTTTAAAGTACAAGTAAATTCCAGCCTGGACTTTTTGGCCTAATTGAAAAGTATTTCAATTACTTTACTACTTAGAGAACAAGTGATTATTTTGCAAGGAAAGGTCTCTGGGGCCTTTTTGAATTCTAAAAAGCTTTTCAGGCTTCAGTTAAAAACTGAGAAGGGGGAAGTGTTTTGTATTAATGCCATTATTATTATTTTTATTTCCAGGAACATGATTCAAAAAGTACCAAACATATGACTAGCCAGTCTACCCAGCAGGAAATGCTTAACCATAGATTTCCCATAGACAAAGAGCAGATCATGCCCTGGGCATCTAACTCTGATTTGTCAAGTCAATAAAGAAAGTCCCTACTTTAAATGTGATAGGTAGTGTCCCCTCACTTGATATCCATTATCAAATAGGAGTTGGACAGGATGATGATGAGGATGATGATGAATACTAGTACTTCCATAGCACTATAAAGTTTGCAAAGCACTTTAGACATATATCTCATTTACTCTTCATGACAACTCTGTAGTTAGACTTCATTATTATCTTTATTTTTGCAAATGAGGAAAATGGGTCTGAGAGATGTTAGATGACTTACCCAGGATCACACAGTTAGTAAGTGTCTTAGGGAGGACTGAAATTAAAGTGTTCCTGACTCCAAGTTCACCACTCAATACATTATGCTATGATGCTTTCCTAGATGACATCTGAGGTCTATAATTTTCTCTCATTTGATGTAGATCACAATCCTGTGAGACAGAAATATATCATATTGAAGTATCTATTCCACATATCATTTTACTATCAAGTAGATACAACCATTAGTGAAAAGAGGGTGGTCACTGACGAATAAAGACATTTTATTTGTATTCTAGAGAATGCACTCTTAAATTTTATTTTTACTCATTTTTTTTTAATATTTTTATTTAAAGCATTAAGATGCCCAACTCTGGCTTTTTGGTTTTCATTAAACACTATTTTTTCTCTTAACAGGGAAATTGACATTAGTACTATATCAATCAAAGATGTTATTTTCTTACTTGAGTCAATTAGCTTCAACGTCCATTAATATTAACATTAACAATCTTTCCTTATAATTGACACTTTTGGCTAATGCTGACTGTCACTTCAACAAAGAAATAAAGGGGTATTGGTAAGAAAAATAAAAAGATAAGAGGACATCCTAGGAATAGTACCCAGTGAGGAAAAACTAGCAAGTCAGATACAGTCCTTTGGAGGCCACCATACAATGGAGTGGAAAGAGTGCTGGATTAGGTGGTAGGAGAACTAAGTTGGAATCCTGACTCTGGCACTTGTGAACTGTGTAACTATGAGAACATCACTTCATCTCTGCCACCTCCCCAATAGTCCATTGGTAAAATGAGATAAGTTAAGTGAATCCACAAGCCTATAAACAAAACCACTGAGGAGAATTCAAAGAGACAGGCTGGAACATATCTGGAAGAGGGTGAGCAGGATGATGGAAGGTTGGGGAAAATTCCACACAAATAGCAGACAAAACTATTTAGCACGGAGAAGAAAAGGGGAGGATGCTTTCTGACTTTGTCATTAAAACTTAGTGGGATGAAATTTATTTTTGAAGAAGAGGCTAGTTAAAATGGGGATAAGGGAGAGTAGCATGTATAAGAAGAGGATATATTAATATGAGGAAATATAGAAATCAGAAAGGAAGGTTGGTAGATAGAATTTGGATCAAGATTAATGGAGGCAGAAACACAAATGATAGTGGTATATCTATTATTATACTATATAGACCACCTGAACACAAAGAGGAAATATATGAGGATTTTGAGAAATAAATCACAAGACTGACATGGAGGCATGATAGAACAATGACAGGAAACTTCAGTTATCCATATATATGTGTGTGTGTGTGTGTGTGTGTATATTTTGCGTGTATGTGTGTATATATGTATATGTGTGTATGTATATGTGTGTATATATATGTGTGCATGTATATGTATATGTATATATATATGTGTGTATGCATATATATGTGTATACACACACACCTTCTTAATATGTGATGGAAGACAAGAAATCTAGGCTCATCCTAACATGAACACTCAATTATTTTTTTTTCTTTTACAGGCAGGGACAATTTTTTGGTGTATAGGAAATGAGTTAAGAAAGTACAAAGTTGGAAGTGTACCATGACATAAGCATTTATTCTGATTAAATCATATGGCAATGGCTCTTTGTTTTCATTCTATATATATTATATTTTAATTATATATTATATATATTAATTAAATATAAATAATATATAATAATATATATTATTTTTTTTAAATTTCATTTATTTTATTTTGAACTTAAGAAATAAAAGAAGTATTTGCGTAATGTAGTAGAATTTTAAAGAAAGATTGTACATGAAGCTGCAAATCTATTATGTACAATTTGCTATTCCTTTAAAAAATAAAATAGAGTTATCCTGTAACTTTCTTTTCCCCCTTTTTCTCCACCCCTCCAGCCCTAGAGATGACTACTATCAGACACAAATATGTATAAATATGCAAAACCATTATATAGATATTTCTATTTATCAATTCTTTCTCAAATGAAATGAACAGGCAGCTTTCCAATAAAGAAATCAAAATAATTTATAGCCATATGAAAAAATGTTCTAAATAATTATTGATTAGAGGTAAATTAAGCCTTGAGACATCATTTTACACCCATCAGATTGGCTAAAAATGATTGAAGTAACAAATGTTGGAGGTAATGAGGAAAAATTGGGACACTAATCCATATACATTCTATGACATTCCATGGAAACAACAGATTTACTACAAGATCAAAAAGAAAGTTAAAAAAAGAGACCACTGTTTTTTCAGGTCTCTCAGGTGTGGCCTCACGCTTGACTCCTCCCTCCTTATCGCCCCAGACTCTAATCAGGTACTAAATCTGGCCATTTCTAGCTCTGCAGTATCTTTCCTATCGGATCCCTTTTCTCTACTCACACAGTATCACTTTAGCTCTCCCACATTATTTCAATGTCTCTCCCTTCTCCAATCTATTCTCCATAAAGGAGGATGTGCTCATATTAGTGGACTTTAACATGAATAATGACACTCCTTCAAATACACTAATCTCCTACTTCTTCAACTCAGTCATTTCTTTTTTGCTTTTTGGAGCGGGGAAGGCAGGGCAGTTGGGGTTAAGTGACTTGCCCAAGGTCACATGGCTAGTAAGTGTTAACTGTGTGAGGTCAGATTTGAACTCAGATAACCCTGACTCCAGGGCCAGTGTTCTATTCACTGCACCACTTAGCTGCCCCAGCTTACTCATTTTCTATGACCTACTTATACAGCAACACCCCACCTCAGTCACACATAAAGATAGCCATACCTTTGATCTAGAACTGGGTGACTTACAGATTTCTTAAATTCAACATGTCCAAAACTGAATTCATTTTCTTTTCTCCTGAAACCTCCCTCGTTCCAAACTTCCCTATTACCACCTAGGTTACCAACATCCACTCAGTTTCTACCAGGGCTGAGGAACCTGTGGCCTTGAGGCCACGTGTGGCCATCTAGGTCCTCAAGTGCAGCTTTTTAACTGAATCCAAACTTCAAAGAAACTCAAAGGGCCTCACTTGATGACCTAGAAGGCCACATGTGGCCTCAAGGTTGCAGGTTCCTCACCCCTGTGTCTAGGCTCACCGATTACATATTGGTTCCTCATTCTCTATTCCCTACCTATGTCCAATCTGTTGCCAAGACATGTAAATTTCACCTTTCACCTTAATATACCCTTTTCCCCAACTCTGATAGTGACACTACTCTGGTGCAAGCATGCATTTCATGCTTAGATTATTGCAATAGCTTGCTGGTTGATTTAACTGCCACAAATCTCTCCCCATTCCAATTCAGTTACCAAAGTGATTTTCCTAAAGCATAGATGTGACCATGTGACCATCTTCTCCCTCCCTAATTACCTTGCCTTTGACTACTTTGTATTTATTTCTATCTATTTTCCTTATATTTATTATGTTTGTATTTACAGATATACTGGTTGTTTCCCCATGAGAAGGTGAGCTCCTTGTGCCAATGTCATTTAGCCACAGCTAAGGAAAACATAACAAATTTAAAGGAAACATGGGTTTTCTGGTAGGTAAGGGCTCAAGAGCTAATTCAAATCAGACAAATCTTGTGGTTGATATACCACATTCCTTTGACCAAAGAGATATCTGGCCACCCAGAGAGAAGCAGAGTTCTAATATAGGTCCCTCGTTTTCTAAGAGCCCTAGAGTACTTGGAACCTCACTGGCATGTCCCATAAATCAAATAAAGTTCACAAGCACAAAAGTAAGCTTGAGTCTTCCCAGTGTCAATTACTTTCAGCAGATAGAAACCAGTTAGAGGTTAACAAAACTACCTGCTGGTTAAATAAAGGTTAGAATTATACCAGCATCCAATGGGCTGCCTTAGAAGATGAGTACTTGCCTTCTCATAAAGTCTTCAAAGGTTAGATGACCACTTGTTGGGCATACTGAAAAAAAGTTTCTTGTTTACCTTGGACTACATGATTTTTGTAAGTCTTTACATTTCTGAGGTTCTATGACACTGACCTCACTATCATGGGCCATAGATGCCTATGAGTCTTGTTTTTAACACATGCTTTCTGTTTCATTACTCAGAGTTGCTCTTATTATTTCCCTCCCCTTTGCAACCCAATTTTTGTCCCCATCCAAACGAAATTAAATATACAAAGGAGGATAGGATCTTAGATTTAGACCTGGAAGCATTCCTAAAAGTCATCTGGTTCAATCACCTTATATTACAGAAGAGGAAACTGAGAAGCAGAGAAGGTTAAGAAATTTGCCCAAAGTCATACAGGTTACAAGGAAACAGAACTGGGATTCAAGCCCTGATCCTTTGACTCTGTTTCTATCATTATTTCTCCCTGGACCACATTGCTTCCTCATGTTCTTGAGTTCCCTGCCACAATTGACTAAACTTTAAGTATTACCCTGACCAGTCATGCGGCAGTTTTCGATATGCACTGGATCATTTCTTGGTACTCTGGTTAGAGTTTTTTTTCTTTGTTTTTCTGACTTTTCTTTCTTACTGTATAAATAGCTAGAATTTTCAGTCACTCCTTGGGTCACTTCATCCAGTCAGTCCATAGTAATATCTGACAATCTCCTAGCTGTTGAATGGTATAGCACTCATACATATGCCAGAGTTTGGGACATATAGATGATTACATGGCTAAGACCTGATACATTCTGGCCTTCCGTCAGTCAAATCAAATCAAATGCATAGCTTATATAGACTTGTTAGTTTTTAGTATATTGGTATTTTCTTGATTTACAGCACCAAAAAAATATTGGTTGGTCTGATTGTTGTTGCTCAGTAATATGGAACTCTTCATGATCCTGTGAACCCTACTGTCCATGGGGTTTTCTTTGCAAAGATACTGGAGTGCTTTGCCTTTTCCTTTTCCAGTGGATTAAGGTAAACATGAGTTACATGACTTGCCCAGGGTCACACAGCTAGCAAGTATCTGAAGTTGGATTTGAACTCAAGTCTTCCTGACTCCATGCCCAGTACTCTATACACCGAGCCATCTAGTTGCCTCTTTGGCTAGATTGATACAGAGATATTAATACTTTCACTACTTACTACACAGTGTTACTGTGAGTAGAGCACTATTAAATTCAAAGTACCATAGAAATGGGAATCATCATTGTTCTTTGATGGAGAAGACCCTATTTGGAAGACCTTCTAGCCATGCCTTCTTTATATTGTTAAAAGGTCAATGGCCTATTGGTCTGGAGACATGACTGACACTTTACTATGAAGGCTTTAGAAACCACATACCTCAGAGCTTCTCCCAAAAGTCTGCTAGGGACTAGAATTAAAATTATAGATTTCTAACAAAAATAGCAAGATTGAAAATTTCATTCTATTAATCCTCAAGAAAGAAAATATAAAGAGAACTTCATTGTTTTTAAAAGAGAAAAATATGTTAGCATAATTTGCATAATTTTTAACATAATGATAGTTTATCAAAGAAATCAGGGGCTGATTAGAATATTAACAATAATGATAACTAAAACTTACATAGTACTTTATAGGGTTTGAACAAAAGACAAGGTATATAGCAATTAAAAACTTCTCTATTGAATGATGTATTGGAAAATATTAAAGTCAAATGGAAATCTTAAGTGGATACAAAGAAATAACGCACTATAGTTGTAATTTATTGTTTTCAGTTCTCAGTACCATGTTTTAGGAAGGAAATTAATGATATTGAGTACATTTAACAGGAGGGTAAACAGTTAACGAGGAGAATGGAGAATTTGCCATATAAGAATAAGTTGAAGTGACTGGGGATGTCTGTCCTGGACAAGAGGACTTAATGGATACCAGTAGCTCACTATGTACTTAAAGGACTGTCAAATGGAAGCAGAATTTTATTTGTTCTTCTCATCCACAAAGGGCAGAACCAGAAACAATGGACAATTTCAATCCGTTGATCAACAAGTTTTTATTAAGTACCTACTATGGGCCAGACCTTCTGAGAGGGGCTGAAAATACAAGGACAAAAAATGAAATGTTCTTGACCTCAAGGAGCTTACATTCTACCAAGAAAGAATAATATGCATCTAAATAAGCATATACAAATATATCCAAAATAACTATAAAGAACTTTTTGGAGGAAGGCTGGGTGGGGTGAGAGGGAGATGGAATAAGGAAAGGTTTCATGTAGAAGCTGATACTTGAAATTTGAAAGAAATAGGATCACAAGGGATATGAGAGAGTGGATTCTAGGCTCAAAGTAAAGCCAATGCAAAGACAATGAAGAGGGGGATGGAATATCATATGCTATATGAGGAATATCAAGGAGAACAGCTTAGTGGTACCACAGAGCACTGGAATAATCTGTAATAAGATATGAATTGTATTTTGGTGCAAGGCTATGAAGGGTTGAAACAGAGGAGTTTATTATAGTTAAATAAATATGAATAATATGGTCATTAGTGCTTTAGGAATATCATTATGCTAGTAGGAGAAAGGAAGATTTTGGTTTAATAAAAGGATGGACTTATAGAAAAATCAAATGATAGCTTTGGGAGAGAGCAGGCTCTCCATCATTGAAAGTTTTCTGAGCATAGGCTTGGAAACCACTTGTTGGGTATGTTACAGGTGAGGATAGCCACTCAAACAGAAGGAGGCCAAGAAAAATTCCAAGGACCTTGGCAGCTCTGAGAGTCTGGGATTATGTATTTGGCCTGATGCCTGATGACTAGGATAGTCTGTGACTCTGACTAGCCCAATTCATCTGATTAAGTCAGGGACCATAAAACTTAGAGTTGGAGGGAACCTTAGAGATTTTCCAGTGGAATGACTTCATGATGCCATTGAGGAACCCAGAGAAGTAAAGTAATTTCTCAAAGTCACAGAGATAACAAATGATAGAATTGGGATAGTCTAGTCTTCCTATTCAAAATCCAATATATTTTCTACTAAACTCACTACCTAGTGACCTTTTACTATTCATTTGAAGGCAATTAGAAGAAATAGTGGTTGTTTCAAATGGCTTTTAGAACGTTAGTCTAACTAGGTCTGACCAAGGCAAATTCATGCACTCTAGTTCTTGATTTTGGGGAAAAAAATGTTTATGCAGTGACCACTATAAAGTATAAATGAGATTTAAATACTCTTTTCCAAGTAAATGTTTGGCAATCTCAACAGATGCTTTCTTTGAATACTATCTATGATTTCTCTTAAATGTTAAATTGCTATCTATACTTCTAATGAACTAAAAACACAAATAAGATTTTTATACCTAAGCAATGCCCTTTCACATTTGTGAAGGTCAGAGGGATGAGAAGGAAAAAAATGGGTCTATTCATTCAGGCTGAATACAACATAAGTTAATACTAAAATCGAAGTACTTTACATTATTTACAGGAAAGTAGTTACTGGACTATAATCTTACTGAGGACAGGAGCTGTGTCTTCTCATTCTTTGTCCTCTTTGAATATACTAACATGATGTGTTAGAGGTTGTTAGTAAGTGATTTCAGTTGTGTTTGACTTTTTGTGATCCCCCCTTTGGGTTTTTGTTTTGTTTTGCTTTGCTTTTTTTGTTTGTTTTTAGCAAAGATACTGAAGTTGTTTACTATTTCCTTTTCCAGAACATTTAAAGATGAAAAAAAAAAATAAGGAAAACAGGGTTAAAATGACCTGTCCAGGGTCACATTGCTAGTAAGTGTCTGAGGTCACATTTGAAGTCCGGAAGATGAATCTTCCTGATTTCAAGCCTAGTACTTTATCTACTGCATCAGACACAACGGGTACTAAATAAAAGTTTATTGTTGAGTGATACTAATGAATGGGAGAATTAAAACAGAAATGAAGGCATATATGAATTCATGTGAAAAATCTGTCACATAAGTTTCCAGCCAACTTTCTGGATTCTGGCATCATAATGCATGCATTAGTTTAGATAAAATTATTCCTTTCACGGTATGTGATTTCATATCAGGACAAGGTTTCCTCTTATGTAGATCACCACCTTTCTACACAATAGTAATAGTCTTCCATAGTTGTGGTGACCTAAAAAGTGCATTGACTTTTAGCCAAATATCTGGTGATGAGCCTCCCTGCACTTATCTACGCTGGGTCTCAGTTGGTAGATCATCACTAGGAACATATTGGAAAGTTCTTGTTCTTGGGAGGATCTCCCAGACCTTGTACTGCATTGGCAGCAACTTTGAGAATCCAGGTTCACCTCCAGGGGCATAAGTAACAATTCTGGCAGTAGTGGCAAACAATGCAATGCCTTCCCAATGCAGCCTTTTAAAAGACAGCTTCCAATGAGAGGGAAAGAGAACCTAGGCCTCAGGACAGAGAGGCCTATGGAGGGAGTAGATCATAGGATGCCACAATGCTTCTCCTGGGTAGGTCATTGATGAGTGATGGAGAAAGTCATGGCTGAGCCCAGGAAGATCTCACCTGAAGCAATGCTGTCAGTTAAGAAAGGAGACCTGTATATGTTAGCTTCTTATTTTTGCTAATAATTCTTCCTAACTAGCTTAGTTATTTCTACCTACTAAAGGAGTACATGATTTGTCATAAATCTCTTAATTTTGGCACCTTGTGGCAAAGCCCCAAACTCTTACCCCTAGCTGCAGCTCAGATGTCCTCTTCACAACAAGAAAGCATTAGAGAAAGGGATTAGTGGAAAGTCTCAAGTGATAATACTAAGGAAACAAACTACAAAATGCCCTGGTTTAATTTTTAAAATACATCTCAAGTGGATCCAGTCTCCACTTTGAAGAATTCTTAAGACAGAGTCAAAAGTCCAGAAATTAATTTTTGTTTGACAAAGTTGGCCGATGAATAACGTTCCTTAATTTCTATACCAGGGTTTCTTAAACCTTTTTGTGTGTCATGGACCCCTTTGGAGGTCTGATAAAAACTACGGATCCCTTCTAAGAAAAATGTTTGTAAATGCCTCAGGTCCTTCTTACTGTTATTTTCTGAATTCTGTCCAGGGATCCAACCTCTCTTTTCCTAAGCCACAGGTAGGGCCCCCAGCCATGCTGTCCTGAAAATGCTCTTGCTTGTTCACACTCACCTGGTGTATGCTCCCTCCTTTTAGGCCATTCCTGAAGGCCAGGGTCACTGTTAGGCCTGATGGCCAAAGGCAACAAAGGATCCTTCCATCTTCCCCTACTCAACCCTCTGAGCCCTACATTGTCCTCAGGTGAAAGTTCCTGAGGCCTAGCCTGCTTCCCACACAGCTGTATTGGAGGTTTGCTGTTTGTTTTTTCAGTGGAGTTAACCTGGAGGTGTTTGCTCTTCCCTCAGGAAGTCAGGTCTTTCCTGAGGCTCTCTAAATTGGGCCTTCCTGGCTCTGAGTGAATGTAAATAGTAACTGTTTCTCTTTTGACCAGCAACCCCGAGGGTCCTCCCCTCTCAGCATGATTTTTTTTTAATTAAAGGGGCCATCCCTTGATTCATTTCTTAAAGAGGCTTATTCACTAAATTCCCATTGCCTCATTCAAAGTGAGAACTTAAAAAAAAACCTTAGCTGCTTATGTATGTGTATATATGTATATGTATGTAGGAGTGTGTGTGTATATATATATATGTGTGTGTGTGTGTGTGTGTGTATGTATAAATATATAATTTTTCCATACAATGTCACAGATTCCCTAAAGTCTAATCATAGACTTATCCGTGGACCTGAGGTTAATACATTTTGGCCTAGATGCCGCTATGTTTTCTGAAATGTCTTAATGGTCTCACTTTGGCTTTTATTTGAAGTTTCAGTTTCACATAATTTTGATGTCTTCATGCCTTCTTTCTCTATTGGTCTTTGTAATTGTGACAGTTGGGAGGAGAGGCATTTTCCGTACCAAATACATGGGATACTATGTTTTAGTAGGAATATTTTCCCTTAAAAAACTGCTTAGAGCTAATTGGTTCTTTTTTAAAAGCATTTAAGTGCTCACTATATGCCAGACACCTTGCTAAGTGTTTTACAGACATTATCTCATTTGGTCCTCATTACCTTAGGGGTTAGAGGCTGTTATTACCCCCATTTTAAAGATGAAGAAATTTAGGCAGATAGCAGTTAAGTGACTAACTACTAAGTATCTGAGACTGGATTTGAACTCAGGTCTTCCTGATTCCAGGCACAGAACACTACACTATACCAACCCTTCCTGCATACCTTTCTGTTATCTGCTGTAGCAACGTCACAAGACAGTTGTGAAATCCCATATGTCTGCCTCACTTTCTTTGGGCTTGGACTTATGAATTCTTTTTTCACCCCACAATATGTAACTTCTTATTACTTAAAAATTCTTTTCATTTCAATCTCTCCACTTAAAAGGTTTTAGAGAATTTAAATAGAGCCCCCAGGTTCTATTCTGTTCTCTTACTACAGATTCTCATTACACACTTGAATGCAAATCATGATTCTTCATGAGTCCCTCCAGGAGTGAAGGAGGAGTGAAATGTCTCAGGTTTGGCTTCATTTTCCATGTAAAACTCTAAGTTATTTTGTATGGAAATAGTGCATGCTATTGGCTTGGCAAACACAAGCTATAAATGACTCCCTGATAGCTCTGATCAACTATTAGAGGCAGGTAAGAAACTCAGACCAATACTCTTAGATGTAAGACTGAGGAAGCATATATTGTTGAGCTTAAAGGAGCAAGATAGAAGATCCCCGAGACTGAAATTTGAAAGTGGATTTATTACTGCAGGACTGCCGGGGTTACATGGTTACCCAAATCAGACAATACTGGCACAGACCATGTGCTGGTTTTTAAAAAGATTCAATAGCCAGGTTACATAAGCTGAAACTACAATCAGTGATTGGTCAGTGTACATTTGAATTTCCCACCTGTTGGAAAGGTACCCTAGGCTGAAACTCCCGCCCATGGATCAGTTAGGGGAGTGGATGGGTAGAGTTGCCTGTTAACAGATCAATTAGGGGAAGGGGAGGGTAGAATTGTGCCTGCTTATAGAACAATTAGGGGAGGGGAAGGTGGAGTTGTCTGCTTTGCAGATGAATTAAGGGAAGGGGAAGGTGGAGTTGTGCCCAACAACATGAGAGTTGTTTGGGGTCAGGCTATAAATCAGTCAACAAGTATTGATTAAGTATCTGCTATCCTTCTAGACACTGGGAATACAAGCACAAAGACTGTAACAATGCCTACTCACAGTGAGCTTACATTTCAATGGTGGAGAAAACCATTTATATGGTACATATATAAATGTATACACCATGAATGTTCTGGCTTACTTGTTTATTGTTGCCTTCTTAGAGGTTAGAAAGGCTTTTGTGGGTTGATTTGGGTAGTTCCAAATGAATTTCTCATTACTCAATGAAACTGAGTACACATTTATTAAGTACTTACTGTATGCCAGGCAACTATATTCAGCACTGAGGGTACAAGGACAAAAGCAAAACAGTCCCAGTTCTAATGGGCTTATACTCAAGTGGGGAAAGCAACATTTAAACAGAAAAGTACATTCAGAATAAATAGAAAGGAAATGTGAGATACTGACATTCTCTGTAAAGAGTGTAACATGTACCTGAGTACATAAATAGAAAGTATATACAAAGGAATAGAAACAAAATAAAATAGGAAGAGAGTGCTAATGGGGGAAGGAGAGGAGGAAAGGCCTTGGCTAGGAAATGGCACACTTGAATTGTGTTTTGAAGGAAAGGTGACATATGACAAGTTGGAGGATGGAAATACAAGAAGATGAGGAAGAAATACATTCCAGATATGAGGGCCACTTGTATAAAATTAGGGCAGTGAGATATGTATGGGAGAAGTGAAAGCAAATTTCAGGAAAGTCAGTGTAGCAGCAAGCACCCCAACATCCCCAGGGTGGCTGCCAACACAGGTTTTTAGATCTGCTTTTCTAAAGGAAAGCAACTCAAAATGGGTTAACAAGCTTACTTTAATCAAACATCATTTACCTAGTACAGGGGGAGAAGGTCAGCACCCCGAACTTCAAAGTATACAGACAGAACTTTCAAAACAGAGAAACAAACAGATCAAGCAGGCAGGCTTCCAAACTGTCCAACCATTACCTCAATACCAAATCACAGTTACCAGAAAGGGAGGCATCAACATCTGGGTTTTCAAAGCCGGCGGGGGCTCTCAATGGCTGCCCAGAATCTCATCTGGTCAAATCACACAACACTTCTCAAAGTGAGCCCCAAAGCAAAGCCTCACATCAGGGATTATATAGCCTTCTCCAGACTCAGAGAATGTCACAACCCCTCTTGACACACTGCCCAATCACACAGCATCAAGGTGTAGGCATTCCTGAAAACCAAGCCTCCTGCCACAGGCTCCATGTGACCACATTCAGCCTATTAGGGGGCAGAGTATATTTTTAAATCAAGGAAGGTTCTCAGAGTCTCTTAAGCCTATCAAAGGGCCTAGGGGCAGGGAAGATCTTTAAAGTTGCATTTCCATTACAATGGATACAGTGCATATAAGATATATGATATAAGATATATGATATAATAATTCCATACATATACTATCTAATACATTAGCTACATTTGAAGGATAAAAGTTGAGAATTTGTGTATTTAATTTATTATGTATTATATCACAATATACAAATTAGGGGTATACATATTATAGATATTTATAACCTTTATTCCTGTAAGATGTGTGCAAACACACACCATGTATATTGCATTTAACATTTCTCTGCATGTGTATACACATACATGTATCTGTATATAGAAATGCATATATGTGTATACAGTGCATATACATAGGTGTAGATGCACACACAAGTATTGTAATATGTGTATTTATGTGTAGGCATATGTGTATGTGTATACATGGTGTGGGGAGCAGCTAGGAAGCACAGTGGATACAACAATCAGGAAGACTCATCTTGAATTCAAATCTGGCCTCAGACACTTACTGTGTGACCATGGGCAATCACTTCACCTTGTTTGCCTCAGTTTCCTCATTTGTAAAATGAGCTAGAGAAGGAAATGGCAAAACCACTTCAGTATCTTTCAATAAAGAAGAACTGAGTTCACATTCTGGCTCTACCTAATGGCTGTGCAAATATAGGCAAGTAATTTAATATCTCTGTGCCTCAGGCTACTCTGTAAGGATATAAACTGTGTATAATTTGCTGATCTAATCAACAACAGTAGAAAGAGCTCCTTCACTGTTAGCTTCCTGCATGGATCAAATCACTAGTACAAACCAAAAATAAAATTCTCCGGATTAAATTGGGCAGGATTGGCATTTTTTTTTTTTTGTATATTCACAAATACTGACTAGTCATAAATATTAACTTTCCCTTTTTTGCTTCCTACTTTCCTTCTTCTCTTTCATATTGTTGTATTTGCATAAATTTTATGTGTCCTGGTAGTTTAACTCTTCTTGTCTTCTCCTAAATTATGTTGGTATTGTGTTTTTTTAAAAGCTGATGGATTTTGCAGATTTATTTTTTGTCTTGCTACTTGTATTGTCTCAATAATTTTTTTTGTTGTTAGTGCTTTAGTGTTTAATTGGAAGCCAGTGTATCATTTGTAAAGAGATGATTTTGCCTCCTTATTGTCTAGGCTTATTCCATTAATTTGTTTTTTCTTGTCTTATTGACATCCTTTCTTCATCTCAAATCTTATTGGGAAATATATCCTTCATTTTTTTTTTTTATTACAAATAGTGCTACTCCTGGGTTTCTTTTAGAAGCTTTTGATCACATTAAGGAAGTATTTTATCCTTTCATTTTTTTTTCATTTTTAACATGTTAGAGCTGCATTTTATCACAATTATTTCTATCAATAGATTCATTTTTTATTATTGTTATGAGTTTTATTAATTATTCTAATAGTTTACCTAATGGACAACCATCTACATAATCTTAATGTACATTCAACCTGACAACAGTGAATAAACTTTAATATTAAGGTTCTATCTTTTCTAATGTTTTTACACTAATCTTAATTAATGGTAGTCCTTTCTCTGCTTTATCATTCCCTGATTTGAGTATCAGGACTAAGTTTTATATGAGTAGTTAGATAGTATTCTTTCTCAATTTGTGCAAAAAGTTTATGTGACATGCATTTTTTTCTGTTCTCATTAAGTACTAAGGGATACTTTGTTTCCTCAAGGAAGGGTTTTAGGTTCATCCCTAAAATTTTATTGTGTATTTATTTTTCCATTAACTTTAATGTAGTTATTTTTATTTTTCCTATGATTTGTTCCTTGTCTCTTTTTAATAATATTATTTGGTGTTCATTTAAGGCTTTTTCTTTTATTCATCTTTCCCTTATCAATTATAATATCTAAGTAATAATTATTATTATAACTCATAACAAACAACATATTATGTTATACTATACATCATACTATATTGATATAGTATAAAATAATTGTATTTTTAACATTATAATTTGTTAGGGTCTAAAAACATTTTTCCATATCTACTAATATGTTCTCTATACTTCTCATATTCAATTTCTGAAAAGGTACCATGTGATGAAAATATATACATTCCTTAAGTTTATTATTTAATCACTGACAAAAAGTCCATCCTATCTAGTTTTTCTAAAATTCTAAAATAATTTTCCTCCTTTTTTCTATAGGATTTATCTATGATGGAGACAGATTAAATTTATAAGTATTTTGTTTTTTATTATTTAGCTAGTTTTGGAATAATTTTATCTCTCCTATTAAGTACTCAATTCATGTGTGTGTGTGTGAACATACACAAATACATACATATTATTTAATTGTCTCATTTAAATATATAGTAGCATACCTATTTGTTTCTCTAGACAGTATGTCTTTTTATTCTTATTTTCTTTCATATGTTTTCCTTTATACTTTTGTTAGGGCTTTTACCCATTCTCAGGGCTCTTTTCTTTCTTCCTCAAACCCCCATTCATTTTTTTTTTCAAATTCCAGATGTAATTATCACAGAATTATTCTTTCTTTTAGGAGATGTTTCCTCACTTTTTTCCCCAATAGTATTTCTTCACTTTGTCAATTTTGTTTACTCCTTCCTTGATTCTCTCTGCTGGTTTTACTTGGGTGGATTTTTTTCCATTTTCTTTTCCCTTCTTTTTACTTGTTTACTTGTTCTTTTACTTTATTTGGTGCATTTCTTGGTGTTTGGATGTAATAAAGAGTAACACACAGATTTAGCTATAATGTCTTCCTTAGCCACCTTGTGGGAATTTCCCCCCCACCCCCATCCTAATCATTCTTGAACACTTGCTTTTCACACCTCATAAATGGACTCACCATTCCCTAATATTTGAAACTGTTCAGCAAAAACAGTTCAGAGACAGTAGAGGACATTAATGTAGACATTGCCCTTAAATCCTGCAGGGCAGTGGTGTCAAACTTATGGCCCCTGACCCCAAGCACCTTGCAAAACTCCCTAATTTGGCCAGAACCAAATTAGAATATAATTGGGAAGTGATTAAAAATAAAATTTTAAAAAGATAATACAACATAAACAATGTGGATTTGTGGGATTTTTAGTCAATATATATGCCATAGGAATTCCTTTCTTCCTGAGTTTAACACCATTGCTACAGGGGACTTTGGAGTTATCTGAATTGATCAATCATGCCAAAGGGCTAACTCATTCAAAATTCATGAATCAAAATGGTGATACACTGAATGTGAGCACAAGAGAAAGCATTGTGCCATCAAGTCTATTCCTGCCTGACTTGGGTAAGACAACATGCTTGGTCCATGGGGAGCCAGTGATGATGTTGATCCTTTTTATCTCTGACATTAAACCACATAATCCTGTTACTGCTGAGTGATTACATGCAAGGAAAACAGTGGGGAGCAGAGTCACTGTAGGGCTCTGCTGCACATTGCATTATGCTTCCATATCCCAGAGTGTTTCCCTTCTTTGTATGATTATACCTTCTTGGTTTCTCCTATTAGGAAGGTTACTAGGAAAACAGATGGCTTGTGTGTCCCTCTGGCATCCTTGAGCTCAGTGTGCACTCTTCTCTGCTTTTCCTTATTTCCCATTGCCCCAATATCATTCCCCACCATCAATTCCTTTACTCTAGTCTCTGATAAAGATATGAGTCTTCTCCTTGCCAAGGCCAATCCCTACGATTAGTCCCATTCCCTCTCATGAATTGTGAACGTTAGCACCTCTTCCCATCTTCAATCTTTCCATATCGACTGATTCTTTTCTTGCTTCTTATGGACACAACCAAGTCTTCCCCATACTTAGGCAACATTCACTAGATGGTGCCTGGTAGTAATAGTACTATATAGCTCTTCTCCCCTTCTCAATCTTCTTAAGAAAACCAAGTATAATAGATGCTTCCCCTTCCACTGCTCTATCTTCTGAACCTCCTGCAGTCTAGCTTCCAAACTCTTCATCGTGCCCCCTCTGAAGTGATCTGAGGTCTTTTAATTGCCATATTTAATGACCTTTCTCAATCCTTATCCTTTTTTTACCCCTGTGCAGATTTAAAATGCTGCAGAAAAGCCAACAGAAGAACGGGGAGCATTCTCCTGGACGTTTTCTCCTCTTTGGGTTTGTGTGATAAATAAACATATGAAAGAATTATTTCATATGTTTTCCTTTATATTTTTGTTAGGGCTTTTACCCATTCTCAGGGCTCTTTTCTTTCTTCCTCAAACCCCCATTCATTTTTTTTCAAATTCCAGATGTAATTATTACAGAATTATTCTTTCTTTTAGGAGATATTTCCTCACTTTTTTCCCACTAGTATTTCTTCACTTTGTCTCTCTTGGTTTTCCACCTAATTAAATGACCAGTCCTCCTCTGTCTCCTTTGCTAGAATTTATCCATGTCATTAAATGTTGAGGGTTTTCCAATGCTCTGTCCTGGGTGGTACCTCTTCTCTTTCTTCTCTATTCTCTATTCTTTCCCTTAGTAATCTCAGCAGTTCTCATGGGTTCAATTGTCATCTTCCTGTGATGATTCCAATCTGTCTAGGGATACAGATCTAGTAGTGGTATTGCTAGGTCAAAGGGTATGCATGATTTTATAGCCTTCTGTTTCCAATATTCTTATATATTGCTCCTTCTGTGCTCACTATTGTCCAGCAATACTGAACCATTATTTATCATATACAACCTTGTCTAATCTATCAGCCTTTTTGCTACCTATTCCTCATGCCTAGAATTCTCCCCCTCTCAACCTTTGACTTTCATCCCTATATATTCCTTCAAGATTCAGTTCAAATACTACTTTCCACAGTGTGTCTTAATTCCTCCCTTTGCCTTCAGCTTCAAGTGTCTTCTCCTGTAAGCTTACCTCCCATCTACTTGGTATGAACCTAGTATATACACATGTATTATATCCCTTCCTTTCCATTAAAAGTGTAAATTTGTTGAAAATAGGACTGTTTTCCCCCTTTCTTTTTACCCTCCGTATTTCTCACATTGCCTATGCCTATCACATAGCAAGTACTTAATAAATACTTGTAAATTGAGTATACCCCAGTGGGATTTTTCCTTTTAGTTGTCCACTTTAAGATTGTATATTTAAGAGCATTCTGTATCTCCAAGTGGGAAAGGCCATTCAATGCAGTCTTTGCATTTTCCACTTTGAATTTCTCTCTAAAGTTGGCTTACATGTGTCAGTGATATACATTTTGGACCAAATACTACATCTTTTAAAAAATTTATTGTTTCTTAGTGGTCATTTTCACTGACTCAAAGGATTGTAGAGTTAACAAACAGTACAATCACAAAATCTTAAAGTGACAAAGGTTGTTTCATAATTTTCCAGCCATGATTTATTATTTCTATAATATATGATATTTCTTATAACAGATATTTGGGGTGTTAGTTTATAACATGTCACAACAGCTTGATACAAAATTATTGAAAAGGTGCCTCATAGTTCTGCCATTATTCTTTAGTAAGAGAGATAAGCTAATCCAATAGTCAAGGTAGAACTCTTTCCAGAATCTTCTTCTTGAGCAAAATAAAATGTTATTGGTGGCTGGAAATGTGTATTGACTTTGTTTCAAGAAAAATATACAGTATACTGCTTACCTATACTGACCACATTATTGTGAGAGATGATAGACAGGGATATCGGTTGGGAAGGTTGAAAAGTATACAGTATACTATATATTGCTTCCCTATATTGGCCATATCACTGCAAGAGATAACTGACAAGAATATCAGATGGGAAGGTTGAAAAGAAGAGATGTGTTCTTTTATTTTGTATCTCCATCACTACCTACTAACTCACCTCACCTCTGTAACAGATATGTTTAGTTAAGTAATTCAGGTCAACCTATACTGTGTCTCAAAATGTCATTTTTTTAAACCTCTAGTCCAGGAGTCACCTAAGATTTTTGATTGCCTATCCCTATCACCTAAATACTTTATGTTATGTGAACTAATATGCCTATTTATAAATTATATTGTATACTACAAAATTAATAATTATGTTCAATGTAAAGTAGATATGGATAGAAACTGAGCTTGCAATTCCATTGGCATAGGACACTCAAGTCAGAAAATTCCCTATATTAGTGTATTAGCATCTTATCCTTGTAGAATCAGGATTATCTTTTGCCTTTTTTGTATCTCCATCACTTAGCACAGTACCTGGCACATAGTAGGTTCTGAACAAATGCTTGCTGACTGACCTTCTTTAAATATTCATGAAGATATCAATGTCCACTCCAAAAGGACCTCTCAGTTACCCACAGCTCCCAGAAGTCCCAGAGAGAAAGAGCTATAATTCACAGGAGCAAAAGTTTTAGATTTCAACACAAACAAGTATCTCAAGAATTTATCCTGTATTGTACTCTGTATGAGACACTGAGGATACTAGGACAAAAAGAGTCTATGATCTCAAGAAGTTTCCACTCTACTGGGAAGATTCAACCTACACATAAATGATGCTTCATGTTTACATCAACTGTGATCCATGCCTAGAATGCACTCCCTCTTCAACTTCCCATCTTAAAATCCCTGCTCCCTAGCTGTGAGCTGATGTAACCATTCTGGAGAGCAATTTGGAACTATGCCCAAAATGGTATAAAACTATGCATACCCTTTGATCCAGCAATAACACTTCTAGGGCTGTATCCCAAAGAGATTGGGAATGTACACAGACAAATGTAACATAAAGGAGAGAGTAATGGGGACAAAGAAAAAATTCAAACAAAATAGGAAAATTTTAGGAGGGTTACCCAGAAGGCATACCAGAGTGTATAAAATCTGGAGTGAACCCTTTTTAAAAAGAAAAGGGTTATGAGAGAGACAGAAAGAAAAAAAAGAGGTATATTATAGCAACAAGGGATGACTTGTGTTAATGAAGTAAGGGTGGAAAAATGTGTTAAGTACTGAGAACAGTTAGTAGTTATTGGAGTACATGAAGAGGATCAATGTGAAATTAGGCTGGAAGCCAGTCTATGAAGGGCCTTAAATGTCAAAACATGGAATTTGCACTTTATTCTTTTTCATCATGACTTTCTGGTAGACCAATAATTCTTAGGTTGTCTCTCCTGGATCTGTTCTCTAGGTCAGTTATTTTTCCAGTGAGATATTTTACATTTTATTACAATTTTTCGATCGTCTTGTTTTGTTTGATTGACTCTTGCTGCATCATAGAGTTCTGAGCTTCAATTTGATTGTTTCTAGTTTTTTATCGAATTACAGTCTTCAGTTATTTTTTGAAGTTCCTTTTTTAGGGAGGTATTTTCTCCAATTACTTCACTGAGACGTTTTTCCAAGTTGGTCACTGCCTCCCTGATTTGGTCTTTAAAATTTTTCTTAATCTCCTCCAGGAATGCTATTTGGGCTTGAGACCAGATCATGTTTCCTTCTGTGGTCTCAGGTGTGGGTAGAGAGTCTATATTGTCCTGTGTATTCTGTTGTTCTTGCCCTGCATAGTATGCTCGAATAGACTTTCTTGCCTTCCCCTTCTCCTTCTCAGCTTCTTTTTTTCCCATTGTGACTTCCTGTTTCTTAGTTTCTCAGGCTATGAGTTTAGGGCCTGATCCTTGACTTTGAATACCTCGGGGTGGCTAGTTTATGGCTAAATCAGGGATTCAATGAGGGATGTAGATGAGTAGGTGTGGGCTATAAGTAGGCTTTTGTTGGTGAGGTGAGGTGGGGCTTGTTGGGACCCCACCCTCTCTCCTCTTCAGATTCCTGGCTGTCTTAGTTACACCCCTTCTTGGAGACTCTCAAGCCTGGGGCTATTTCCATTAACTTGGGATTTCAATCTGGGTGGGAGACTTATCTTTGGGTTTTCTGCTTCATGAAGGAGGGATGGGAGGACCAGAGCAGCTAGAATTTACTTTGCCATTCCAGCCCCTGTATTATACAGGCAGGCAGTTTCTAAACTTCCAGGCTGGGGGCCCAATGCAGCTAGAGAAGCCACTCTTTCCACTGAGGGCCCAACTCTCCTACCTGGCTCCAATGATCCTACTCGTCCAAGAGATGACTGTGATTCGTCCTCGGTAAGTCTGCAGGCTGGGGCTTTTGCTTTCTCTGGTGTAGTCTGCTTGTCTGCTCTTAGGTCTGAGCTGTGCAGACCCCACATGCTCTACGCTCGACCAGTCCGGACGCACTGGGCAATCTCCTGGGCTGGACTCTGCCACACTTTGTCTTCCAGTGGGCTCCGTCACTCCGGATTCCGCTCAGATTCACCCTTTGAGCCTTAGTGACCGAGGAGCTCAGCGAGGTTACTGCTTCCTTTCCGCCATCTTGGCTCCTCCCCCCTTGCGCTTTATTCTTAGCCAATGGAAAGTCTTTAAAGACTTTTGTGGAAGAATGTGATCTTAAAAATTTTGAGGAGATGGCTATGCCTGTGATTTAGGTAGTTGATTTTCCATTTGTGTAAAGGATAGATTGGAGAGAAGAGAGAACCAAAGCATAAATCCACTAAGGAAGTTGTTATAATGTCCAGAAGAAAGTGATTTGAAATTAAAATAAGCAACATCAACTCAGCAACTGATTGGCTATGGGAGTGATGGAGAGAAAATTATTTTTAAAAGATTACAGAATTTCAAATACGTGTGGCCAGAAGGATGGCACTGCCATTACCAGAAACAGGAAACTTGAGAGGAGGAAATGACTTTCAGATGTTTGGGAACAAAAGAGATCATTTTGTTTAGAAAAAAGCTAAGTTTGAGATAATGGTAAGAAATCTAGTGGAGATGCCCAACAGGCACCTGGAGATAGGATGAAGTTCAGGATCAAGATTTGGACTAGATGTAAAGACTTATAAGTGACTTTTTGTAGATATAATAACTGAAGTCTTGAAAGTGAATGAGATCATCAAAGAGTATAGAGTGAGAAAAGAAAGAGTAGAGCAGAGCCTTGGAAGACACCTATTCCTGATGTGTGTGGAAAAGGAAAAGAAATCAAAGAAAGAGACCAAAATGGAACAATAAGGTAGAGAGGATGAGAAACAGGAGGAGAGATGTTACAGAATCCATTGGAGGAGAGTATTCATGTGAAGGACGTGGTCAACAGTGTTAAAAGCTCAGATAAGGAATATGACCAAGATGCAAGAAGTTACTTAAGGATCACAGATCTAGAAGGTAATAAAACAAAAACTCAAGAGAAAAAAAAAAGGTAAATGACAACATAAAAAAGAATAAGTAATGGGAAAATTTACCCCATCTCCAGAGAGTATTTTTTTAAACAAATGCTTTATTAACTTCTGGTTTACATCATTCATTTCTGCCAGATTTTGAGTTACAATTTTCCCCCATTTTTCCCCTACCCACCACCCCAGAATAGCAGTCCCACAGGATATCCCCTCATCCAATCTGCTCTCATCCAGAGATTATTTTTAAGAAGAAAATACTTACCTATGATGTAAAAAAATGAGCACTATCTTAATTTTTTAATACACAAGGGGATAAATTAAAATAGAATTTAAAGAAATAGAAGTAAGAGTAGTAGACTGGAACTGAAATGCTATGAACTAAGTTCTACAGCCTTCTACAGATGAATCAATGTATTTTGCTGGTCAAAAATGTGAAATAGAAGGATACACAAATGGTAAATGGGAAGTTAAAAGACAGAGAAGAAGAGGGAATAAACCCTCATCAACTCCAAGGATGATAAATAAAAAAATTATGATGCCTATAGTGTTTTATCAAGGAAAAGGGGGCTATAGGAGAATGTGAAAGGTTACAGAAATGAGATAACAATATTAATCTACAAAAAGCAGAAATTGAACTTCCAGCTCAGTCTATGTCCATCTGCATCTCTGCCTGGTTTCAAGTTCAAGAAACAAGATTCCCCTCCCGGGATAAATCAGTCACTTCTAATCTCATCACATACTGCTACCTGAAGCTTTCACTATGACCTCCCTCAGGATAGTGGAATACTAAACTCCTCCTTTAAAGAAGGCAAAAATCAGAGAGGATGACAACAATGAGACAACATTCTAAAATTTATGAGATGCAGCCAATGCAATAGTTAGGGGAAATTTTATATTTCTAAATGCACACATCAATAAAAGAGAGAAAGAGTACATCAATGGATTGGGCATATAATTTTTAAAAACTGTTTTTTTTTTAATGAAAAATCCCCAATTAAACACCAAAATAGAAATCCTGAAAATTCAAAGAAGAGATTAATAAAATTGAAAGTAAAAAAAGATGAACTAATAAAATTAGGAGTTGGTATAAATTTAAAAATGATAAAATAGATAAGCCATTGGTTAATTTTATTTCAAAAAAAGAAAATCAAATTATTAGTATCAAGAATTCACCACCAACAAAGATGAAATTAAAGTCTTTGTCAGGAGTTATTTTGTTCACTTATGTGACAGTAAAACTAACAATCTAAGTGAAATGGATAAATATTAAAATATGTAAATTGCCCAGATTAATGGAAGAGGAAATAAAATGTTTAAATAACCCTATCTTAGAAAAAGAAATCAAAGAAGCCATCATTGATTTTCCTAAGCAAAAATCCCCAGAAGCAGATGGATTTAGAAGTGAATTCTACCAAATATTTAAGGAACAATTAATCCCAAAACTATATAAACTATTTGGGAAAAAATGGTAAAGAAGGAGACCTACCAAATTCCTTTTATTACACAAATATGGCTTAATCCATAAATCAGGGGGGACAAAAGCAAAGAAAATCACAGACTAATTTTCCTAATGAATGGTGATGAAAAAACCTTCTTAAAAATTTTTGGCAAGGGGATTACAGCAGTATATCACAAAGATCATAGAATATAACCAGGTGGAATTTATAACAGGAATTTAAAACTGATTAATATTAAGATAACAATCAGCATAATTGACCATATCAGTAATAATCACAGCAAAAATGATAGAATTCCATCAACAGATGCAGAAAAAATCTTTGGCAAAACACAAGACCCATTTCTAGTTAAAAAAAAAATAGATGCTAGAAAGCATAGGAATTTCATTTATTAGTCTTTCTTAAAATAAGTAATATTTATCTAAACCCAAGAGCAAGCATTAATTATGATGGGGATAAACTGAAGCATTTCTAATAAGATAAAGAATGAAACAAGGATGTCTATCATCACCATTATTATTAAATATAGCACTAAATGCTAGTAATAGCAATAAGACAAAAAATGAAATTGAAAGAGTAAACATAAACAATGAGGGGAGAAAATCTATATATTTTGTGGATGATATAATACTATAGAGAATCCTAGCAAGTCAATTAAAAAATTATTTGAAACAATTAACAACTTCATCAAAGTTGCAGGGTATAAAGTAAAACCACATAAATCATCAGCATTTCTATAGATTACCAACAAAACCCAGCACCGAAGAGAAAGAGAAATCCCATTTAAAATAACTGCAAATGGAGTCTACCTTTGAAGATAAACCCAGGGGTTATATAAACACAATTGTAAAACATTTTTCACACAAATAAAGACAGATCTAAACAAATGGATAAATATTCATTGCACACCAGTAAGCTGAGTCAATATAATAAAAATGACAAGTCTATCTAAGTTAATTTATTTATTCAGTGCTATGTCAATCAAACTACCAAAGATTGATTTTATAGGGTAAGAAAAAAATAGCAATAAAATTCATCTGGAAGAAGAAAAAGTCAAGAATATCACAGGAATCAATGGAAAGAAATGTTAAGGAAGTAGGCTTAGCAGTTCCACATTTCAAAGAGTATTATAAAGTGGTAATTATCAAACAGTCTGGCACTGGCAAAGAAATAGAGCAGTGGATCAGTAGAACAGAGTAGGTACACACACAGTAATAAATGACCATAGTAATGTAGTATTTGATAAATCCAGAGATCCAAGTTTTTGGGTTAAGAACTAAATATTTGACAAAAATTGCTGGGAAAACTGGAAAGCAATTTGGCATAAACTAGGCATAAACCAACACACACCATATACCAAGATAAGGTCAAAATGGATAAATGATTTAGAAATAAAGGGTGACTTCATAAGCAAATTAGGGAAGGCTAGAAAAATGTACCTAACAGATCTATGGATAAGGGAAGAGTTTATGACTAAACAAGAGATAGAGGAGACTAAGGGAAGTAAAACAGATAATTTTGATTATATGAAATTTAAAAAGCTTTGGCGCAAACAAAACTAATGTAGTCAAAATTAAAAGGAAAATAGGAGACTGGGGGAAAAAGTAGTTAGTTTCTCTAATAAAGCCTTTATTTCTCAAAAAAATATAGAGAACTGAACCAAAATTTAAAAATAAAAGCCGTCCCCCAGTTGACAAGTGGTCAAAGGATATAAGAAGGAAATTTTCTTTTTTTTTAAACAAATGCTTTATTAACTTCTGTTTTACATCATTCATTTCCACCAGATTTTGAGTTACAATTTTTCCCTGTTTTTCCCCTACCCACCATCCCAGAATAGGAGTCCCACAAGATATTGCTTCCTCCATCCTGCTCTCTCCCATATCTTCTCCCATACCCCCTACAACTTTTCCATTAGAGCAAGGTGAATCTCTGTGCCCCAATGCCTGCACATCTTATCTGCCAATTACATGCAAAAGAGTATTAATAATAGTATTTATATATATATATATATATATATATATATATATATATATATATATACATATATATATATATATATATATATTTGAAACATTTAATTTTAAGACCTGGAATTTCACCATTCCCTTCCTCCCTTGTCACCCATTCCTCTGGGAAGATAAGTAATTCAGTATATGTTGTACATATCTAGCTATGCAAAACATTACCATAGGAGATATATTGTAAAAGGCAGCTTATAATTCCCTCCCACCCATCCCATCCCCCACCTCGTCCATTCCCTACTTGATCCTGTCCCTCTTCTATAGTGGGTACTTCCAACCTCCCCTCCCCACAAGAATGCCCTCCCATCCATCATCCCTCCTCTCATCCCCCTACCCCCTATTCTGCTGCAGGTTGAGATATCCCATTTAGTATGCATATCATTCTCTCCCTGAACCAAATTTAATGAGAATGTGGTTTTGCCTTTTTGCCTTCCTAGTCTTCCCCTCCCCTGCAGCCACTTCCCCTTGCTTCTTCTACATGCCATAGTTTATCCTACCCTGTCTCTCCCCGTCTCCTCTTGCCACTTTCCTCTCTCACCTCATAACTTCTCCCCTTAAATATCATCCCTTCCCAACAAATTAAACCTATGCCCTCTATCCATGTATAACTGTAAACATATATACACACATTCATATATGTATTCATATGACCATATACCCTTCTTCCATTATTTTCATACTGAGAAAGTTTTCATCAGTCACAGTTATTGTTTTTCCATGTAGGAATGTAAATAGGTCAACTTTGATAAGTTCCTTTTGATTTCTTTTCCCTGATTACCTTCTCAGGCATCTCTTGCTTCTTGTGTCTGGATGTCAAATTTTCTATTCAACTCTGGTTTTCTCCTCAAGAATTCTTGAAAATCCTCTATTCCACTGAATGCCCATATTTTCCCCTGAAACAAAATACTCAGTTTTGCTGAGTAGGTGACCCTTGGGTTCAGTCCCAGCTCTTTTGCCCTCTGGAATATTATATTCCATGTCCTTCAATCCCCCAGTGTAGAAGCTGCCAGGTCCTGGGCTATTCTGATTGTGTTTCCACAATATTGAAATTTTTTCTTCCTGGCTGCTTGTAGTATTTTCTCCTTGATCTGGGGATTCTGGAACCTGGCTATAATATTCCTGGGAGTTTTCTTTTTGGGATCTTTTTCAGGAGGTGATCAGTTGATTCTTTCAACCTCTATTTTGCCCTGTGGGTCTAAAACTTCAGGGAAATTTTCCTTGAGAATTTCTTGAAAGGTGATTTCTAGGTTCTTTCTTTGATCATGGCTTTCAGATAGTCCAATAATTTTTAAATTATCTCTCCTGGATCTATTTTCCAAGTCAGTGGTTTTTCCCATGAGATATTTCACATTGCCTTCTATTCTTTCATTTGTTTGGATCTGCTTAATAGCATCTTGATTTCTCATAAAGTCACTAGCTTCCATTTGCTCCAGTCTAACTCTGAAGGAATGAATCTCCTCAATGAGCTTTTGAGATTCTTTTTCCATCTGGCAAATTCGACTTTTTAAGGCATTCTTCTCCTCATTGCCCTTTTGGGCCTCCTTTGCCATTTGAGTTAGTCTATTTTTTAAGGTGTTGTTTTCCTCAGTCAGGCTGTTGACCCTCATTTCATACTTTTCCTGCATCCTTCTCATTTCTCTTCCCAATTTTTCCTCCACTTCTCTTATTTGATTTTTAAAATCCTTCTTAAGGTCCTCTATGGCCTGTAACCCACTCATATCTTCCTTTGGGGCTTTTGGAGCAGGATTTCTCACCTCACAGTCCTCTGACTGTTCCATGCTTCGATCCTCTTTGCCCCCACAATAGGAGTCTAATGTTTCATTTTTCTGTTTATTTTGTTTCCTTTGCCTTGGCATGTTGCCACTTAATTAATTGACTTTTGGGCTTGTTGCCACAGTAGGACTCTGCCACCAGACAGGGGAGCTTCCATCTCGAACATGTGGAGTCTTCACAACTTCCGTTTCTGGCAAGCTGGATACCCACCCCACAACCTCCACCCCAGACCACAATCCAAATCCAGGGAGGTTAAAGCAAGAATGATTACCCCCCCACCCCAAGACTGATTGCTGGATCCCCCTACAGTTTGTAGGCCAGGAGCTGGAGCTGCCACTGAAAACTACAAAATGGTGTGTCTCCTCAGTGGCTTCTAGCCCCTAGGGGAGGAAGCCGACGCGTTCCCCAAAAGGCATGTCTGTGTTGATAATTCTGGAATCAACACAGCTGCTGGTGTTCTGGGGTCCCTCCAGCCGGTTGCTGGCCTGGCCGCCCTGGGGCTAAAACCGTGGCTCATGCGGACCTGGGCTTGGCTCTCTGTGTTGTGCTGCCGGCTCCCAGAGAGATGCACTTGTCCTTCCCGCAGGGCTGCTGGGCTGTCCTCAGTGGGAGGTTAGCTTCTCTGTGTCATTCTGTGGGTGCTGGGGCTCCAGAAGTTGTTCAGAGTCCCCTTTTACATAGTTTGGAGGTGGTCTAGGGGGAGAGTGCCTTGGACGTGCTGTTTCTACTCCACCATCTTGGCTCAGCTAAGAAGGCAATTTTCAAAAGAAATCAAAGCTATCCATATTTAGATGAAAAAAATTCTAAATCACTACTGATTAGAGAAATGCAAATTAAAGCAATCCAGGTACCACCTCACACCTATCAGATAGGCTAATATGACTGAAAAGGAAAATAACTAATGCTGTAGGAAATGTGGAGAAATTGGGACACATATGCACTGTTGGTGGAGTTGTGAACTGGTAGAACCATTCTGGAGAACAATTTGGAACTATGTACAAAGGCCTACAAAACTGTGCATACCTATTGACCTAGTTATACCACTACTAAGTCCATATCCCAAAGAGATCAAAGAAAAGGGAAAGGACCTATTTGCACAAAAATATTTATAGCAGCTTTTTTTATTGATAAAAAATTTCTCAGGCAGTTAGTAAATAGAAGCAGCAAGTGAAGATTACTGTTTCTGAGAGTATAAAGTGAAGAGAAATGGAATAATTGATGAGAGGGCATGCATTTATATAGGACCTACTATGTGCCACAGAATCAAAGTTGTTGTTTTTTTTATTAAATATCATCTCATTTGATCTTCACAACAGCCCTACATGGTAAGTGCTAACTATTCTCATTTTACAGTTGACAAAATTGGGACAAACAGAGGTTAAATGCCTTCTCCAAGGTCATATGTTTAGTAAATATCTAAAGTAATATTTGACCCCATGGGTCTTCTAACTGTAGGCTCAGCTCTCTACCCACTGGACATAAAAAATAGTTTTAGGTGATTGAAAGATCCAAGAAAGGTTTAAAGTTAGCAAAGGTCTGAGTATACGTTATGCAATGAGAGAAGGACCAATGAGTAAATAGAGAGAAAATAAAAAAAGAAAGAGAAAAGTATGCCTGAAAGAATAGGAGACCAAATAGCAGCACAAGTAGAGAACAAGGACAAGGGTCTCTTTGTCCTCAGAATAAAGAAGAGGATTAGGAAAGGCAGAGAACAGGAGTTCTTAACCTGGGTTTTTTTAAATTTAATTTTATATTTTGATAGTTGCATTTTAATATAATTAGTCTAGATATAATTGAATTTCTAATGCCAAATATTCTATCATATATATGTATGTATGTATGTATTTATGTATGTATGTGTGTGTGTGTGTGTGTGTGTGTGTATTGAAAACATTTTTTTCTGAGAAGGCATCTATAGGCATAACCAAACAAAGGGGTCCACAACATTCAAAAAGTTAACCCATAATGTAGAAAGAATTGAGGAAAAGTCTAGCAGGAAAATGAGGGAACTCAGAAGGGAGAGCCTTGATCTGCTTACTACATTAAGTAGAAAGAGAAATCATCTGCTGGGGCACTGAGAGTGGGAATAGTTTGCAGAGTCTGAATCCCCTTTTGAACATGAAGGGTGATCAATGCTTAGGGGATCTCAAGGAGTTGCTATTCAAAAATAGCTGAAGTTGGGTGACAGGCATTCAGGCAAGAGATTAGGGATGCATAGATTTGGGATAATCTTTTTAGAGATGAAAGTCAACCCCATGGGACAGAGAATGTGCTGAGACTCTACTTCTCATGCTATTAGACTAGATTCTAGAAGTTAACTATGGGCTAACAGCTTCAATCCAACAGCACATAAAAGAACTGAGGTTCAAAGGGGTATGGTGGTATATTGGGTGAAGGGAAATTGGAAGGGATGAAGAAGTGATTACTGAGAAATAATCCCCTTCCTTGCTTTCACATTTACCAACAGCACGTAATTAAATTCAATTTACCCTTTGGCTCTTTGGCAAAGAGCAGGACATCTCTGTAAAGGCATGAGGCAGTTAAAAGGCACAAGTGTCCCTTCAAATGTTCCCCACGGGTTTAGTAGAGCCATTTCTAATCCGCTTGCAAGATTATTATTAAATATTCAGTGTGAGCATTTCCACCTCAGAAATCAACAGTAACAAATTGGGATTTGATTTATTGTTCTGTTGATTGTCTAGACTTAAGAAATTGTCAGTAATACAGATTAAATTTAAAAGTGTGTGTGTGTGTGTGTGTGCATAGAATTTTTTTCCTAATAATCCTGGTTATTAAATGTTTACCAACACACCCCTGTATTACTCAGTAAACATTGCTTGAGCTCAGTCAGAGAGCAGTAGAAGCCTTAGGGAATTAAGTCACCACCAAAGGGGACATCAAGTGATTGCAAGTGAATAACAACAATAAACTGGTATTTATATAGTGCTTCAAAGCTTGCAAAGTGCTTTATATCCATTTTCTCATTTAAACCTTATAAATCTCAGAAGAGATTTGAAAAGAGATTGGTTCCTTGATTAAGGGAACTCTTTGGGTATAGGTGTGTGCATGTATGGGTGCGGGTATATACATGTGCATACACACACCCATGCTTGTACTGCCTTAGATTATTTGTTGAACTGAATTAGGCAGCAGTGGTTTGGATCCCTATGTAACCTCTCAAGTCATTATTCCTCACCTCCACCACTTTGTGCCTATGTCAAAATATTTGTTCTGGGGCAGATGGGGAAAGCAATATAAGATCTCCTCCTCCCCTTTCTCTTCATCTTCCTCCTCCTCCTCTTCCTCCTCCTCCTCCTCCCCATTCTCCTCTTCCTTCTTCTCCTCCTCCTCCCCCTCCTCCTCCTCCTCCCCCTCCTTTTCTTCCTCTTCTTCCTCCTTTCTCCTTCCTTCTTCTCCTTCTCCCCTTTTCTCCTTCCTTTTTCTTTCTCCTTCCTTCTTCTCCTCCTTGTCCTTCTCCCTTTCCTTTCTCCTTCCTTCTCCTTCTCCTCCTTCTCCTTCTCCTTCATTGCTGTAAACTAGATCAGGGGAGTGAACTATCACCTCCTGGTGTTATAAAAAGTCAATGACTCACCATAAACCCATGTTACTACTGGGCAGGTCAGCTTCCTCTCTGAGCCTCTGTTTCCTCATTAGAGAAATAATAATAACTGACATTTATAGAGCATGATAAAATCTGTATAATGTTATCTCAATTTATCTCAATACAATCTCATGCAATTTCAAAACAATCCTTTAAGTTAGATAGTGCAAGTTAATGCAGTTAATATTTACAGATGAGGAGACTAAGCATCAAGAGATTAAATGACTTGCACATTATCATATGACTAGAAGACATCAAAAACAGCATTGGAACCCAGATCTTCATAACTCCAAGGCCCATACTCTGCATGATAACCTACTGCCATTCATGAACAACTTTGCTAGGCACACTTTTTCTATCATCTTCCAAAGTGTTATGAAAATATCACTTAATGAAATAATAGTTCAATACAAACAATCTAATACTTATTTTTATATTTTGTTTTTGAGAGAATATGGGGTGTAAAAGGATTTAGAATTTATTAAAAGAGTCATCAAAATAAACAGTAATGACAATTCTGAGATGAGAAGGTTAGGTTCTAGGCCTACTGGAGGTATATAGTCTCTATACCTATGGAAAATAGATATTCCTTTGTATATAAGTATAAATAATATAATAAAAAACTAGGTAATTTGAGGAGGGAGTGAGTGTTAATGCCTCCGTGCATTACAGTGGGCTAGATGCTATGCGTAAAAGTAAGAAGAACAATTAGGAGCGAGATTGACAGAGAAATACAATCAATTCCCAGGGTTCTTATGCTCAGAGACTGTCTGTAGTTTATACAGCTTTGATCTTTATAATTTATTTTAAAGATCACAATATGTCTATCTTCTTTGCAAGCCTTATCATCGCCTTTGGTTTTAATCAATAAGATTCTGATCTGACTTTCTTAACATGCAGGAGGCAAGAAGAAAGTCTGAAGTGAAAGACAAGGGGTTAGCTTGCCATGTTCATTACATCTCCTCTGTACTGCCCATCATGATTTGTAAGCAATACTAGTTAATGCAACATTCTATTGATCTATCACTTTTATTCCAAATCACTTTTTGGAAAACCCAATTCCTTGCCTAGTGAAGTGAATAAGCTTTGACAGCATATGATAAATGTCTCCCGTTAGCATCCCAGTGCAATATCTAGGTAATTACTAGATTCAATAGGGCAATTTCATTTCTTCCAAGTGCCACGTTTTCATTTTATCAGTGTGTTTTGTGAATAGGAAAAGTTGATGTACAACAGTTGACTGCAATTTCTTACTGGATGGCAGCATCTCTTATTGGCAAGAAGCCTGCACATTCATGAATCTGAGTTTATGTGGAGGACAACTGTCTTAGAGAGAATGATTGAAAATGTTGGATTTGCCCATGGTATGATCATTTCAGAAAGGTAAAAAAAGTGAAAGGATATCTCTTATTTCTCTTTTATTTTTCCATGTCTTAAACAGGACACTGACAGGTATGTTGAGAAGAAAGTAAACAGGATGGGGAGGAGCCTAGACATCCTGTTATATGAGGAACACTGGCAGGAAGAGGGGAGATTTTACTGGGAGAAGAGAAACTTTGGTAAAGAAAGGGGTTCAGCAAGATGACCAACTGGTTGATTGTGATTATCTCCCTAACCTCACCTTCAAACAATAGGGAATATACTAAATAAAAGAAAAGAACAACAGCAAGACGATGGGAAAAGAAAGAAATCCTAGTAGGGAAAACTAATGGAGAAAGAGAAGAAATTAACGACTACCCATCCACCCCACCCCTCCAAAAAAGACATGGAAAGGCTAAATAAGCACTATTGGGTAAAAGGAAATGGGGAGAAATATTCAGAAAAATAGAACAAAGCTGCAACTAATATAGCTGTGACAAGGACCTCCAGATTAGTTTCAAGCCCCAATAAGAGATATTAAAAAGCTGCCATCTGGAAAGATGTAGCTTAATCTTTGAAAGGCATATACTAGAAGGTAAAAGAATTACAAAAGCATTAATAATACTAGAAAATTATAAAATAAAGGAATGACTGGTGGGAGTAGAATGGCCCATGTGGCATACAAAAATACATGACAAAAAGAGAAATGACAGAAAAATCAAAATTGGGCACAACTGAAAGAGAATCAGAGAATTTTGGAGTTCAAAGGGACCCAACCCATACTTCAAAAAGAATCTTTTCTACCCTGAAACTGAAGACTTCTGATGAGGAAAACCCGAATCCTTGCCAAGGAGGCCAGTTCCACTTTGGGACTGCTCTAATTATTAGGAAACTTCCTTGCATCAAATCAAAATTTTCCTCTTTTCAACCTCGATGCATTACTCCTAGTTCTATCTCCAGGGCCTACATGACATGTTTTATATCTATTCTACATGATTACCATTCAGAGGCATGAAGAGAAGTATAATGTACCCATGTTTATTCTTCTGCAGGCAAAACATTTCTAGTTCCATTCAATTGATCATCTTGTGACATAAACTTAAAACGCTTCATCCTCCTCATTTATTAAGTAAAGAGAACTTCAGATTTCGATAAACCAGAGCACTAGATTTCCGAGAAAAAGAAACAGAAACTCTGAAAAACATATTCCAAGGAATTATATAGGAAAATTGCCCCCCCCAATTATTATTATAAACAGACAACAGAAATGCCTTTGTGTCCTGTTGTTGATAAGCCAACCTCCCAGCAGAATGTAACATCAATTTCTAGTTAAAAGTTATTGATTGCTTAAATATGGACAATGCTAACTTAGAACTTTTTGTGTTACATATTGTGTGTGTGTGTGTGTGTCTGTGTGTGTGTGTGTGTGTGTGTAGGAAAGAAATAGCTGTCCCATTTCTGATTCAAATTTCTACCCCTCTTTCCTTTTGAGGAAAACTTAGATAAAACCTATTACAAGCTTTATTAAGTAAATCATCAGCTTTGGTGGGAGTCTAACAAGCCAAAGAGCATGAGAAAAGGGATCCCCTCTCACTCTGAATTTGATCATACTGAGGGTTTGGATGGGCTCAGAAACCCAGCTCTCTTTATTTTTTAGAAAGCAAAAAATTGTCATGATGGCTATTATCTCTCCCTCAGGTGAAGAAGAATTTTATTATCTTTCATTTTTATTTCATTCTCAGTATAATAAATGGCCATGATTATATACTTAGTGTCTAAATCTAGACTACAGGGGGAAGAGACTTGAAAGGTCGAATTAACCCCACCCCCTAACCAAGGGTTGGGGCCAGAACCAAAATGTAATTGTATTCCACAGTGTAATATTTCATTTCATGCTATAGAAGAGGACACTAGACAGCAAGGGGCTAAATTGCCACTTCTGAGCCCCAGAAAGGGGAAAACAATTTAATATTGGAATAACTAGGTGATACAGTTCACAGAGCACAGACCCTGGAGTCAGGAGGACATCAGTTCAAATATGCCCTCAGATGCTTACCAACTGTGTGATCCTGGGGAAGTCACTTAATCCTGTTTGCCTCAGTTTCCTCATCTGTAAAACAAGCTGGAGAAGGAAATGGCAAACCACTCCTGTATCTCCACCAAGAAAACCCCAAATGGGGTCATAAAGAGTCAGACGTGACTGAGATGGCTCTACAACAATAATAAAAAGGAGGTAAAAAGAGAAGTGAAAGTGGGGACAGGATGTCCTCCAACAGAAGAGCACATTCATCTCTCCCCTGAAGCTAGGTGGTGCAGTGGAAAGAACACTGAGCCTAGAGTCGGGAAGATTTGAGTTCAAATTCAGCCTCATACACTTACTAGCTGTGTGACCCTGGGCAAGTCACTTAACCTTATTTGCCTCAGATCTGTAAAATGACCTGGAGAAGAAAATGTAAACCACTCCAGTGTCTTTACTAAGAAAACCCCAAGGGGCGGCTAGGTGGTGCAGTGAATAGAGCACTGGCCCTGGAGTCAGGAGGACCTGGGTTTGGATCTGGCCTCAGACACAACACCAAAAATAGCTGTGTGACTTTGGGCAAGTCACTTAACCCCAATTGCCCTCCAAAAAGCAGAAAAGAGAGAGAGAGAGAGAGAGAGAGAGAGAGAGAGAGAGAGAGAGAGAGAGAAAGAAAGAAAGAAAGAAAGAAAGAAAGAAAGAAAGAAAGAAAACCCCAAATGGGGTCAGAAAGACTCAAACATGACTAAACTACAACAAATCTCTTACTAGTGCTTGGCTTAATAGAAAATAGACAGATTCTCATATCTGCTTCTACATTTAGTCTGTTATGATATGTTGTTTTAGTTGAAATATATGAAGAAAACCTGTTCTTATATATGTGTGTTGTTAGAAAAGGGAGGAGTGGGGGCAGCTAAGTGGTGCAGTGATTAGAGCACCCACCCTAGAGTCAGGAGGACCTGAGTTCAAATGTGGCCTCAGACACTTGACACACTTACTAGTTATGAGACCTTGGGCAAGGCACTCAACCCCAATTGTCCTGCCTTCCCCCCCACCAAAAAAAAAAAAAAAAAAAAGAAAGGAAGGAAGAAAAGGGAGGATATTTTAATAAACATTCATTCAATAAACATTTATTAAGTAGCTATCATGGGCCAGTGAGGTGTATGATGTGCATTTGGGTATTGTATTCACTTAGAATAGTGTTTGTATCTCCTGTCACATAAGTAAAAATCTATTCAAGGGGTTTGCATTAACTAAGAGCTAACATTAAGTAGATCAGGTTACCAGCCCAGGTGTCTTTCAGTCCATCCTCACACAAACATAGGCAGGATCAGTCCGGTTGGATCATGCCCAACAATTCTCAAAGTGTGGTATATGGGACCTTAGAGGTTCCCAAGACCTTTTCAGGGACTCCACAAAGTCACAACTACTTCATAATATTATAAGATGTCATCTCTTATTTGTTCTCCTATTTTGTTAATAGATAAATACTTTTGATTTTGTCTGTGCTTATTTAATTCAGACAAGTCTGAATCCAGAGGCAGCTGAAAGTACAGTAGATTGAGTACTGGCCCTGAAATCAGGAAGCTTTAAGTCCAAATCCAAACTCAGACACTGTATGATACTGGGCAAGTCACTTAACCTCTTTTTGCCTTGGTTTCCTCAGCTTCAAAATGAGGATAATAATAGCACCTACCTCATAGAGTTGTTGTAAGGATGGAATATTTGTAAAAAGTTCAACACAATTCCTAGTAGGCCCTAAATAAATGCTTATTCCCTTTTCTCCTGTAGGATGTAAGCTGCCTATATATCACAAGACAGATGGAGGGGGATGTATGACTGTTATGGACTTCAGTGCTCTGCCTTCATTCTTTCTAAGTTCAAACTCAGGCTCTTTGAATCCCCCATTTTCTGTCACTTGATCAGCCACAGGTAAGACTAAGCTTGGCTTATCATGGTCACATTATGGGAGGGACTAAAGAGATTTCTAGAATTTTTCCAGGAAACAAAGATAAGTTCAGTGGCCTATATGACCCAGACTATCCTCTTGTCCCATTTTTTTGATGTTTGGAGCATTATTTGCCCACATTTGGTCCTATAATATTTCCCCACCTTTCAAAAATTAGGTTGGCCATCGTATTTCAGCCCTTTCTTTAATAAAGGGTGGTATTCATTTGGGCTTAGTAACTCGAATTCATCGAAGTCAGCATTCTTACAACATATTCTTATTTAACTTAGGTATCAATTCCCTAATGGTCAGTTATATATCCTTTTCTATCCAAAATTCATTCTCCTTGATAGAAAAATCAAGCAAACATAAAATTGAGCAATCAATCTCCCTTTCTCTACCTTCCAGGTTTTCCATGGCATTACTGTTTGGATTAACTACTATTTGGATTAACTAGCTAGAAAAAGCAAAGTGCAGAATATGTGATAAAAATATACATACAAGCCTTTTTAAGAACAATAGTTCTGTTTGTTATTTTTTTCTGTTTATGCTAAGGAAAAGAAGCAATTTCTAGCCTGTTTAATGTGCCTGAAGTTAAATAGAAAACAAGAGCTTAGTCTAGTGGAAATGACACTGTGAAAATTGTTACATAGCACACTCCATAAGGGATAAGTTTCTTAAAAAATGAGTATATTTTGCTGAGGGGGCTTTAATATGCATAAAGATAGAGAAGGCACTGTCCCAGTCTGGTTCTAAACCTAGGTGAGATTAGGGATAGGAATTGGACCAGTGGTTTCATTGATATAGGGAACTTGGAAGTGATGAGGTATGTATAAAAGGTATTATCAAAGACAATTGAGGCTATGTCTGAACAGAGAAGGAAGTGGGTTGATCATGGAGATATAATAACAAATGGCCAGCCATCATGCTACGCTGCTAATCCACTACAAAATTTAAATAATCAGTGGAAGGCCTCCAGCATGTTGAGTAGATAACTGATAGAAAGACACGGACAAAATTCATGTCACTGGAGGAAGTATCTCCATTGATCAGATCATGAACCCATCAAGGTGGCAAAGTTGCCTTAGAAAGAAATGAGTGTGAATAATGGTCATTGCTATCATAATCAGAGAGCCCCTTTGTACATATGACACCCTGTTAGATGATGCACAAAGCAGGCTAGAGAAATTCCTTTACTAGGGTTACATTCTATGTTAGCCAAGGAGGTTGTAAGATAAACTAGTAGGAAAGTTCTCTGCAGATCATAGAACTATATGTTTCACAAAGTACTTTCCTCATATCAATTGCTCAGTTAGGAAAGTAATCTAAGTATTATTATCTACATCTTATAGATGAGGAAATCTAGGCCTGAAGGACCGAGTGGCTTCCCTAATGTCATATGAATTGTAAGAGTCACAGGTGGAGCTTAGACATACTAACCAATGGGTGATTTTAGGAAGAGGCTCCCCAATTGCATCTAGAATCAGTCAATAAACACTAAGTATCTACTATGCGTCAGGAACATAATTAGATGGTAGGTATAAAAAGAAAAAATGAAACAGTTCCTGCCCCTACGTAGCCTACATTTACTATGTGCATACAAAGAAAGTTAATATAAGGCATTTTTGAGGAGAAAAGACCAGCAGGCATGAGGATCAGGAAGGGCCTAGTGTAGGAAGCAGTTAGGTAGTATAATGCAAAGGGTGCTGGACTTGGAATCAGAGAAACCTGAGTTCAAATCCTGACTCACACTATGGTCCCACATAATCCCAGCTATGTGACTGTGGACAAATAATTTAATTCCTCTCAGCCCCAGTGTCCTCATCTATGAAATGAGATTAATAACATCACCTACTTCAAAAGCTTGTTGTGAGAATCAAATAAGGTAACATGTATGTATATATATATATATATATATATATATGTGTGTGTGTGTGTGTGTGTGTGTGTGTGTGTGTATGTGTATATATGTAGGTATGTATGTATATGTATGTATATATTATAGAAGGGGGTATTTGTGCTGGGCTTTGAAACTAAGGATTCTAAGAGGCTGAGGTAAAGGGATATTTTTTTTTCATTGATTTTGGGTAAAGAGAGATCGAAAATGATATTGAGCTTTTGACTTGTTTAGAAGAGGGAATTTGTGGCTAATGGCTTCTTTTTTCATTATAAATATATGGCTAGTTCTTCCATATATTTGGCCAGTTAGGTCAAATGAGGGGATCAAAGACAAAGGGAAGCTTATTAACAATAGAATGGGTATTCTAGAGGGCAGAGTGGAATGGGTGGCAGAGCTGCATTAGGATATGAGAGAGTGAGGGTTGAGCTATATGATGATGATAAGAGAGAAAGTGTAGGCTGGTGGTAGCCTCTTAGGTAGCAAAGTATTCTAAATCACTGGATCCAGAAGAGCTAGGAGGTGGGGTCTACCAGTCAGAGGAAAATAACAACAGATCCCAGAAACTGACTGGTCATACCAGAAAACTGGAATGCTGGGAATCTCTACCATACCTCCTGACATCTGAGCTACGGACTGGCCCTCATTTTGGCTCTTGGTTCCTGAGTCTATACATTGAAAATTTTGACTCAAGTTGGTTAATTAATTAATTACCTATTCTTTAACCCTATTCTTATTAATACTCTTCTGGTAGATCTTTCACAGAATTGATTCTTACTTAAGTCAGGCTTGGTGACCCATGAAATTAATCTATAGGCCCAACTGGAAACAAAAACCTATGACTTTCCTCCTATCTCACCCTGGTGGAAATGGCTCAAGGTGAGGTAGTCCACACTAAGTGACCTGCACATCTCTTGGATCACTAAGTGAATTACTTCTAAGTCTGGGGTTTGCACTCTGCATTGTAGAGGACCAGTCTAAACAGATACCAGCAATACAGAGATTTTCTCCCATTTCACGCCCATATTTGTACCACTGAGATGACACCAGGGACTTGATTCGGGTGTAGGTGGGGCTGCAAATCCTGACCAGGACTGATAGTTATATCTTCCAGGTGTTCTTTACCCTTGATCACTATAATGAGGTCATTCAGCCATGACCTGATCATGCATCACCTGATGTTTTATTACATTTTATAAAAGTGACATACATATGCACAAAGAAGTATTACACATCCATACATATGTGTATACATAGGTAGATACACACATAGTATCCCAAGTATATTAAGGCTGTTTTTTATGCCTTGTCTTCCTGTTTGCTCCTGGAGTTGTTCCAAAGACTCTCGCATAGAACCTACAGAATCCCAACATTTCCATTTAATTACGAAAAACAATAATTTCATCCACCTGCAGCAGATCTACTGAAAATTATGCACAAAAGAATGGTAAGACAGCAATTAATCTATAGACTCTTTGTACCTGAATTCCTTCCTACATAGAGATGATAAGAAAATAATATTAATCACAATATAACAACTACCACCATTTATATAGTGCTTTATAGTTTTTAAAATGCTTCACATAGTTCATCTTATTTAAGCCCAATTGCCCTGTGAGCTTGGCATCACAGGAATCATTGTCTTCATTCTACAGATGAGAAAGATTAGAGAGAGTGAGTGACTTACCTATGGCCACACAACTAAGTTTCAAAGGTGGAAATGCAGCCCAGCTTAAGTCAATCCACCACCTTGATCACCATGCCCCCAACTCAGACCTATTGGAGACAGCCCAGGACCCCAAATCCAAGAGCCTTGAAAATATCTATGCTTCCAGCCCAATGTCCAAAGCCATCATCCTAGGAAGCAACCCACATAGAAATGTATCCTGGCAGCTCCTGCAGATGCTGCAGCCATGGTTACTAAAGACCCAGAAAGGAAAGTTCTTGCCACCAAAGTCATTGGCACCACCAAATGACTTGACATCAGAAACTGATAGGGTTTTATCAGTGGAAATGACATCAAAGAAAAGGCATTACCATCTGCTTTACTGCTACATATTAAGGATGGTGAGATCTTTCTACCTGGCTTTCAGTTTTGCTTTCTCCCCCATTAGAATGTGAGCTCATTGAGAGCAAGGACAGTATTATTTTCTATTTATATACCCAGCACTTAGCACAGTGGTTTGCACATAGTACCTAATCATTCATTCATTTCTGAGTCCAAGCCCAGCAATTTGGGCCCATCTTCCTTTCTAATATGGCATATGACTTACTTTAATAAAATATACATTTCAGGGAAAGATAGTCCATTTCCTGTTTCTGTGTATTTATTGGTACAACAGTCCCTCTGCCCGGAACATTCTCCCTCTTCATCGTTCTCCCACAGAAACTTTATTTTCCTTCAGGGCCCAGGTCAGGTGCTACCTCCTTGGTAAAGCCTTTTCAAATCCTCCCAGTTATTACAGCCCTCTCTTTCCTCAAATTTTCCTCATCATAAACTCATCTGTGTGTGTATATATATATATATATATATATATATATATATACATACATATATATATACATATATATATAATATCTCCAATATCTCCATCCTTACCCATATCATGTAAAGTTTCTTGAGCACAGACACTGTTTCAGATTCCCCAGCCATTGTATATAATAAATGCTTAATAAATGCTGATTTGAATGAAATTTATGGCATTCTTTCCAACTGATCAAAGACAAAAATGATTTCAATTTAATTAAACATCCATTGATTAAATCTTTACTTACATGTTCAGGATGGAGAATAAACCCAACAGTTATTCAAGGAATCTATCTACTCTCAGGATACAAAACTACATGCTCTGGAGAAGTTGCATTACAACTCTATAAATCCATAAAACAGTAGAGTTCCTCAGCTTCACTGGTTCAGTATAGCTATATAGCTATGGTTCATGCCAACTAGCCACCACACTAAGCCCCTCAATCTTCAGATATCCATTCTGAGCTGTGCATCTGTGCTAACCCTTGTGGACCACAGCAACACATAGTTGGCACTTAGGAAAGTGCCTTTCCTCATTTTGAGTCAAAATATTCTTACATTTTGCTTTGATAGCTTACTCAGACATTGCCTTTCCATAGAAATGCTCTGAAAATATTCAAATAAGAAGAAAATTAGCAATGCAGTGTTAGCTTTGTGAAAAACTAAATAGTTCCCAATTACTCAGTAATGTTTCCCTCTAAAGATGCAAAGGGCCTTTCAGAAAGAAATTCAATTTCTTATTGTAAATTCCATCTTGACGCCAGTGGCCAATGTGTGAGATTTATTTAGAGATGCAAGTCCTTTCCCAGAAAATTTTTCACAATGGTTCCTTGGCAATCATTTGATTCCTCCTATAGATCACCAGGGGAGGGGAAAAAATTAAGATGACCTAGGCACACATTCACCAAGTGGGTGCACTGTGAGTGAGAGCAAGCACTTCTACTAAGGTAAGCAGGTGATCCCTCAGTCCTTCCCCCTATCAAAATTGGAGTCCCAACAAAAATTTTGTGCTGTCCCCACTACATAAATAGTAGAAGCAGTACATACTTCCATTTGTCTGAAGGGGTGGGTTTTTTTGTTTGTTTTGGTTGGGTTTTTTTTAACTTTTATTCAGCAATACAGCAAGAAAAAGTGCCCACATTTTCCTGCTTGGAGTCCTCTGGTTTGGCATTTAAAGCTATTCACAGTGTGACTCCAGCCTCTGTCTCTCTCCAAGCTGATTACATATTATTCCCCATCATGCATTCTATGTTCCAGCCAAAATGGCCTGTCATTCCCTATAGACAACATTCCACTTCCAGTCTCTTTGCCTTTGCACAAGCTGGAATAGTCTTTTTCACCTCTGTCTGCTGGGACCCTTAACTTCCTTCAAGTGTTACCTCATCCAAAAAACTTTTCCCTATGCCCTAGTTGTTAGTGAATGCCTCCCTGCCTCAAAAAGAAACATATGTATTAATTTTGTGCTCCATAGATCTTTATTTATTTATCCATGAGTGTATGTATACCAAGTAGAATGTAAGTTCCTTGAGGTCAGGGCCAGTTAATGAGGGAATTTATTTTGCTTGACTATACATATTCCTTACAAGGTTTTAATTTTCTTTTTTTTTCAATAGAGGTGGGAGAGAGGGAGGGAAAATAGATTTTTGTTTATTGAAAAGATATGAAGTTTATGAAAATTACCTCTTTGTTTTCTCCTCTGTCAAATGAAGGGATTTGACTAAATTTCAAATTAATTGGTTCAAAGTCCTTTGAACTAATTAATAAAAAATATTTATTAAATGATATGTGCCAGGCACTGTGCTATAAGTACGAGATACAAATACAAAAATGTGGCAGTCTCTAGCATTGAGCAGTTTACTTTCTAATGTGGAAAACATCATGTGTCATAAGAGTGGTGACCAGGAAAGGGAGTTTCTCTTCAGGGAATCACATGATGTAGTGAATGAAAGTATAGGGACAATTGGTTGGATTTTCACTGTTCCTAGAGCAAGAAGTGGAGGGGGTGGAGGTGGAATGGGAAAGGGTAATATCACTTGGGAGCCAGGGCAAGAGAGCTGGTTAAGAATTGAATTGTGATCTAACCTGGGGTTGCCTAGATGCAGTGGGCTCGGTTCATACTCACTCACCAATCAATTTAGTTCATTTCCACTGAAGGTCGACCTAGACCAGTCATCACTGATATTCCAGATTTCACCACCCATCATGTCCCACACAGGCACCTCTTTCCTGAAATCTTTCAATTCCCCTTTTGTGTATTGTTTTCTCCCCTTTGAATGTAAGCTCCTTTAGGACAGGAACTGTCATTCTTTTAGCTTCTATGTGTATCCCCAGACTTAGCAGAGGGCTTGGCACATGGTAAACACTTAGTAAATGCTTGTTGACTGAGTGAGTGAAAAATAAACTCCCCGGGTATTATGGGTGTGTTATATGAGGATATGTTCCAGAACTCCTGGTACAGATGGAGAGATGAAGGAAATCAGCCATTTCTATAATTAATTTGTGACTGTCCAGGATTATCATTCAAATCTAGATTTCTCTTTGGAGCTCAGGACTCATATCTTTAGGATAGCTATACTGGGATGTTCAACCAACCCTTCAGCTCAATATATTCAAAACTTAAAACCTCAGCCTCTCTGGTAGCAGTAATCACAGGCACATACCACAATACCCAGTAACAAGGTTCTAATCAGAAATATTTTATGATATCTGTCCATTGATCATGTCTCTTAAGTGATACCTCCCTCACAGTTGACTATATTAAGAGATAGAGATACATAGGCAGGGGCATCAAGGTCATATATAAGGTATTTTGGTGAAAGACACCACTAATCTTACATAGCAAACCCACAAAGGCAGCCACATCTAAGGGTGTGCTGGAGTCAGCTTGAACCAGCTCATAGAGCCAGTTATTAAATTTTCAATATGAACATTTATACTTTGGGAATTGGCAAGGGCTACAAATCAGAGCTTGATTAGTTGTTGTTTCTACTGTTTGAACTTCAAAAAGTGATGGGGGAAAATGTTGATAATGAAGATTAAACTTAAAAGTATGCTCTGCTTACATCCTACCCATCAACTGGTGAGCTGGTTGTTAAACATTTACTAGCACATCACATCACTCTTCTATCCCTCTCTACTACAGACTCTGTGAAGAATGTGTAATACAATACTAAGCAGACAGAAGCAGAAGTGGCCCAAATAGTCTAATTATAATTGACCAGAGTCCTTACCAGTAATGTGATGAAGCTTTAGGAAAGGAAAGGAGAGAATCAAGAAAGATTATAAAGTTGAACCAAATCCAGAGCACTGATAACTGCCCCTGACTTTCTGTGTGACCCTGGGCCAGGCCATTTATCTTGCTTCACCAAATCTAGAGATGCTATGTCCTGGGGGTCAAAACAACTCATGCTTTGCTTAATCTTTGCCTTTACTCACACTGTTCTCTACTGGAATGTCTTCTCCATAGCTCCCTGCATGATATATTAGTAAAGTTATAGTCAAATGTCACTGTCATGCAGAAACATTCTCTAATTCCCCCATTGACAGTGACAATCTCCCCCATCCTCATGATGGAATCCTAATAAAGCGGCCCCCAGCCCCACTATCCTAACTTCATTATAGGACCAGCCCCACTGAACAGCAGCCCCACTGTACCTACCTAGCCCCCCCCCCCCACCAATGTCCTAACTTCTTCATATATGCCTCATCGCTCACTAGAACAACACGTATGTCCATGAACTCATAGTTCTCACAGAAGAGCAGGCGTGTCCATGTAATGGGATCCCAGTCACTGCCTCTACCTGGTCACTGCCCCCAGACCCATTCCCACAGAAACAGGTGTGTTCTTGTATTCAACCACAATCACATCATCCATCTAACACCAGATAGGACCATAATGCCTAATTATCTATCTTGACTAGACAAGACCACAATAGCTAGCCAATTGAAGGGCAGCATGACCAGAATGTTTAATCATGGTACCATAGATGGAACTCTTCCTCCATTACCTAATCCTTTAACAAACTCCTCCCTTCTTTTTCATATTAATCATATTAATATATCCTGTGTAAATTTTGGTTATGTAATCAGCATCTTTACCCCCATAAAAATCCATCTTGCTCTTTCTGAAGTTGGTGGTTCCGCTTGGAACTTAGCCCACTTCCTGAGAGGCATCAATCTTAATAAATGCCTATACTTGGATTAGAGGTGGTCTGACTCTGAATTCCTTGAGGTGGTTCTACCACACTACATCATGAAGCCACAACAGTTTTTGGGTGGGCAGAGCCCACTGCAACACTTAGCTTTCTATACTCTTTTGTATTATATGTGGATGTGTTTTATCTCCTTAACTGATAAACTCCAGAATCTGATTTTATCTTTGTCAGTGCCTAGTAGAGTGCTCTGCACTTTGTAGATACGTAATTAAGGTTTTATAAATTATTATTTTTTTTTGGACGGGGGAGGACAGGGCAATTGGAGTTAAGTGACTTGCTCAAGGTCACGTGGCTAGTACGTGTTAGGTGTCTGAGGCTGGATTTGAACTCAGGTCCTCTTGACTCTAGGGCTGGTGATCTATTCACTGTACCACCTAGCCACCCCCTAAATTAATAAACATTTGTTGAAATTTCAGATTAGTTAGGGTTAAAGCAGGGACTGTCCCATTATTCAAGAATTCCCATTATAATGTATTGAGTTGCTCAGTGAGGGCTCTCATATATTAAATGGGGGAGGAAAGAATTCATTCCCTTGATTTCTATTAATTATATTTGGACAATAGTAACTAGTAACAGGGCAGTTAGGTGGTGCAGTGGATAGAACGCCAGCTCTGGAATCAAAAAGAATCATCTTCCTGAGTTCTAATCTGACCTCAGACATTTACTAGTCATGTGACTCCAAGCAAGTTATTTAATCCCTGCTTGCCTCAGTTTCCTCATCTCTAAAAGGAGCTGGAGAAGGAGATGGAAAATCACTCCAGTATCTCTGCCAAGAAAACAGCAAATGGGGTCTTGAAGAGTTGGACACAACTGAAAAATGACTGAACTAGTGACAAATTAGCTACATAATGCCCATGAAATCTGGTTAAGTCTGAAAATAATTAATCAGTTGGTGGTTCTGTCTATATGATGCCAAACAACCTTGCTCACCCCCTCTCCACCTACCTTACCCCCCATGCCTCTGAATTGCTCAGTTGTTTTGGCATTGTGTAGACACAGCCACTGCCTCCATTCCTCCATAATGAACATATGGTTGGTAATAGCAGAAAAAGATATTTCTGCCAGATCAACCTACAGGCAAAGCAGTGAGAGGTTTGCCAAGTAGGAAGGACTTAAAACACTTGGGGGGAAGATTAATCCATTGGTTATATCAACACTCCTTAAAACATATTTAGTGTACTGGCAGAATCCATATTTCTCAGTATCTACACAGGGAAGGTAGGGGTTGGAGTCATCAGCCAGTTTTGTTATTCATTCCAAAGCATGAGCAAAATATCCCGTTGGTATGGGTAAGATGGGGAAACTATTGATTAAGGTGAGATGTAGAGATTGTCTTTGGGTCTCCTTTATTCATGCTATCCCTGTAACAAATTCAGAGGGACTCTTGTTTCATCCCCAGGCAAATTTAGTTGAAGTCCAGGTAGAGGGATGAGGAGTATAATCCAGTTATTTGTACTGTACATGCTAGTAAAAGGAATGGCACATCCTCCAGAGAGTCCTGCTCCATAGCCTTCTGGGGGCTAGTAGAGATTGGATGGGAGTTTGGCAGTAGGAAAGGGTCAGCATGATGATAGGACTTTGGGGGTGGCAGCCCAAGGTCATGCTGTTCTTAGGTTGGGTCAGCACAACACCAATAGATGAAGTGCAAAGATGGTAGTCATCTCAGGAAGAAGAAAACTTGAAGAATGCCTAGTATAATGTTATCCTAGAGTCAGAAGCTTTGGGTTCAAATCCCAGTAAAGTCATCTCTCATTTATATGAACATGAACCAGTTACTTGATCTTGCTAGACTTCAGTTTCTTCATCAGTAAAATAGGGTTATTATTAACTTACCTCTCAGAATTGTTGCTAGGATGAAAAGAGATAATGGATATTAAGTATTTTGCAAGTATAAAATGCTATCTTGATGTTACACCCAGAGGTTACAGTATTATAAATTATAAAAGCTAAGACAAATTAGAGATTTCTCTGTTGCAAATATATGAAAAATAAGTTTTTCTTTCATGTAGATACTAATTTTTTTCTGTCTGAGCAGAAAGATAAGATTTAAATGTCTATATTCATTCTTCATTTAAAAATGGAATGGACATTTATGCAGCACCTAATATGTTCCAGACACTGCTGGGCATTTAGGTGATACAAAGATAAATCTTCCCTGTTCTGTTCCTTCACTTCTACTTTTATCTCCCTTCTTCTTCTTAACAGGGTTGACTCTATGGGTGACTTGTTCAACTCCACGCTATCAACTACTCCGAAAACTTTTACCCTTTGACCTATTACCAATAATGCCTTGCCAAATACCAATTCTTAGTTATCCCTACCATCTTCTTCTCCTTGCCTACTCAAGTATTCCTGAATGCTTCTGGGAGGGGTGGCTAGGTAGAGCACTGAATACAGCACTGGCCCTGAAGTCAGGAGGACCTGAGTTCAAATCTGGCCTTAGACACTTTATACTTACTAGCCATGCAACCTTGGGTAAATCACTTTACCCCAATTTCCCTGCCCTCTCCCCTCCAAAAAATGAAACAAAGAAAAGAAATGAATGCTTCTGGGGAGTCATGCAGTCTTATAGATGAGGTTCCCTACAAATGTGTATCGAATTTCAACTAGATCCTCACTGCTATGTGGCAATCTTTAATTCTTCCCAGATGTACCCTCTCAGAGTGTCCAAGAAAGCTACTCCAACCCTTGACTTCCCTCCTTAGGTTTCTTATACCTCTTCCTCTTCACCTTTACTTCCTATTTTATTGAGGAAGTGATGTCATCTGTTGCTTGCCCCATCTTCTTCATTCCATACCTCAAAACCACTATTTGACTCTTTGCTTCCATCTTTGAAGAGGTGGGTCTCTCCTTGACAACATTAATATATGTTCTCAATCTCATTCTGTATGTCTTCTACAAGCATTCAACCCCAAACACTCCCTCCTTTTTTCAGCTTTAGTCCAATGGCTCCTTGCACAATGCCTAAAAATATGCCTACATCTGTCTTATCTTTAAAATCTTTACCTTGGCCATGACATTCCTTCCAGCTACCATTCTCCCCATCTTCTCCAATTCCCAACCAAAGTCATAGAAAGGCCATCTACTGTTGCTGGGAAGTTTTTCCTTACATCATGCCTAAGTCTTGCAGTTGTCATGCTTTTCAGGACCAAAAAGAATAAGTATAATCTCTCTTCTAAATGACAGACTTTCAGATTCAGAGTTAGTTATTATATTCTTCTGAGTCTTATCTTCTTCATACTAGTCACACCCATTTTATCAGGTTATATTCACATAGAACATTCATAATGAATCATCCTAGTCATTCCCCTCTGGATATTCTCCAGCTTCTCAATACCCAAAATATGATGCCCAGAACAGTATTCCAAATGTGATCTGACCAGAGGACTATCATTTCTTTATTCCTGAAAGCTAAGGTTGAAACCAAGATTTGGCTGCCATGTCATGCATGGCATCGATTCATATTGAACTTTCGATCCACTAATGTCCCCAGATCTTTCCTAGGTATACTTGTAAAAAACATATACTTGAACTCAAGTTTTCCCTTTACATAAGTACTACAACAGTTCAGACCCTTATTCTGTCCTGCACGGAATATTTTAATAGCCTTTCAATCATTCTCCCCCATGTAGTCCCTTTTCTCTTTCGATCCATCCTCCATACAGCTGCCAAATTCCTAAAATATATGTTATCTATGAACTTAAAAAACAGTCCCTGCCCTCAAGGGGGAAACTATGTTGTACTTTATTCTAGAATCAATATGTATGCATTAAACTGTGGCTAAGCAAATAAGAATAATAGAAGGTAACTTCAAGAGAGAGTGAGTGGAAATAACTGGGGAGAGTGGGGCAGGAAATGCTGTATGTAGGCAGTACTGGCCAAGTTGAACTATGAAGGAAGCTAGGGATTCTACAAGGTAGAAGTTAGGAGGGAGTGTATTTTAGACATAGGGTGTGGGAGGGGGCCACCTTTCTTGAGCAGACACAGAGATGGGAGATAGAACATGGTATATGAAGACAAAATGCAAATCAACTTGACTAGAATGGAGAGTAAAGCAGAGTCATATGACCTAAAAATGGAGAGACAGGTGGGAACTAGATTGTGGAGGGCCTTAAATGTTGTAAGGAGGTTGTACTTTATTCTAGAATCAATATGTATGCATAATTCTCCATCTTTATTAATTGCTTTTACATCTCCCTACAGACTGACTCAAATTTCACTAGCCTAGGGGAAAAATATAAATCTTTCTTCTTTTTCAAATTCTACCCTACCATTTGGCTATCATGCTATCATCCTATGTTTTCCTTCCCTTCACTATTAAATGTATAAAAGATGTGTTTCTACTCTAATCTCTCTATATATCTGCATCTCTCTCTCTCTCTCTCTCTCTCTCTCTCTCTCTCTCTCTCTCTCTTTCTCTCTCTCTCTCTCTCTCTCACACACACACACACACACACACACACACACACTGTGGTTTCAGTTACTATTCACTCTAACTAAACTGCTTTCTCAATTTTCAAATCCATTGGTCTCTTCTTAGGTTTCATACTTCTTGATTTTTCTGTAGCATTTGCCATTGCTGATAATCCCTAGCTTTACTGATACTTCCTCCTTCTTTAGCTTCTGAAATTTTGCATTCTCTTGATCCCTTTCCATATTATGGGTTTTTTATACCTTCTCCTTCTCCTTCTCCTTCTCCTTCTCCTTCTCCTTCTCCTTCTCCTTCTCCTTCTCCTTCTCCTTCTCCTTCTTCTTCTTCTTCTTCTTCTTCTTCTTCTTCTTCTTCTTCTTCTTCCTTTTCAAGTTCCTGTCCTTGCTCCTCTTCTTTTTCTTTGTTTTTGCAAAAGATATTAGTCATGTTGTAAAAGAAAGCACTTACCAAAAACAATGATAAAGAAAGAAAGTTTAAAAATAGAATGCTTAAATTGTCATTGACTCCATCAATTCTGTCTCTAAAAGAATAGCATTTTTTTCATCCTAAGTCCTTTAGAATTTTCTTAGATATTTGTAGTGCTGAAAATAGCTGCCATTCTCAGCTGATCATCATAAAATACTGCTGTTACTGTGTATAATGTCCCCCTGGTTCTGCTCACTGCACTTTGCATCAGTTTGTGTAAGTCTTTCCAGATTTTGCTGAAAGCATCATGCTCATCATTTCTTAGAGTGCAATAGTTTTATTTAAGTCCCTCCTTTACTCTGTCATTTTGGTTCCACCCCTCCTTGTATCTTGAAGTACTACCCTTGGCAATTTAATCTACTCCCATTGCTTCATTTTATACCTGAATATTGATGGCATGTCTCCAACCCCAACTTCTTTACTGAGCTACAGTCCTTTATTTCCATCCTACATGTCTTTTAAAAATACAGTATATCAAAAATAGATCTCATCTTATTACTCCAAAATCTGCCCCCTTTTATATATATTTTATGGCACTGCCTGACATTCTTCCAATCGCTGAAACTCAAAAATTTGAAGACATCTGTCACTCTTCCTTCTCCCTCACCCCTGACATCCAATCATTCTCCAAAAGGCCTCGTCATTTTTGCTTCTGTAGCAGTTCACACCCAGCTTTTCCTTTCATTTCTTCCTGCCACCATTCTATTTCTGATTCTCATTACCTCTAACCTAAACTACTTTAACGACCAACTAACCTGTCTCCCCACAAATCCACCTCTCCCTAATTCAATTTATCATAAACATGTCTACCAAAGTAATCTTCTTAAATCCCTATTTTGATCCAGACTACAGACATTTCAAACCTTTTCAATGCTTCCACTTATGTCTCCTATCAGAATAGTAGCTATAGCCTGGTACTCACTACTTTCAATAGCTTATTTCCAAACTACAGTTTCAGAACTATTTCATACCTCTCCCCTTCATGTATTGGTTCCCCATCCAAAATGGAATGTTTCCTGTTCCCTGATCTCCTTTTTTCCTCTCACCTCTGTGCCTCCATAAGTACCATTCCACTCCAATTCCTATTTAGAATGGATTCCGTTTCCCCAAGTCTACACCTATTGGAATCTCCTTCTTCCTTCAAGGTAATTTTGCCACCATTGATGTAGAAGTGAAATGGACTGAACATGACTGAAGGCCATTTTAATATTTTTCACTTTTTCATGCGGTTAGACTATTCTAGAACTTGTGCCCCCTGGCACATCATTCAAGCAACTAGGTTCACCTCCAGACCATGATGAAGCTTAATAGACTTTTTAGAGAGGCTTAAACATAATCAATACATAATAAATATTTGTTGAATTAAATTGAACTGAACTGACAAGTTATTTCAAATCTTGCTTTCTTTTATTACCTATTTCAGAATGCATTGGTATAATTTCATGTATAATAATTAGATCTTGGGGCCAATAATCAGGGATTGAAAAAGTCTTATTGATGCAAGACTGTATCTAAGTCTCAAGCTCTGCATTAAATTTGTTACAAGGTCCTATAACTACTTTCCCTAATTAAGTCCTTAATTGAAGCAAGCCATAACAATGTGGTTAATTCTAAATAGGGCATTTTAATAGAAACTTTCTTTCTGAAAATAAAGAACCATCAGAAAAGGGAGATGGGTAAAGTATGGTACCTGGAAACCATACTATATGTGAAATAGTTGAGGGAATTAGGGGTGTTTTTGCTGAGAGAAGAAAATGGGGGCATAAAAGTTACCTATAAATATTTGAAATGCTGTCTTTTAGATGAAGTAGCAGTGTTTTCTTGTTCCAAGGAGATGCTCTAAGAAGCTATAGGGAAACAGATTTTGAATCAAATATTTAGAAGAAATGTATAAACAGAAAAGTTTTTCACCAGTGGAAGAGGGGGCTCTAAAAGGAATTGGTCTTCCCACCTCTGGAAATACCTAAGCAGCATTTGAATGGTAACCTAGGTGTCAGAAATGTAAAGCAATTACTGTCTTGGGTAGGCAGTTGGTGTCAAGAGTAGGAAACAATATGGAGGGAAAAAGGAAAGAACGGAGAAGCACTGGAGGCTGTGGAGTTTGAGTGAAGGGGGGAGAAATGCAACTGTCTGGAATACTCTGGGGCTAATTAAGAGCATCAGTATGTAGCTCCATGGTATCTGTTAATGAGAAATTGAACTGGGAGCAAGGATGAAGGGAGTGAGTCTAATTCTAAGTCAGAGTAAGGTTCAAGAGTGAAAAAATTTCAGCTTTTAGAAGTGAATTTGTAGGGTGGAGCCAAGATGGCAGAGTAGAAACAAAACTTCCATGGCACTCCAGCCCAACCACTTCAAAATTATGTAAAAGGGGAACTCTGAACAACCTCTGGAGCTCCAGCACCCACAGAACGACATAGAGAAGCTAACCTCCTGCTGAGGATAGGCAGGCAGCCCGGCAGGGAGCAACCAGTGCAGCATGCTGGGACCCGACAGTACAGCCCTCTGGAAGCCAAGCCCAGGACCTCATGAGTCTGAGGTTTTAGCCCCAGGGCAGCAGGTCGAGCAGCCAGCTGGAGGGACCCCAGAACACCAGCATCTGTGGCTTTTCCAGAATTTCCAACACAAAGTGAAAGGTTAGTGCCCTATGGACTTTGAGAACAGTATTTGGGAGCATGTCAGCTTCTTCCCCTGGGGGCTAGAAGCAGCTGAGGAGATGCCCCACAGATGCCATTTTGCAGCTTCAGTTGCAGCTTCAGCTCCTGGCCTGCAAACTGTAGGGGGATACGGCGATCAGTCTGGGGGGTAATCGCTCTTGCTTTCATCTCCCTGGATCTGGATTGGGGTCTGGGGTGGAGCTCTTGGGGTGTGTGTACAGCTTGCCAAAGTGTGTAGGGGCTTCAAGGGAGGGCACCCAACTAATACCTCTGGCAGTTGAGAAGACCCCAACTTTTGGGACGGAAGCTCCCCTGGCTGGTGGCAGAGTCCTACTGTGGCAACAAGCCCAAAAGTCAAGTAATTAAGTGGCAACATGCCTAGACAAAGGAAACAAAATAAACAGAAAGATGCAACATTAGACTCCTATTTTGGGGGCAAAGAGGATTGAAGCAGGGAACAGGAGGATGACTGGGAGGTCAGAACTCCTGCATCAAAAGCCCCAAATGAAAATACAAGTGGGTTACAGGCCATAGAGGACCTTAAGGATTTTAAAAACCAAATAAGAGAAGTGGAAGAAAATTGGGAAGAGAAATGAGAAGGATGCAGGAAAAGTATGAAATGAGAGTCAACAGCCTGACTGAGGAAAATAACATCTTAAAAAATAGACTAACTCAAATGGCAAAAGAGGCTCAAAAAGGTAATGAGGAGAAGAATGCCTTAAAAATCCAAATTTTCCAGATGGCAAAAGAATCTCAAAAGCTCACTGAGGAAATTCATTCCTTCAGAATTAGACTAGAGCAAAGGGAAGCTAGTGAGTTTAAGAGAAATCAAGATGCTGTTAAACAGATCCAAGCAATTGAAAGAATAGAAGGCAATGTGAAATATCTCATGGGAAAAACTACTGACCTGGAAAATAGATCCAGGAGAGATAATTTAAAAATTATTGGACTACCTGAAAGCCATGATCAAAGAAAGAACCTAGAAATCATCCTTCAAGAAATTCTCAAGGAAAATTGCCCTGATGTTTTAGACCCAGAGGGCAAAATAGAGGTTGAAAGAATCTACAGATCACCTCCTGAAAAAGATCCCAAAAAGAAAACTCCCAGGAATATTATAGCCAGGTTCCAGAATCCCCAGATCAAGGAGAAAATACTACAAGCAGCCAGGAAGAAATAATTTCAATATTGTGGAAACACAATCAGAATAGCACAGGACCTAGCAGCTTCTACATTGAGGGATCGAAGGGCATGGAATATGATATTCCACAGATCAAAGGACCTGGGATTAAAACCAAGAATCACCTACCCACCAAAACTGAGTATCTTGTTTCAGGGGAAAATATGGTCATTCAGTGGAATAGAGGACTTTCAAGCATTACTGAGGAAAAAACCAGAGTTGAATAGAAAATTTAACATTCAGACATAAGAAGAGATACTTGAGAAGGTAAACAAGGAAAAGAAATCAAAGGGAACTTATCAAAGTTGAACTATTTACATTCCTACATGGAAAAACAATAACTGTGACTGATGAAACCTTTCTCATTATGAAAATAATTGAAGAAGGCTATATGGGCATATGAATACATATGTGAATGGGTGTATATATGTTTACAGGTATACATGGATAAAGGGCACAGGTCGAATTTGGTAGGAAGGGATGATACCTAAGGGGTGAAGTTAAGAGGTGAGAGAGGAATGTGGAAAGAGGAGATGGGGAGAGATGGGGGGTAAACTATCTCATGTAGAAGAAACAAGGGGAAGTAGTTGCAGAGGAGGGGAAGAACAGGAAGGCAAAAAAGGCAAAACCATATTCTCATTGAATTTGGCTCAGGGAAAAAATGACATACATACTAAACGGGATATCTCACCCTGCAGGTGAGTAGGGGGGAGGGGGATGAGAGGGGGGAGGATGGAGGAGAGGGAATGCTGGAGGGAGGGGAGGTTGGAGGCACCCACTTTTGAAGAGGGACAAGATCAAAGTAGGGAATGGACCAGGTTGGGGGTGGGATGGGTGGGAAGGAAATATAGTCAGTTTTTTACAATATATCTACTATCGTAATGTTTTGCATAGTTATACATGTACAACATATACTGAATTGCTTATCTTCCCAGGGGGAGTGGGTGACAAGGGATGAAGGGAATGGATCTGGGATTTGAAATTTTAAAATTAAATGTTTCAAATATATATATAAATACTATTATTAATACATTTTTGTATGTAACTGGGAGATAAGATGTGCAGGCATTGGGGCACAGAGATTCACCTTGCCCTAATGGAAAAGTCGAAGGAGGTATGGGAGAAGATATGGGAGAGAGCAGATTGGATGAGGGGATATCCTGTGGGACTGCTATTCTGGGGTAGTGGGTAGGGGAAAAACGGGGGAAAAAAAGTAATTCAAAATCTGGCAGAAACGAATGATATAAACCAGAAGTTAATAAAGCATTTGGAAAAAAAAAAGAAGTGAATCTGTAGTGAGAGGGAAATCTATCATAATATCGTAGATTAAGGACTAGAAGGGACCTTAAAACATTTGATTACAACTCCCCCTTTTTACCAATGAGGTAACTGAAGCAGAGAAAGGTTAAGTGAGTTAACTCACAGTCCCTGGTGAAAGGGTCACAGGGATTGTAGATGAGAGAATATGAGACAGAGTTGGTTTATTTGTTCTGGGATTCCCAAAGCTGGAAAGCTTTCAATGTGCTTTGGGACCTGATCTGAGAGAGACTGCATAAAGAGGGTGAACAGTGATCCAAATCCTAGTACTCTCCCATTCCCAGCATTGATATAACAGCAGAGAAAGATGTTGAAAACCTGTAAGAAATGATTCTTTTGTATAGTGTGTGTGTGATTCATGGATTTCTTAACTCCTTCCCCACCGCAACAATGTCAGGAATACATCAGTGGGGTGAAGGAGGGTGAAAGGAAAAGACCAGCCTAGGGTCTAAGACATACATGATAAATAGCATTAAAGTTGACTATCTGACCTTGAAGTGCCCTTCTAGTTCTGAGATTCCATTATTCTGATTACTTTGGAAACCAAAGGCAGTATAGAATTCTATCAGCAGGAACTATCTTTCCGACATTTATGCTTGTTTATTACTCTTTTGTACATTTCTTACTGCCCTTCAAAGAAAATTCATCTGCTACCCAGCTCTCTGTTTATGTATAGACAGCATTCTTTGACTGTTACTAGTAATGTAATCTATAACCCACTATCAATAATATTAGTGTCTTCTAAAAAAGGGGATTCAATTTGGAGTAAGCCATATATCTAATTCATAAAGGCTTGCAAAAGAATTCATTCATCTTCAGTGTTCTTTCTGTTGATATATATTTAGCATCTGCAACCTGCCGAGGTTGGTGCTTTTTATTAAAAGAAAAATTATATTCCTCTATAGAGGAGAGCTAATCAGCCCAAGAAAAGCAAAAGACCAGAATGGTTCACAGGGTAATTAAAGAACCCTTCCACCTGTTTTCTTCCTAAGATGTGCAGCAGATGGTATTTGAGGAACCAGAATACTAATGATGAGGTTTTCATTGATATTGCTTTAACATCTGCATTGTCACAAGACTGAAGATAATGGAGGTGTGCTTTTGTGTTTATGAGATATGCCTTATTAATGATTATGCTCTCTGGAATAACAATGTTCTTTCAAGAGACACCTAAAAATGTTATAAGAAAGACTAAGTTAGCATCTTGAATTCAGAACGGGAGGGATCTCTCAGTCCAACTCCTTCAGATGGCAAATGATGATGTTCCCAAAGCCTAGAATGTCCTTCCCCAGCTCCTGCTAAATTCCCCTTTTATTTAAATTTTATTTTGTAAGCATCAAAAATCCTCTCTCCCCCCTCCACCTCAATTGAAAACAAAAGAAAAACAAAATCCTTATTATGTCTATGTGAAGTGAAACAAATTTCCACATTGACCATATCTAATATATATAAATATGTATCTCTGTGTGTTGATGAGCATGTATGGGTGGGTGGGTGTGGGAGATTTGGGGGGTGTCATTCTGCTCTCTGAGTCTTTGACTCCTCTGTAAGGATGTTGTTAGCATGTTTCATCATGAGTCCTCTAGAATGGCGGTTTTTCATTACATTGGTCAGAGTTCTTAAGTCTTCCAAAGTTATTTGTCTTCACAATCTTGCCATCATATAAATTTGTTTTAGTAATTCTATTCACTTCGCTCTGCAATAGTTCATATAAGTCTTCCCAGGTTTCTCTGGAACCATTCCCTTGACCATTTCTTATAGCATAATGATTTTGCCTCACGTTTACATAATGTACCTTTCCATAACTTGGTTAACAGTTCCTCAATTGATGGAGACCCCTTCAGATCCCAATTCTTTGTGACCTCAAAAAGCTCCTGCTCAATTTCTAACCAGTTTTCTTGTTTTGAGACTGGTTCTCAGTATCTTGTCCAGGTTAGAAGTGCAGTACCCACTCATAGGCCTGATCCCCCTACTGATTGGCTCAGGATCTATTTCTGACCTGGGTGGTTCACCCCTCCTTAGGCAGCCTGGGTCCTCCCACTCCTACAGTCTCAACATACTGGTGTCAGACTATAGGTTCACTTAACTGCAGTTCAGAAATCTTGGGCTCAAGAGGTCCATCAGCCTTTACTTCCCTGGTAGCAGGAATTACAGGCCTGAATCACCAATCCTGGGTTCCTAACCATTCTTCAAAATCTAACACACTGATTTAAATATGAACTTATACTAAGTATCACTGCTAAGCCTAGGTAAGCCCACAGAGGATTTTTGTTTTGTTTTTTATTGTGGATTTTTTTTAAATATAAAAGATTTAAGAGATTATCTAGTCCATCTCCCACGCCCATTTTACAGATGAGAAACCTAGTGCAAAGGGAAGTGAACTGATTTGCTTACATAGCACAATCAACTTTTCTTTTTCTTTCTTTTTTTTTTGCCTTTTGGAGGGCAATTGGGGTTAAGTAACTTGCCCAAGGTCGCATAGCTAGGTTTTTATTTGTGTGTGCGTTAAGCGTCTGAGGCCGGATCCGAACTCAAATCCTTCTGACTCCAGGGCTGACACTCTACTCACTGTGCCACCTAGCCACCCTTCAACTTTTCTTTTAAATAAATTTTTGGAGGTGGAGCCAAGATAGTAGAGTAAAAGCACAAACTTGGTGTGGGCTCTGACTCCAACCACTTCCAATGCCTGTAAAAAAATGACTAAACAAATTTTAAAGCTACAAAACCCACAAAAAGATGGAGAGAAACAAACCTCCCACTGACAGCAGCCTGGTAGACAGACAGGAAGGATCTATTGCAGCATGCTGGGAGCTGAGCACAGTCCCCTGTAAGCCTTGGTTCTGTCCCCAGGGCAGCCCAAATGGGCCAGAGCAGACTTCCGGAGAGTGAATCACCAGGAGCTGTGGCAGTTTCCAGACTTCTCAACCTATAAACACCGGAGGCAAAGTAAAATGTCAGTGGGGCACTCTGTTGGAAAGAGAGGTACAGAAGACTGTTGTCCAGCCCCTGCCCCCAGGACAAGTGATGGCAGAGGGATGGCAGCTGCAGCCTGCTACAGCATGGGTGCTTTAAGAGCTCCTGGCCTGCAACCACTCAGAGGATAATCACTCTTGCTTTAACCTGCTTAGATCTGGATCATGGTCTTGGGTGGTAGTCCTGGGTTATGTGGCCAGTGTGCCAGAGCTTCTGGGGGCTGCAGAGAGGGCACCCAACTAATAGCTCCGGCAGCTGCAAAAACCCCAGCAATTTGGGACAAAGTTCTCTCCATTCTGGAAGCAGAGTTCTACTGTGGCAAAGAGCTCAAAAGTCAAGTAATTGGCTAGCAATATGAGCAAGCACAGGAAGTGCAATCAGACCGTGCAATTCTTTTTTGGGACAAAAAGGATCAAAGCATGGAACTGGAGGAGGACAACAAAGTCAGAACTCCTGCATCAAAAGCTTCCAAGAAAAATATGAACTGGTCAAAGGCCATGGAGGAGCTCAAGAAGGATTTTGAAAATTAAGTAAGAGAAGTGGAGGACAAACTGGAAAGAGGGGTGAGAATGATGCAAGAAAATCATGAAAAGCAAGTCAACAGCCTGATAAAAGGAGACCCCCCCCAAAAAAAAATACTGAAGAAAACAATACCTTAAAAAGTAGACTAACTCAAATGGCAAAAGAGGCTCAAAAGGCCAATGAGGAGAAGAATGCCTTAAAAAGCCAAATTTCAAAAAAAAAAAAAAGTTGGGAGCGTGTAGGTGGCACAGTGAGTAGAGTGTCGGCCCTAGAGTCAGAAGGACCTGAGTTCGGATCCGGCCTCAGACACTTAATGCACACACTAACAAAAACCTAGCCATGTGACCTTGGGCAAGTTACTTAACCCCAATTGCCCTCCAAAAAAGCAAAAAAAAAAAAAAAGTCAAATTTGCCAGATGGATAAGAAAGTTCAAAAACTCACTGAAGAGAATAATTCCTTCAAAATTATATTGGAGCAATTGGAAGCTAACAACTTTATGAGAAATCAAGATAATATAAAACAGATGTAAACAAATGAAAAAATAGACGGTGACGTGAAATATCTCTTTGGAAATTTCAACCACTGACCTGTAAAATAGATCCAGGAGAGATAATTTTCTTTTTTTTTAAACAAATGCTTTATTAACTTCTGCTTTACATCATTCATTTCCGCCAGATTTTGAGTTACAATCATTTTCCCCCCATTATTCCCCTACCCAACCTCCCAGAATAGTAGTCCCACAAGATATCACTTCCTCCAATCTGCTCTCTCCCATACCTTCTCCCATACCCCCATCGACTTTTCCATTAGAGGAAGGTGAATCTTTGTGTCCCAATGCCTGCACATCTTATCTCCCTATTACAAGCGAAAGAGTATTACTAATAATATTTATATATATTTGAAACATTTAATGTTACGACCTCAAATTTCAGATCCATTTCCTTCCTCCCTTGTCACCCATTCCTTCTTGGGAGATAAGCAATTCAGTATATGTTGTATGCAAAACATTATCATAGTAGATATATTGTACAAGGCTGCTTATAATTCCCTCCCACTCATCCCACCCCCCACCTGGTCCATTCCCTACATAATCCTGTCCCTCTTCTATAGTGGGTACTTCCAACCACCCCTCCCCCCAAGGATGCCCTCCCATCCATCATCCCTCCTCTCATCCCCCTTCCCCCTATCCTGCTGCAGGTTGAGATATCCCATTTAGTATGTATGTCATTTTCTCCCTGAACCAAATTCAATGGGAATGTGGTTTTGTCTTTTTAGCCTTCCTTATTCTCCCCCTCCTTTGCAACCACTTCCCCTTGCTTCTTCTACATGGGATAGTTTACCCTATCCTGTCTCTCCCCATCTCCTCTTGCCACTTTTCTCTCTCACCTCATAATTTCATCCCTTGAGTATTCTCCCTTCCCAACAAATTCAACCTATGCCCTCTATCCATATATAACTGTAACCATATGCACACACATTCACATATGTATTCATATGACCACACCCCCTTCTTCCATTATTTTCATAGTGAGAAAGATATCATCAGTCCCAGGTATTGCTTTTCCATATAGGAATGTAAATAGTTCAACTTTGATAAGTTCCTTTTGATTTCTTTTCCCTGATTACCTTCTCAGGCATCTCTTGCTTCTTGTGTCTGGATGTCAAATTTTCTATTCAATTCTGGTTTTTTCCTCAAAGAATGCTTGAAAGTCCTCTATTCCACTGAATGACCATATTTTCCCCTGAAACAAAATACTCAGTTTTGCTGGGTAGGTGACCCTTGGGTTCATTCCCAGTTCTTTGCCCTCTGGAATATCATATTCCATGCCCTTCGATCCCTCAGTGTAGAAGCTGCCAGGTCCTGGGCTATTCTGATTGTGTTTCCACAATATTGAAATGGTTTCTTCCTGGCTGCTTGTAGTATTTTCTCCTTGATCTGGGGATTCTGGAACCTGGCTATAATATTCCTGGGAGTTTTCTTTTTGGGATCTTTTTCAGGAGGTGATCGGTGGATTCTTTCAACCTCTATTTGCCCTCTGGATCTAAAACATCAGGGCAATTTTCCTTGAGAATTTCTTGAAGGGTGATTTCTAGGTTCTTTCTTTGATCATGGCTTTCAGGTAGTCCAATAATTTTTAAATTGTCTCTCCTGGATCTATTTTCCAGGTCAGTGGTTTTTCCCATGAGATATTTCACATTGCCTTCTAATCTTTCATTTGTTTGGATCTGCTTAACAGCATCTTGATTTCTCATAAAGTCACTAGCTTCCATTTGCTCCAGTCTAACTCTGAAGGAATGAATCTCCTCAGTGAACTTTTGAGATTCTTTTTCCATCTGGCAAATTCGACTTTTTAAGGCATTCTTCTCCTCAATGCCCTTTTGGGCCTCCTTTGCCATTTGAGCTAGTCTATTTTTTAAGGTGTTGTTTTCCTCAGTCAGGCTGTTGACCCTCATTTCATACTTTTCCTGCATCCTTCTCATTTCTCTTTCTAATTTTTCCTCCACTTCTCTTATTTGATTTTAAAGTCCTTCTTAAGGTCCTCTATGGCCTGCAACCCACTCATGTTTTCCCCTGGGGCTTTTGGAGCAGGACTTCTGACCTCACAGTCCTTTTCCCGCTCTATGCCCCCAAAATAGGAGTCTAGGGTTGCATCTTTCTGTTTCCTTTGCCTTGGCATGTTGCCACTTAATTGCTTGACTTTTGGGCTTGTTGCCACACTATGGCTTTAAGGCCAGCTAGAGGAATTTTTGTCCCGAACGTGTGGGGGGCAACTTCCGTTTCTGGCAAGCTGTAAACCCACCCACAACTTCCACCCTAGATCACAATCCAGATCCAGGAGGTTAAAGCAAGAGCGATTACCCCCCAAGACTGATCGCTGGATCTCCCCATGATTTGTAGGCTGGGAGCCGGAAATGCCTCTGAAAACTACAAAATGGCGTGTCTCCTCAGCGGCTTCTAGCCCCCAGGGGAGGGAGCTGACGCATTCCCAAATACAGGTCCCAAAGTCCATAGGACACTAACCTCTTACTTTGTCCTAGGCAAGTCTATGTTGATAATTCTGGGGTCTCCACAGTTCCTGGTGTTCTGGGGTTCCTCCAGCCGGCTGCTGGCCCTGCCGCCCTGGAGCTAAAACCTCGGCTCACGTGGACCTGGGCTCGGCTAGGCTCCTGCGCTCTGTGCGCTGCCGGCTCCCAGACCGCTGCGCTGGTCCTTCCTGCAGGGCTGCTGGGCTGTCCTCAGCGGGAGGTTAGCTTCTCTGTGTCGTTCTGTGGGTGCTGGGGCTCCAGAAGTTGTTCACAGTCCTTTTTTACATAGTTTGTGGGGAATCTGGGGGCAGAGAGGCTTGGAAGAGCTGTTTCTACTCCGCCATCTTGGCTCCGCCCCCCAGGAGAGATAATTTTAAAATTATTGGACTACTTGAAAGCCATGATAAAAAAAAAGGGGGACTAGACAACCATCTTTCAAAAACTTATCAATGAAATTGCCCTGATATTCTAGAATCAGAGGCCAAAATAGAAATTGAAAGAATTCACCAATTGCCTCTTGGAAAAGATCCCAAAAAGAAAACTCCTAGGAATATTATAGCCAAATTCCAGAGTTCCCAGATCAAGGAGAAAATACTGCAAGCAGTTGGGAAGAAACAATTAGAGCATTGTGGAAACACAATCAGGATAACACAAGACATAGCAGCTTCTACATTAAGGGATTGAAAGGTTTGGAATATGATATTCCAGGGGTCAAACGAGCTAGGATTAAAACCAAGAATCACCTACCCAACAAAACATGATGCTTCAGGGGAAGATATGATAATTCAATGAAATAGAGAGTTTTTAAGCATTCTTGATGAAAAAACCAGAGCTGAACAGAAAATTTGACTTTCAAACACAAGAAGCAAGAGAAGTATGAGAAAGTTAACAGGAAAAAGAAATCAAAAGAACTTATTAAAGTGTAATTTTCTACATTCTTACATGGAAAAACAATAATTGTAACTCATGAAACTTTTCTCAATATGAGGATAGTTGAAGGGAATATATATGCAAATACTTTTGAAAATGGACAGGGTCAAAGCAGAAAATAGAGTAAGTGTGGGGTGGGATAGGATGAAGAGAAATACAGTTAGTCTTTCACAATATAACTACTATGGAAATGTTTTGCATAACTACACATGTACAACCTATGTGAACTTACTTGTCTTCCCAGTGGGGGCAGATGAGGAAGGAAGAAGGGAAAGACTCTGGAACTCAAAGTTTCAAAAACAAATGTTAAAAAAATCCATGCAACTGGAAAATAAGACATACAGGCACTGGGGTATAGAAATCCATCTTGACTTATTAGAAAGTTAGGAGGGTGATGGAGGAGGATATGAGAGATAACAGATTGGGGGAAGGGATATTCAGTAGGTTCACTATTTTGGGCTGGGAGGTAGGGGAAAGACAGGGAGAAAAATTTGTAACAAACTCTTGTGGAAATGAATGTTGAAAACTAAAAATAAATAAATAATTTGAAAAAAATTTTTGATGGTATTTTTATTACTTTGTCTATATTTGCCCTGGTATCTCTCATCTACCCTCCCAGAAAACTATCTGATGAAATAAAGAATTATTTATTTCTTAAAGAAAAGAATAGAAAAAACAACAACAACAACAAAAACATTCAATACATAAAAAAATCTGGAAATTTATGCAATGTTCAACTCCCAGGAGGGTCCCACCTCTATACCACAGGTAGGATTCTCCCTGAGGTCTTCTGACTCCAAATTCAGTGTTCTCTCCACTACACCAAGATTCATCCATGCCTGAGCTGTTCTATATTAGCTTAGAGGATATGAAAGCACAAAAGTTCCATTAACCTTCTGTTGAGAGAGGTAGGAAAGGGGTCTTCATCATTTGATCAGGAAAGGAAAATTGACCCTGGTCAAATTATAGCACTACCCTATTGTGCAAGAAGAACAGCAGGCAGTGAATCTATTTTGATTAGGGAACAAAATACCAGGCAAAGACTCAGAAAGATTGTAGATAGAAAAGAGCAACTGAGCATTAGGAAGTGATGACATGACCAGGAAAAATGTTATTCCAAGATAACACAGTTTGATATTATCTTCAATTTAAATACTAGCATTGCTAGGAGGTAGACCAATCACATAACAAGATAGAACAGCAAATTGATGACCTGAAAAGTTCCTTGGTAACTCCAAAGTGAAAACAGAACCAAAAGAAAACCTCCAGGAAGGACTTTTGCAAAAACAGTGGTGATAAAAAACAGCTATTTATAGGAAAACATAGACAAAAAGTCTTCCCTAACCATTCCCCCAGCACTAGAACCCTCCCCCTTGCACTTAATATTTTGAATTCATTTATTTTTATTTTCTTTATAAATATTCTGAATATGCTCTCCTGTGGCCTTATAAGTAAATCTGATAGTTTATAAGCTCCTGAAGAGAAGGAATTATTTTAATATTCATATTTTAACCTCCCCCCCCAAAAAAAAACCTAAAATAGGCCCAGCCCAAATAAGGCACCTAATAAATGTTTGTTGATTGACTAAAGAATCACATGGTATGAGAAGACAAGGAGGGGTCACAAGCTGCATGGATGGAAGAAATGCTTACTGCATTGAAGCCACAGATCTTTCAAAGTATCAAAGAAAAATGTAGGGGAAACTGATAAAAGTAAGAAAACGGCCATGAGAAGTCAGAACCAAACTGGCTCCTCCTCCTCAGTTTTTTTCACATTTATTAGCTGCACTTTTCCATGACTGTGAGTCCAAGACTCTGGGAGTCTGGAATTTGAATTTATGCTAGATTTTGCAGCCAATCTTGCATAAAAGTTTCAAAGAGTAAAGAATAACCTTCAGGATCTAAACTCTTCAGTAGCTGAGGTAGGACTTGACAACATTGTCACATGAACTTTATTGAACCAACACTATGCAGAAATGGCTGCAAACTCTGAATCCACTCTCCCCAGGAGCTTCAGATGGTATAGGAGATATTTCTTCGAAGTGTTTGCAGATATCTTGGAAATAAATATTCCTTTGTAAAAGCTAAAAATCATTTTAAAAATCATTCCAAGGGAGTATAGAGGTTGTACGTCTATTGATTTGATATCAACAATAAAAAGGTATGCTCTTTTCATGTAGCATATAACCAATCTCCACTTCTAGTAAATCAGATAGGGACAAATAATAAGGGATGAGGAAATTAGAAAGGATGTCAGGTAGTTATGAAGTCCTGAGTAGGAAACTGAAGATCCTAGAAGCCCAAGTGATATTTTTATCACTTGCCGATTTAAAGTAAGGCCTTTTGGAGAGAAAGGTGATTTGACAGATTAAGATGTGATTTGACATTCTGTATCAGTCTTATACACAAGGAATGGTTTGCCAGGAACAGTGTGAATCTAAAAGACGACCAGTTTGTTTGTTTGTTGGATCCAGAGGAACAAGGCTTGGACAATGAATTGATAGAATAGAGAAAGAAAATACAATGGTTTTTAACTCCATCAAATATACAGCTGCTCCCTGGAGCCTAACATCCCCTAAACTGGGGTACACAACTCACTTATCCAACCAGGATCTTACTGTGCACATAGACAATAGACTAAGCTGAGTGAAACCTAATACCTAGTTGTTTATTATAGTCTCAGTAGAAGATGAAGTATCTATGAGACCAGTCATTTTTGAATCAAGGGCAGCTTGCCCTGTCAATAACAGAATACTGCCTCTTCAATAGTCACTTCTCTTTTTGGAGCCCAGTTTCCCAAGGCCCCTTGTTTTGACTATCCCTTATCTCTCATCATGGCCTTGGACATGGATGAATCATGATGTTCAAGTGGTTTAAAGCACCACCTTAGTGAGGCTCAAAGCTTAGCAAAAACTCTAGCAGAGAAAAATGAAAAGAGGTGGATGGAGGGACAGGATATTGTCCCCTTTCTCTCCCTCTTCATCCTCCAGTTCCAAAAAGCTAGAGGATCACTTACTGTTAGTTGATGCTTATATTGGTGCCCAAGACAGCTAAGCAGGCAGGCTCCTACCATCTGGCCTTCATCCTTTTCTGGTTATACATTGGATTATAGGTTCATACATTTAAAAGGGATCTCACAGATCATTTAACATAATCCTAGCATTTTATAATTAAGGAAAATAAGACCCAATAAGGTTTGGTATGTTATCCAATGTCACATAGGTAGTGAAGGGAAGTAGAGGCAAAATGGTGTAATGATTAATGTATTAGACTTAGAGTAAAGAATACCTGGGTTCAAGTCTTGCTCAGAAACTTATTAACTACGTGATCCTGGGCAAGTCCCTTAACTTCTCTGGGCCTTGGTTTCCCCATCTGTAAAATTAGGGGGTTGGATCAATGTACTCTAAGGTCTTTTTTAGCATTAAATCTATGAGCCTATGAACCCAGATCTTCTGTAAATCCAAGGCCCTTTCTACTTCATCATTCTTCTTCCCATATCATTGATGATTCATTTAGGTCATTTCTAGAGCACTAGGCTTTTTTTGGCAATACAGATTACTTATACATAAAGTGAGTCTTTTTATCGACCTTTGGCCCTTTGATCATCCAGAATTAAGACTGCTCTGGGATCCTGGAGTTCCATGTTCTCAGTTCTGTACCACTGAGAAGACAGTGATGTTTAAAAAAAAAAGGGGAAGTTTTTCAAATATGAGTAGCTTGGGATCCCTGGAATAGTGTTATAGTTACTACATGTACAATATGCCTTCTTACACAGCTTTTAGCTTGGTGTTGGTTTTCCTGGGAATATGGAGTCCCATCTCATGCTGCATAATTCCAGCAAGATCATCTTTGGAGAAAGGAAAGGATGCTGTTTATCTCTCCATATCACCCACCTGCTCCCCAAGCTTTAGGAACAGATGCCAAGCCTCCTCATTCCACCCACCACCCTCACTCCTCTTCTAACTTTCTGGCATGCTCACATCTACCTTTCCCACTTCCCACAGGTTCCTTTTTTCACCATTCTGGGGACTCTTTCCTACCCACTTTCCTCAACTTGCAACACAAAATAGCTACTAGTTCCAAATTGTAGAGGAAGTTGGCCTGGAATAGAACAGAAGTATATAATATCAAAGCTGAAAACAACTTGACAAATCTTCTAGTCCAATACCCTCATTTTACCGAGAAGAAAATAAAATCCTAGTCAAATAAAGTGATTTGTCTGAGATCACAGAGTTAGTACATGGTGGAAGATGGATTCAAACCCAGGTCTTTTGATTCCAAGTCCAGGGTTATTTCCATTCTAGGAGTGGGGAACCTGTGACCTCAAGGCCACATGTGACCCTCTAGGTCCTCAAGTGTGGCCCTTTGACTGAATCCAAACTTCACAAAACAAATCCCTTTAATAAAAGGATTTGTTCCATAAAATTGTGGTCAAAAGGCCACACCCATGGACCCAGAAGGCCACATGTGGCCTTGAGGTCACAGGTTCCCCACCCCTGCCACAGGTCCCTCTGAATTCTTTCCTTGCCATGCCTAAAATCTTTGCTTGTTAAAATTCTGTCCATCTTTCACCTAGCTCAAATACAACTCTTCCCATGAGATGAGACAACTTATCTCCTTCCCTTAGTAAACTTCTAGAAATGTATCTACTCATAGGGAATTCATCATTGACACTTGGATACTCTGTTTTATCTGTAAAAAATGTTCCATGTTACCAATTGCCTTTCCTTTACACCTTTTTTGATGCTTTTATTTTCTATGCCCCCCCACCCTATAAATATAGCATAAAAAACTGAAACACACAGGAGGTTTTCCTCAGGGGTTCTATATAACCTTTAATTTACTCCTCTGATTTATAAATTCCTTGGGGGAGAAAATTATCATATATTAGTATATTGTAGTTAGGAGGGTCCCTATCTCTTCCACTAGACTAAAAGCTTCTTAAAAGTAGGAATCATGTCATTCGTTTTTGTATCTGCAACAGCATGAGGGAATTGTGGGAATTGAATGAGCTTCCAGATTTCGCTCATTACAAGCATCAAGCACAGGTACTGAATTTATATAGGGGCTAAGAAATATTCATCGAATGACAGTGGGTGGAATTGTATCACACGTGATAACTCTGTAACCTGTAGAGATCTATATTCTTTGGATTTTGTATCTTTAACCTGGAATTGGAATTCCAATTCCCTTACTTCTCACTGCAGCCTTAGACATCATGTGGCTGGACCACAACAGTTAAGTGCTTCCTTTGTAAGGCTGAAAGCTGAGCAAAACCTCTAACAAAGGAAAATGAAAACTCTTACTCAAATTAATACTTTTAACCTACTCATGGAGTGCCCACGCAGGTGTGATTACAGATCCATTGAAGCCTCCAATAATTTTTCTCACAATATTCTATAAGAATTGTCTGCATTGTTTTTTTGTGTTGTGTGTGTGTGTGTGCTTTTTGGAGGGGGGAAAGTAGGACAATTGGGGTTAAGTGACTTGCCCAAGGTCACACAGCTAGTTGTGTGTGTGTGTGTATGTGTGTGTGTGTGTGTGTGTGTTAAGTATCTGAGGCTGGATTTGAACTCAGGTCCTCTTGATTCCAGGGCTGTTGCTCTATTCAGTGTGCCAAGTAGCTGCCCCTTTGTCTGCATTGTTGATTTCATTCTGTCCCATTCTAATGCTCGGAGGCAATCTAGTATAACAATAACAATAACAACAATATTAATAATAGCGAACATTTAAATAACTCTTCAAGGTTTGCAAAGTGCTTTACAAACATCTCATTTAATCCTCATAAAAATCCTGGAAAGCAAGTGATAAGATTATCTCCATGTTACACATGTGGAAACTGAGACAGGCAAGTAAGTAACTTACCAAGGTTCTGAGCATTTAAGCTCAGATCTTCCTGATGGGTAGAACTGGATTTGGAATAAGGAAGGACTAGATTCAAATCATGCCTCAGACACTGGTTGTGTTATCCTCTTTGACCTCTTTGGGCCTCAGTTTCCTCATCTGTAAAATGAAACGTTTGGACTTAGTTTCTAAAGTTGATTTTTAACTTGATGGTATGAGGTTCTGTCACTGTATGGTCACTCATGCTAAGCACTCACATCTATAGAATGCCCTTTTATTGAGGTTTTATGGCATATCATTCAAGGTTACTTGTCCTTCAGGAATCCTTTATTTCTCCCAAGACAAAGGAGCCTTTAAAAAAAAAAAAACTATGCCTCTATACGTGATTCTTATAATTCAGACACTATTCACTCTCTATCTGCTTTCCAGAGGGAATTTTTATCAGGAGTGCTTAGCTTTGGGTTCAGCAGGTTCTACTTGCAAAAGGCTCCTACAAAGGTCCAGACACAGCCACTATAAGAGAAGACATTGGCAGTATTTGTAGATTTCATATGTCTGTACTTGAAAAATTCCTTAATAGGGTTATGAAAGTTCTATCATCCAATGATATAAATCACAATCTCAACATACCTTGGGAAAAAGCCTTTGGCACTGTGGGGGGTGGCCACACAGATCAGTGGCCAGTTTTCTAGTGATGAATCTCTTCAACTTAAGTAGATTGGTCCTTGAAGACAGAGATAACATCCAAACAATCAATCTGCATTTATTAAGTACTTACTACATGATTCTTAGAGTTGGGCTGCCTGCATAGTGGATAGAGAGTAGGTGTCTCACTCAGGAAGACTCACCAGGGTTTAAGTCCTGACTTTAATATGTATTGACTTTGTAACCCTAAGCAAATCCCTTAACTTCTCAGGCAATTTCACTAAGACCTCAGGTTGCACAACAATTGCATATATACATTGGTGCAAGCAATTTCCTCATTGGGAATCTCCTATACCAGTGAAATCCTAGGTTCAAACCAACAAGCAATAAAATGTTCCAGGCAAGACACTGGGGATAAAAGTCTGCCTTCAAGGAACTCCCACTGTAACTCAATCTCCCAATGCTACAAGTAACTCTCTATGACTAAAAGTTATAGATGAAGTGTCTCTTTGAAGGAGGTATTTCCACACTAGGCAGTTCTATGCAGTGATGACCCCATAGGTCTATACTAGATCCACTATATATATATATATATGTGTGTGTGTGTGTGTGTGTGTTTGTGTGTGTCTATGTATGTATATATGTATATTGTGTGTATAAATATACACATATATACATACGCTTGTGATATACACATACATATATGCATGTGTATACTTATTCTTATATATGTATAGGCATATGCACATGTATTTATATATACATACATACATATATATACACAGATATACCTTTATATTATATATGTATATACACTTATGTTTGTGTATATATGTACAAATGTACATATATAAATATATACATACACACTTTAAAAAGAATTAAATGAACACAGCATGATCTAAGTGAAAAGGTTCCTAGATTCAGAAGACTAAATTGACTTGAACTGAAGCTCTGCCAATTAGTGGATCCCATGGAGTAGTCCAATGTATTCACATTTAAGCTATTCAAAGTCATAATTATGTAAGCTTTGGTGATTTGTTCCAACCCAGTGGAAATATGCAGTTAGAATTGGAATATTGCATGGCCGCTTCATAGGATTCAGCATTTATACCAATGGGGACATAACAGTGTTTACCATGTGACCTTTACTAAGCTAAGTACCTACCTCAGGTACTACCAAAGGGAGCAACATGGTTCTTGAAGAGGGAGATAAAAACACTGGACAGTGATTTACAACAATTAAACACCTTGTTTCTTATTGAATTATATTATATTCTGTGATCATCATAGCACTATCTGCTTGAATTCACCAATTTGACCAAACATTTAATGCTTCTATCATGTGCTCAGGCTAAGAAGATGAGATTGAGATGGCCAAAAATGAAACCATCCCTTCCCTAGAGGTATGAGAAGGTGGGGGAAAAGAGGGGAGATGAAGGGGGGTGAAAGAGTATAAAATGTACAAAAAAAAACTATACAAAAAATTTCTGACATTTATAAAACTGAAGCTAGCAAACACTTAACCTGCATTATCACATGGGATCTCACAACTCTGTAGGATGATTACTTCATGTCATAGCATAGATTTAGACACCTCTGAGTTACCTCTGCTTCCATTTCGTCAATGACCTCCATTTTTAAATGAGGAAACTGAGATGCAGTAAAGTTAAGTGACTTGCCCAAGTTCAGAGAGTTGTAAATGGGCAGAAAGTCAGCATTCTGACACAGGTTCTATGATTCCAAATACAATTCCCTTTCCATTTCACTGTCTTCCCCACTCCCTTTCATTTTTTTTTAAATGGAAAAAAAATCCAAGACAGAAATTTAAATTAAGTGTGTTTTATGTGCATTCGAGATTAAAATGGACTTTTTCTTCTATTTTGCTCCACATTTTCCCTGCTCTCCATTTATCCTTTTAAGTATTTAATACTTCCAGTTCCCCAGAAAGGATTTATGGGTTTTTTTTAAACCCCAAAGAATTCAAGGACCAAATTAGTTTGAGAGGCAGACTTAGAATGGGAGACTCAATAACAGAATCCCTGTATTGTATACTGGACTCTGTAGTCTTACTAGAACAAAACTGTACAATCTTTTAGAATGACAGTGTTAAATATTTATGTATTAATTCAGTGATGTTTTCATCATTGTTACATCAATTTCCTTCTAACTGCACTGAGCATTTTGTGAATACAAAGATATGTGCAAATGGTAAGATGATTCAAATAGAACCACATTTCTAATTTAAGCTAATTATTCAAAGATGTCACATTGTCAGTTGATTTTTGAGGAACATTTATTTCAAGTAAAATGAAATACAAAAGATTAAATAGTTACATACTACTCAAGGATTCTCTCTTGAACACTGTCTTCTTTGAATGTAGAGAAAGCCCTGTATTTAAAGTCAGAGGGTCTGGGTTCAAATCCCAATTCCACTATTACTGTGCCTCAGTTCCCTCATTTGTTAAATGAAGTATTCCCTTCATTTAAGGTTGTATTCGGCTCTAAATCCTATGATACCATGACCATGCATGTGTATCTATATGCGGTAAATGAAAGTTGAATGAAATGCTTGTTGGATGTCTTTGATATCTGGTAGATCCAGTATCTGATCAATGTAAGTATTCCCTGTCAAGTGCAGATTCCAATTTTTCAGTTCTTCCTCTTGCTATTGCACTCTTATCCATAGTCTGCCCTAAATTCTCCACAGGGAGTTCCTGACTCTAATGTTATTAATGCTATGTGGGTACCACCTCATCCTTGTTACAAAACCAGATCACATCTTTCATGTATTTTGTGCATGTATGTGTGTTTTTTACTTTCAAACTGCTTACAGACTTCAGTGTTCCCAAAACCTCCACTGAATTAAATTCAACAGACCTCTGTGTGCATTTAAACAACTATAAGAGGCTATAGGATGCTGAAATGCTCACATTTTAATAAAGAAAGAAGAAATAAATGTCTCTCCAGACTCTCGATGTGCTCAAAGTGTATTGAGGGGGTTAAATAAGAAAAAGGGGAGTCAGGGTAGATTTGTTCCAGTCTGGGGGCTTTCAGATGGGAAAGAAAAGGGATTGTCAAAGGAATACACTAGCATAGAAGCATGGAAGAAAGGGTGAAACTTGCTATTTACCATAATTGGGGTGTGTAAGAAGATTATATGAGCAGGAAGAGAGAAGTTGGAGGAGCAAGATCTAGAAAAACAAAGGGGTGAATGAGAATATGGTATAATCAGAGTTAAATTTAGCTGGAATTATGATATACAAAGGGGACAACATAAAATACTATGGAAAAGCTAAGTTGGAGAAATGTTTTCAAAGGTCTTGAATTCTGGGATAAAACTTTATATTTTATCTTCTTGTTTATGGGAAATAATTGAAGGCTTTGGAATGAAGCAGTAATATAACAGAGTTAGAAAGTGATTTCTTTGGCAGAGCTGTGAAAGATGAATTGGAAAGAAGAAAGTCTGGTGACAGAGATATTAGTAACTAGGCTATTTTAGTAGCAGACTACAAGACATGCACAGTATAATGGGGCTAATTCCTTGCCATACTGTTTTGTTGTAATATCAGATATGCATCCTTCCAAATTTCCTGAATTCCGCTTATCGAATTCAATTCAATAAACATTTGTTAAGGACATGCCGTATGCAAAACATTGTTGTTTATGCTGGAAAAATATTTTAAAAATTTAGCTCAAACAGACCCCACTTTCATACAGTTCACAGGCTCAGTAATGACACAAAATGAGATCAAGTGTGACATAATATATTCTTTAGAGAGGTAGAGAACAAAGTGCTGTACAGATTGGGAGACTCTTCTAGGCATGGGGATGGTGAGAGCAAAAGTAAGAGAGGTTGTAAAACATAGTTAATGGATAGGGAAAGGTAAGTATCCCAACTTAATTAGAGCATCCCCAGAGAGGGTGAATGTGAAAGGTAACTGGATGGGAAGGATGGCACCAAATTGTGGGGAACAATATAATTGGTTCCACAACAAACATAGTCATTAATGAATCTGAGATCAATCAAATCTGTTCCTTCCAGTGATACAGATAACTTTTATATCTCTTAAATAAATACTTCATATTTGTAAAATACTTTATAAATACTTTGGTTATTTTAATATTTTCTTGGTTCCAGGTGTGGCACTGTTGATTTATTGATTTATCCCTTCCTTTCTCTATAGACCTGACCCAGTTTTTCTAATCAAACATATCCTGGATGTCTCTTTTTTTCTTTTTTTCTTTAAACAAATGCTTTATTAACTCCTGTTTTACATCATTGATTTCCATCATATTTTGAGTTACATTTTTTTTCCCTGTTTTACCTCTACCCACCCTTCCAGAATAGCAGTCCCACAAGATATTGCTTCCTCCATCCTGCTCTCTCCCATATCTTCTCCCTTACCCCCTACGACTTTTCCATTAGAGCAAGGTGAATCTCTGTGCCCTGATGCCTGTATGTCTTATCTCCCAATTACATGCAAAAGAGTATTGATAATAGTATTTATATCTATTTGAAACATTTAATTTTAAGACCTCGAATTTCAGATCCATTCCCTTCCTCCCTTGTTACCCATTCCCTCTGGGAAGATAAGTAATTCAGTATGTGTTGTACATGTATAACTATGCAAAATAATACCATAGTAGATATATTGTACAAGGCTGCTTATAATTCCCTTCCACCCATCCCACCCCCCACCTGGTCCATTCCCTACTTGATCCTGTCCCTCTTCTATAGTGGGTACTTCCAACCTCCCCTTCCCCCAAGGATGCCCTCCCATCCATCATCCTTCCTCTCATCCCCCTTCCCCCTATTCTGCTGCAGGTTGAGATATCCCATTTAGTATGTATGTCATTCTCTCCCTGAATCAAATTCAATGAGAATGTGGTTTTGCCTTTTTGCCTTCCTATTCTCCCCCTCCCTTGCAACCACTTCCCCTTGCTTCTTCTACAGGAGATAGTTTACCCTACCCTGTCTCTCCCCATCTCCTCTTGCCACTTTCCTCTCTCACCTCATAATTTCATCCCTTGAGTATTCTCCCTTCCCAACAAATTCAACCTATGCCCTCTATCTATATATAACTGTAACCATATACACACACATTCACATATGTATTCATATGACCACACACCCTTCTTCCATTATTTTCATAGTGAGAAAGATTTCATCAGTCATAGTTATTGTTTTTCCATATAGGAATGTAAATAGTTCAACTTTGATAAGTTCCTTTTGATTTCTTTTCCCTGATTACCTTCTCAGGCATCTCTTGCTTCTTGTGTTTGGATGTCAAATTTTCTATTCAATTCTGGTTTTTTCCTCAAGAATGCTTGAAAGTCCTCTATTCCACTAAATGACCATATTTTCCCCTGAAACAAAATACTCAGTTTTGCTGGGTAGGTGACCTTGGGTTCATTCCCAGTTCTTTTGCCCTCTGGAATATCATATTCCATGCCCTTCGATCCCTCAGTGTAGAAGCTGCCAGGTCCTGGGCTATTCTGATTGTGTTTCCACAATATTGAAATTGTTTCTTCCTGGCTGCTTGAGGTATTTTCTCCTTGATCTGGAGATTCTGGAACCTGGCTATAATATTCCTGGGAGTTTTCTTTTTGGGATCTTTTTCAGGAGGTGATCTGTGGATTCTTTCAACCTCTATTTTGCCCTCTGGATCTAAAACATCAGGGCAATTTTCCTTGAGAAATTCTTGAAGGGTGATTTCTAGGTTCTTTCTTTGATCATGGCTTTCAGGTAGTCCAATAATTTTTAAATTGTCTCTCCTGGATCTACTTTCCAGGTCAGTGGTTTTTCCCATGAGATATTTCACATTGCCTTCTATTCTTTCATTTGTTTGGATCTGCTTAACAGCATCTTGATTTCTCATAAAGTCACTAGCTTCCATTTGCTCCAGTCTAACTCTGAAGGAATGAATCTCCTCAGTGAACTTTTGAGATTCTTTTTCCATCTGGCAAATTCGACTTTTTAAGGCATTCTTCTCCTCATTGCCCTTTTGGGCCTCCTTTGCCATTTGAGTTAGTCTACTTTTTAAGGTGTTGTTTTCCACAGTCAGGCTGTTGACCTTCATTTCATACTTTTCCTGCATCCTTCTCATTTCTCTTCCCAATTTTTCCTCCACTTCTCTTATTTGATTTTTAAAGTCCTTCTTAAGGTCCTCTATGGCCTATAACCCGCTCATATTTTGCTTTGGGGCTTTTGAAGCAGGATTTCTGACCTCACAGTCCTCTGACTGTTCCATGCCTTCTATCGTCTTTGCCCCCCAAATAGGAGTCTAATGTTTCATTTTTCTATTTATTTTGTTTCCTTTGCCTTGGCATGTTGCCACTTAATTACTTGACTTTTGGGCTTGTTGCCACAGTCGAACTCTGCCACCAGACAGGGGAGTTTCGTCCCGAATGTATGAGGGGTCAACTTCCGTTTCTGGCAAGCTGGAACCCCGCCCCACAGCCTGCCCCCCAGATCACAATCCAGATCCAGGGAGGTTAAAGCAAGAGCGATCACCCCCTGAGACTGATCGCTGGATCTCCCTACAGTTCGCAGGCCAGGAGCTGGAGCCACCACTGAAAACTGCAAAATGGTGTGTCTCCTCAGTGGCTTCTAGCCCCCAAAGGAGGAAGGTGACGTGTTCCCCAAATACTAGTCCCAAAGTCCATATGGCACTAATCTCTCACTTTTTCCTAGGCATGTCTGTGTTGACCATTCTGGAATCGCCACAGCTGCTGGTGTTCTGGGGTCCCTCCAGCAGGCTGTTGGCCCGACTGCCCTGGGGCTAAAACCACGGGACCTGGGCTCAGCTCTCTGCCCCCTGTGCGCTACACTGCTGGCTCCCAGAGCGCTGCACTGGCCCTTCCTGCAGGGCTGCTGGGCTGTCCTCAGTGGGAGGTTAGCTTCTCTGTGTCGTTCTTTGGGTACTGGGGCTCCAGAAGTTGTTCAGAGTCCCCTTTTACATAGTTTGGAGGTAATCTGGGGGAGAGAGCCTTGGAGGTGCTGTTTCTACTCCGCCATCTTGAGGCATCTCCTGGATGTCTCTTACTGTGCTTCCTGCACACAAGTAATCACCCTTTATAATACTATAGTTTTCTTATACCCAAAATGAATCTTCTTCTTATCCTTTGTGGAATCCTGTAATTTTTTTTTATTCTTCCAAGGTTGTGGTACTACATGATTCACAGAAATCAAGCAGCACTGAACAAAGTTGATGTTAAAAAGATGAACATCTTGGGGTCACTGAAAGCACTGTTCAGTTTCCAATATAAAATCCAACCCACTCTCTTCCTCCTATATAATCTGGGGCTCATTTCATTTTTCATTTCCAGGGTTTGTCCTGGACAAATATACTGAATAACTTATTATATCTAATAGAATGCTGTTATATGGACCACATGCATTGTACATCCATGATGGTTTTTCATTTTAAATAAATCAGTTGATCTCCTTCACATAACTGCTGCGGTGATTGAGAAGGATCATTAGTGTTCTACAGCTCAATGTCATATACTAAGTAGAACTCCTAAAAGAATCTCACTATTGATAAAGAATCCTTCTTCTATTCAAACATCAAGGTCATCCTTGATGACAGTAGTTAATGCATTTTCTTAACATGTCTCCCTGTTTGATTTGGCATTAATGAATAGACATTGACAAATTGGTTAGTTGGTCAATTATGCTTCACTTGGTATTGATGCTCAGAGGAAAATTGAGCAAAGTTATTTCTTTGTTTGCATCCATCATAAGACCTTTTATTAAGCAATTTGTTGGAGGAGATCCTCCAACAATGCCAAAGGGACAATACAAGAAGGCATTTGTAGAGAATAGTGACCTTTGAATGAATTCACTCATTTATTTAATATATATTATTAAGATCCTTCTATGCCCAGCCCCTGTGCTATATGCTGGGGGAGGAGAGAGATACAAGCATGTGTATGCTGATAAATGTTTAACAACTGGCTCTCTGGGGGGAAATGTAATCATGACACACTTTTTTACGTTTGATTTCTATTATTGTCATTTTCTCTTTCACTTTAAGTCTAGACAATCAACAAAAAATAAATCAAGCCCTGATTTGAAGCATTTGTTGGTTTCTGCCATGTAAATGTACACACTGAAAATTTAATAGTGGCTCTTATGAGGCAGTTTGAGTTGACTCTAGCACACCCATGGAAGCAAGTAAATTAGACATATTCCTTGGCTTGAGAAGAACTTTGAAAACCTTTAAGTGTTATAAAAAGGTAATTTAGCATTGCAACTACTAGCATTATTAAAATGGAAGAGGAGGAGGAGGAGGAAGAAAAGGAGATCTGCCTAAATGGATAGATTTTCTTTTGAATTTCTCTGGTTTTCATATGGATTTATGGACTCCAAGAAATGAGGAAGAGTTAAGACTTAAGAATTGAAAGTGACAATTTTCACAGTGGGTGTTTAAAAGCACAGATTGCACTGCTTGGTAGGGAGACCACTCAGAGAGCAATGCTGTGCTGCCAAGCAGCCCACGGTGAGAGATGTTCACCTTGCCTGATACAACACTACCTATCTCTCTTTGGGGCAAAAGGCTATGGCCACCTGGCACACTAAAAATATGAAATAAATCTATTATTACAGACTTTCCAGAAGAAGAGGGGAAACTGTGCAGCTAGTTCGAGGCAAAGATTCTTGGGGAAGAATTGAAATAATTCCTGGCCCTGACTCCTCTACTGAATGGCTTATAGAATACATGGAGTATAACGTGGAGAAAGAACATATGCCTTCAGTTGATGACTGTGATATTGGCGGTAGGGTACAAACTCAGTTCTCCTCTGGAAATATCAGCTTCTTTGGGCAGAGTAATATATGAAGTGAGTTCTTAATAGAATTTGAAGCATAGAAGCCCCTGGAAAAATGACTGACCCATTTACCTAAACAGTATATAGGCATTTAGAAAGCCTCAATACTGTGTTTATTATTTTTCTATTTTATGCAGTAAGTGAATTTTAAGCAATTACCTTTCTAGGTCAAATTAAATGGGGAAAGAGATGAAAGTCTTAATGGGAAATAAGATAAATATATATATATATATATATATATATTAAATTAAATAATATAAACTTATCATCCATAAGTGATGGCTGGAGATTTTTCTGGAATAAACTCTAAGAGGGGACAAAAATTAGTCAAACTAGGCAACTCTCAAAGACTAAAAGTTACAAAGAAGGTACTGACATATCAGTAGGAGGAGTTTCTTTATCTAGGTCCAATACCTGGCCCCTATTTTATATAAAGGATTTTTCTTACATATTAAGATCCAAGACTTAGCCTAGAGGAACACAGGTAAATGTGTGTGGGGAATGGGGTGGGAGGAGAAGAATGAGGGTAGCTAAACAGTGCTATTGAGACAATTTTATATGCAACTACAGCATATGACCCTGCCCAAGGGACTAGGTCACCCCTTGGGGTGTTCCTCCTTCTCAAAAGTGAGTTGCTCTCTACCTTACATATCTCTGCCTATAAGAATCAAAACCCTTTATTTATTGTTGGTGTTGCTATTCCATACTAGCCTTATTTGTGTTTGAGCAGGATTTGGGCTTTCAAATACTGTGGAAAACTAAATATCCAGGTGTGTAGGACTTGGTATTAGTTGCTAGCTCCTTGAGTTTCCATTTATGGTGAAAGAGAAGAGGGGGAAGAGCAAACTAATGATGAGAGCCTAAACACCTAGAAACATCCTTCTTACCCTCTCTGCAATTGTGCTGAATTGCAGGGTTGTCTGATTCCTCAATTTGGGAGAAAGGCAAGGGGACAGATGGGTTGGCAATAAAGGTTCTAAAAAATTACCACTCCAGATGCTCTGATCCTGGATGTAGAGTGGTTTCTTTTTCTGATATTTTTCTTTCTTTCTTTTTTTTTTTTTTTGCTGGGGTGGAGGAGTAGAGCATTTGGGAAGGTAAAGAAGGGGGAGGGCATAAGCCTCTGCAAACTTGGCTTCCCTGATCCAAATGGCATAACAAGGCTTCTGAACCCTATGATTTAATTAACATTGGCATGACTCTTAGGTACTATGGAAACTGGATGACTTGCAGCTTTCATGGTGAAACTATTCTTATCTTACCTCTGATGTGCCGGGTAGGATTTGGCATTCATCTTGCTGTAGCTAGGCGATACAGGAGAATGCCAACGGCCTACAGAAAAGCAAAGCAGATGAGTGCCAGAAATATGATTTCCATCATAAGGTAAAAAAAAAAGATTAAGCTGTGATATGAGAAGAGCAGCTAATGCAGACCTCTCTTAGTGTTCTTATTGTATCTAGATTCTTTATCACCTCAATTTGAATTATTTCTGTAGCTAATTTCATCTCCTTTTCCCCTAGATTCTGTATGATCATTGTCCTGACTCTCTACAAATAGAGGTTCTGGGATAGCTCAGTCCTGGAACAAAGCTGTTCTCCTACCATGGCAATATTCTAATGGAAAAATGAGTATTACTGGATTCATCCTTGTTCACTTTAATAACTTACATTTCTATAAGTACATCTCTAGTGTCACCAATGGCAGACTTATTCCTGACTCCCTTAGGTGTTAGTGCTCTTCTCATACAGGGAAAAAGCAAGTTTTCAGACTTAAGCCATTCTTCAACTCCTTCCCAAATTCTTCACTGACTTCCATCCCCAATAAAAAAGAAAAATCACTTAGCACTAAGGACAAGAGGATCTGGGGTGATAAGTTTTCAGAAACTCATCTGTCCCTTTCATTTTCTCCCTAATTAAGGAAAAGTCTATACTGAGGTCTAACTCATGTGGGGAGGGTGGAAGAAAGATGCTTATAAACATTTAGGTTCTTCCATCCTTCCCTCTACTCTCTCTACTGGAAACCAGTCACTTTGTTTCTACTTTGTGCAAATTTTGCATTTATTTATCTATGTATATATTCTTTTCCTCCAGTAGGCTAAAAGCTTCTAGAGGGCAAGAATGCTTTCATTTTTGTCTCCATCTTCTTAGTGCTCAGTATGATGCTGGGCACATAGTAGGCAATCAATGTATATTTACTGAATTTAATCAAATGGAATTGCTTTAAGCTTTGCAAGGTACTTCGCTCACATCCATTGGTGAGATATGGAGTCTAAGTAACATTATACCAGGAAAAACTGAGGTTCAGACAAGTGAAAGAACCTAACCAGGATCCCATAGATAGCATTGTCAAGGGCAGTTTACTGACTCCAAGTCCAGTCGCTAAGGAACATAATTCAGATCACAAAATTACAGAAAATAACAGTTTATACTTTTGAACTATGCCAAAAATCCATTTTAATTTTAGTTTACTCATCTGTGAAATGGTACTAATAATACTTTCACTACCTGCCTTATGACATAGCTATGACCCAAAGACATTTGTAAACCTTCAGGTACAATTGAAATGTGAATTCAAATCAATACAATAAGAATTTATTAAGTACCTTCAGAAAAATAGTGCCTACCCTCAGGGAGCTTACACTTTACTGAGGAGATATGACACACACAAGATTATTTGAGAGGGCAAGAACATTAACAACTAAAAACAATCAAAAAGGTTTTATAAAGAAGGGGCCCCCTGAACTGAATCTTGAAGGAAGCTGGAGCTCCAAGAGACATCCTGGCTAAAGAGTGTTTTCCAGGCATGAGGAGTATATTTCCAATCTACATAAGGCACTAAGACACAAAATGAAATGGCATTAGTATCTATCATACTGTTCGAGCAAGAGAGCACAGTCAAAGCTATCTTTCTGTTACAATCATAGTATCCCATACTGGTATCAAAAGTTGTGAAAATGTCATAGGATTTAGCACTGAAAGAGACTTCAGAGGCCATTTAATTCATCCTTTTTCATTCTACCAATGATGAAACTGAAGCGTGCAAAGGAAAAAGGACTTGTCCTGGGTATACATGTAGTAAGTTGTAGAATTAGGATTCTAGCCCAGGTCACCCGAATTCAAAACACTGTGCCTTCTACCATCTCACACAGTTTCCAACAGTTAGTACTCTTTCATGTGGAATTCTTCACTTATGATACTCTATGGCTATTTCTTTATAATAAAAATAGCCTAACACATTGGTCAGATGAAAGATAATACCATTTGGATTATGTTTAGCCTCTGCTAAAGTATCATTCCACTCTCACATTGGTTTGGAGGTGATTCAATTTTTCCAAGCCTGTGTCGTTGAAACCCAAGCTCTAGTAGGTCCAATCAAGCTAGAGTATTATGTGTCTATTGTCCAAGAAAGAGCCTACATCTGGAGAGGTTATCACAACAGTGTTGGTCACCAGATGAGTTTTTAATAAGTTCTCTCTACTGACTATTAATGGATGGAATGGTTACAATTGGAACCAGTGGAGACAGTGCCCACACCTATAATACATTAATTCTTTTTTTTATTTAAATTTTTAAAATTTATTTTATTTTTAATTTATGGGATAAAAGAAGCATTTCTATAAGATAGTGTAATGAAAATGATTATGCATGAAACTGTGCATTTATTATGTATAACTTGCTATTCCTTCTAAAGTTACTGTGTAAATTTCTCTTTTCCCTTTTTTTTTTGTTTTCTTCCCTCCACCCCACCCTAGAAATGACTATTGTTAGACACAAATATGCATGTATATGTAAAATCATTCTATTCATACTTCTATTTATCAATTCTTTCTCTGGACACAGACTGAAGGAAGTATAGAATGAATTGTTGCTAGTAAAATTAGAACCTAAAACAATCAAATAACTGCCAGGAAAGGGGGAGGGAGGTAGAAAGAAATTTTTTTCAGGAATTATATTTTATAATATGGATCATCCAAAAAAGGAATTGTCAAGTCTTTCCTAGAAGACAACAGAACAACCTTTTATGTCTGCTAGACCACCTTGAGGAAGCCCTGTGTTCTATAAAGTGCCAATTTTATTTTCTTCACAAATTCATATCTGTGATGAAGAAAAAACTACAAATGACTAAAAACATTTCATAGGTTTTAGCCAGCTTCACTCCAGCATAGTTGTGACAGCTTTGAAGTAGCCTAGAGACTGAGAAACTGGAATTTGCTCATGCAACTTGCTTTTATTCTGAGTTTTGACTAATACCATGTGATTTATTATAGAACCAGATCCATTCATAGCTAAGCCATTCTCTCTTTCTGCAAACCAGACATCTGGGGAAGTTGTGTTACTTCTTTAGGTCTACTGAGAGTACAATTTAAATGTTGTTTTATATAACAACTTACTGAAATTGGAACCCCAAAAGGTCTTTAGAGAGTAGAACACAGGGGCAGATCTAATAAGATGAACTTTAATAGGCAGTTAGCTAACACAATGGATAGAGTCCTGTGCTTGGAGTAAGGAAAACCTGAGTTATAATCCAGCTTCAAACACTTACTGGCTATGATCCTTGGCCAAGTCACCTAAGTTTTGCCTGCTTAAGTTTTCTCAACTGTAAAATGTAGATGATAATAGCACCTATCTTCAAGGGTCATGAAGATCAAGTGATCTTTGTGATCTTTGTAAAGTGATCAAGTGATATTTGTAATGCACTTAGCACAGTGCATGATGTATCACAATCACTTAATAAATGCTTGTTTTCTTCCTTCCGAAAAGGGATACATATAAAATCTTGAATGCAATCAAATGGACAAGAAAGGGGTAGATTTGGCTATGCACTAATCTCTTTGAAAGGAATATGGACTACAAGCTTAAAATGAATCAACAATGTGACTCATCAACCAAAAAAGGCAAATGCAATATTGGACTCCATTTCAAGACAGATTTCAGAATAAGGGAAATGATACTGTAGCTCTGTTATACAATGTCTTGGTCATGCCATATTTACAGAAATCTGCTTCATTTGGGGAAGATATTGACAATCTGGAAATAATGGATAGAGTGTTAGAATTGATGTCAGGAAGACTGGGGTGCTGATGCTGCCTCTGATACTGACCAGTTATGTGTTTGTGGACAAGTCTTTAAACCTCTATGTGCAGCATACAACTCCCTAGGACTTGGCTAACTGAAAGAGATGGTGGGAAATCTGCATTGATGAAGGAAATTTCCATGCCTGAAATTTGCAAGTTCCCTATCCTCATGAAAGGCACAACTATTTCATGTATCATGTATTTCCTTTGGAGTCTGAGAGTTTCCTATGATCAGATGCCTTCAAGCAAAAGCTAGATGACCACAAGTTAGAATATTTCTCTTTTGGGTGTCAGACTAAATAACTTCAGAAGTCATGTCCAAACCAATGATTCTGAAATGCTATAAATGAGTCATTCTTATAGTCATCCCCTCCCTCCATTTTGAGGCAGGAAGCAAAAATAGTTAGGACCTATAGTGAACAAAATTTAGGAATCCTCCAAGTAAGATCAAGTAAAATTATTTAAAGTCATCTGGTTCAACTTGCATCTGCACCTCAGTTAGTCTCAATTTCTTTATCAGAAAAGTGGGAATATATAGATATGTGTGTGCATACACACATATATACATATATACACACACGAATGTATATTATATACATATATGTATGTGTGTATCTGAGTTTAATTGTAGTCTTTATGGGGGGGAAGAAAGGAGGAAAAAAGAACAAAGTAAAAAGTGCACAGCAGAGAACAAAAGAAAATTTTCAAGGAAGCAAAGAATAGATGGACAGCTCTAAACACAATGCATAGTATTTATTAGGCTTTCTTGAAATGGAAAGTTATTGCTGTATATTTTGAATTATTTCTTACATTCTTCTGTGCACATAACAACGCTTTTTTTTCTTTTTTTATTTTGTATTTAAGTTTTAATATTTAAATTTATAATGTTTCGTTTTTGTTTTCTTATTATATATTTAAGTTTTAGCATTTAAGCTGAAAATAAGTTAATTTTTAGAAGAAAGGAAAGTGAGAATAATGATACTGGTAGTACTTTCCTCACAGGGATCTTCTGATGGTCAAATAAGAAAATGCATATAAATTGTTTTACAAATCTTAAAATGTAACATAAATGCCTTTTATTTGTATTAATCCTCAAACATTTGGCAGAAAATAGCTGTATTGTCATGAATAATCAGACACAAAAGTTATGGATGCAAGCTAATCTCAGTGTTCTCTTCCAAGTTTTGGAGAGTTTCCTCCCTATCTGGAAAAAATAGTGAATAAAAACAAAGTATGTAACTTAAATTCCCCCAGCAAAATGGGCACGTCAAGGAGAATAGACAATCAGTGGAAACATGCTGAGCCGAGCTCCATAGGGTGTCCTTGCCTGAAAATTCTATTTTCAACTCCTGGGGCCTTATTAAACAGCATCTTAGAATAGGATATTTTGGCTTGGTTTATTATTATCTTTCCTCAAAATGACTTTAAATGATATTCAGTATACAGAGGCAAAAGTGTTTCTCAGTAAGTCTCTCTACCAAATAACTCTTCTTCAACAAAAATTCTTTCCTTCCAGTCCTTCTGAAAGCAATGTAGATCAACCAGAAATCTGTCCAGATGGGGACTGTGCAAATCTAGGAATACCTTTTTTCTAGCTGTATCAGATATAGGACAAAAGGATTTTGCTCTAACTTTGAGGTTGGTATATTTAAAAAATAATCTACAGTTTGACAAGAGCTATCTTTTTCTGTATGGAGATTTCTTTTTTGGTTCAAGTGAAGGACCAAACTGTGGATTTATCAGATCCTTTAATATTTGAATCTGTTATCTTCAATGTTTCAATCATCCCTTGACAATAAAGATAGACATATTAATGTTTCAGGATCATAAAGTTCCAACCAGGGCACAGGAAGTATTAATGAGCTTCTAACATTATTTGCAGGGAGTACCCTGGGCTCTGAAGAGGAAGGCTATTCTTTAGCACTGGCTACAACATGAATAATTACATTCTATTTAAGATTTAAACATTTCGGCAAAATAGCCCAGACCAAGTGACCTTACCTTTATTTTGTTTGGCAAGCACCCTGAGTCAGGAAAGCAAAGCAAGGAATTTTAAAAGTTATGCTGAATGTTATGGTACTCTCTCCAAAGGTTAATGGAAAAGTTAGAATGAGGACAAGTACCTTGTTTCTATTCAATTAGTAACTGCAATGTTTTTCTCAAACTATAGAATCTTCACAAGTCTTGGATTTCACAATAGGAAATGATCCCCTGGGCTTATTTACAGATTCAATTTAATTAAGCTTAACATCTATTAAGTGCTTATTATATTTCAGACACAGTGCTGGTGTTGGAGATAAATAAATGAATAAATAAAAGTCTCTACCTTTAAAGAATTGACAATTTACTAGGGGTTAAAACACGTAAAGACAGGTGATAATTAGCACCAATAAGTTGTCTGAGATGATCATATGTATTTGAATTTGCACCATTTGAAATTACAATTATGTAAATGTAGTGATTGTTTCCAGCCCAGTGGAAATAATGCCATGAGAATTCAAATAATGGATCCACTTCAAGAGATTCATTATTCACACTAATCAGGACCTAATCTATATAAGTAACTAAATACAAAGTATACATAAAGTATTACAAAGTAATCTCCAGATGGGGGAATTGCTAATAAATGAGAAAATCAGGAATAGCTTCATGTAGAAGGTGATCTCTGAGTGTATTTTGAAGGAAACAAGAACATTAAGGAAAGAGGAGTACATTCCAAACATAGGTAACCACTTGAAATTCTGCCCTTACAAACTAAGGACAATGATAAAAGCTTGAAATTTTCCTTGAGCAATCATTTTGATGCCAGAAATACAGGCAAAAAGCATTCCATGAAAACAGTCACTGTCCCTCCCTGGTTTGGGCATTTAGACTACAAATATTAAATTTTCCTTACGGTCCCTACTTATGTTAATATATGATTATGGTATAGATTGTGTCAGTGAAGAAATGAACCACATGAAAATGGTTATTTCAAAGTACTAATTCAATGGAAATATTATTGACATTTTCTGATATCACAATGTTTACAGTTTTTAAAAATGTTTTTCAATTAGTTGTTTTTGTTTAGTCATGGCCAACTCTCTGAAATCCTATGGCATAGCATACCAATCCTTTCTACCCGCCCCCCCATTATCTCTAGAAGTCTATCTAAATTCAAGTTCATGTTTTCCAGTTTAATATATTATCTTTCAATTAACAAAAATATTTTCTTTCCCTCCATTTCCTCCTCATTGAGAAAAGAAAAACAAAAGCTCTTGTAAAAAATGGACTGCATAGAAAAAAAAATATTACAAAGTACCAATTCAAGGGAAATGCTATTGACATTTTTATCTCTGATATCACAAGGTTTAGGGTTTTTTTTAATGTTTTCTGATTTAGTTTACTATTTTTCAATTTATAAAAAGATTTTCTACCCCTCCATTTTCTCCCCATTATAATAAATATGCATAATAAAACAAAACCAATTCCTACATAGCCATGTCTAAAAATATATACATCTCAATCTATACTCTGAGTCCATAATCCCTTTGTCAAGAGGTGGGTCATGAAAAGTCCTTTGGAATCATGGTGGGTCATTGGGTTTATCAGAATTCTTGAATCTTCCAAAATTGGTTACCTTTAAAAATGTTATTGTATAAGTTGTCTTCACTTCACTCTGAATCAGTTCATATAAATCTCCCCAAGTTTTTCTGAAACCATCCTCTTCAACATTACAGCAGAATAATATTCCATTATATTCACTTATTTGTTCACCCATTGTAACAAATTTATTCCTCCATTCTTTTTTTTTTTTTTTTTGCTTTTTGGAGGGCAATTGGGGTTAAGTAACTTGCCCAAGGTCACACGGCTAAGTTTTTGGGATTTTTTGTGTGCGTTAAGTATGGGAGCCCGGGACCGAACTCAGGTCCTTCTGACTCAAGGGCCAGTGCTCTACTCACTGAGCTACCTATCCGCCCCAACATTCCCCCATTCTTACAACTTTGAATCAGTTCATCTATATCTTAGAAATCAGATCTTTATCAAAGTTACTGCAAAGATTATTTCCCCCACTTTGTTGCTTCTCTTCTAATTTTAGTTTCATTGATTTTGTTTGTACAAAACCTTGTATTTTTAATAATGAACATACCTCTACCATTACGCTTCAATTTCCTTTACTTTGTCCAGAATCCAATCACAGTTTCTTAACCTTTATTTACCTTTAAATGACACTTTAAGATATTTCCTCTGTAGTCAGTGCCTTTTGATTGTGCCTAATTCTTGAGGAAGGGCAGCTAGGTTGAGCAGTGGATAGAGTATCTGAACTGAAGTCAGGAAAAACTCATTTTCCTGAGTTCAAATCTGATCTCAGACTCTTACTAGCTGTGTGACCCTGGGCAAGTCACTTAACCCCATTTGCCCCACTTCCTCATCTGTAAAATGAGCTAGAGAAGGAAATGACAAACCATCCAGTATCTTTGCCAAGAAAACCTCAAATGGGGTCACAAAAATTCAGACTCAACTGAAAAATGACTGAACAACAAAAATCCTTGAGACTTGATTTGAGGGTACTGGAACTTAAAAATACTTGAACCTGGTTCAGGTATCACCCGCTGCCCTACCTCTTCTTCCCTGTTTGTATAGGCTTTAGCTTTTACAAGCATTCCAATTACATTTGTAAATTCCTGCCCTCCTTTTTCATTTCTCTCTGTGTATTCCTTTACCCCTCCCTTTAAAAGAAGAAATTATTTTAAAATCATCAAAACACAACAAAAGTACTCTGAGGTCCTCTGTCTTCTTTAATTATCTCTGATTTCTAATAACATTAAGATTCTGAGTAAATCCTCATATTCTCTCCCCCATTAGAATATAGACATTTCAGCCATGTTTATTTAGGCCCTTATGATTACTCATTCATTCTTATCTCCTTTGTGTTTCAAATGTCTACTTAGCTCTAGTCTTTTCATCAAGATGCTTAGAAGTTCTCTATTTCATTAAAGGGGTCCGCCCTTCCTCATAGGATTCTACTTAGCTTTGTTGGGCAGGTTATTCTTGCTTATATGACTATATATATATATTTTTTTCCTTTTTGAAATATTACCTACTAAGATCTCCATTTCTTTATAGTGGTGACTGCTAAAACTTGTGCCTGGCTGTGACATTTTAGGACTTGAATTATTCCCTTTCCACTCCTTGCAGTGTTTTTTTTTTCTTTGATTTGAAAACTCTGAATTTTGGCTGTGATGTCCCTGAGAATTTTCATTTTAGCATTTCTTTCAGGAATTCTTTTTGTTTTTTTACTTTGCTCTCTGTTTCTAAGAGATCTGGGCAGTTTTCTTCTATGATTTCTTGAAATATGATGCTTTGCTCTTTTCATTTTTGGTGATAGGTTTCAGTAATCCAATGATTCTTAAGTTATCTCTACTTTATCTGTTTCTCATTCCTGTTCTTTTCAAAATGAGATACCTTATAGTCTACTTTTTCAATCTTCTGATTTTGTATTACTATTTCTGGTTGTATCAAGTAGTTATAAACTTCTGTTTGGTCCATTCTAATTTTCAAAGTATCTGTAGTTTGGGTAAAGTTTGGTACATCTCATTGTTAGTTCTCCTTATGAGACTTTCTGCAATTATTCTTACTTGTTTTTCAACTCTTTCCTCTAGCACTCTCATTTCATTATAAAAATATCATATGTTTCATAACTTGTATCCAAGCTGTATATTTCTTCTATACTTTGCTTGAAGAAATTTAGGGGCCCTCCTTTCTTCTAGGTTTGTGTCTTGGACATCTTGGTCACCACATTATCTCTTTACGATAGAATTACTTTTTTATCTGCTTACACTTCCACCCTTACATTCCAAATCCAAACTCTATACACTTCTAGAAGATTTTTTGAAACTTGTTTTGTATTCTTTTGAGTCCTGTTTCTGCTTTTGGGGGGCTTGGGCTTCTATATTATTCAAGGTATTCAGAGAAAGTTCATGCTCTGGACTGGTGAATTTTAAGTATGCGCAAAACTCTGGTCCAGGGCAAAACCTGAAAACTGCCTTCCTGTTCTGAGCTTTGTAAACCTGTGTTTGGGTCTGGGTAATACCACTGTGAAGTTGCTCCTGGTTAAAACTCTAGTAGATTACTGCTGGCCCAATCACCATCAACCAGTTTAAACATTCTCCAGATTCAGAGTCTTCAGACTACAGAGTCTTCAGACTTCCACTTGGTCTGATCTCCCTGTCCTGATTATTCTAATTAAGACTTCATACTGGACTGGGGCATGGGGTGGGGGGGCAAATCTGAGATAATACTCTATGGTCTGAGCCAGATTCAAACAGATGCCACTTGATTATCTTCCCTCTCCTCTCCAATTACACAGCTTCAGGCACTCAAGCACTTCTTGTCTCACTACACCAAAGAACAAGTCCCCTTCTCAGTCTACAAAGTCCAACTTCAGGGCGTGAGTGACAGAATTGCCAGACGGTGCCTGTTCTTGTACCTTATATAGTTTTATACTTTCCCAGTGCTAAATCTAAGATAATTATTTTCCTCTAGTGCACAGCTCCAAACACTTTTACAACATTGTTCCCCATGAAGAAATGCTCCACAATGCACCCTCCTAGATAAACCCAGTTCCGAGTTCTGCCTGTCCCTCTATGACAACCTGGATCTTTTACTCGGATTTCCTGATCATGACTTGGTATGATGTATTTTCTCAATCCACATGCAGAGAAACTGGATTGTACTTCTTCTTCCTACTCCACAACCTTAACTGATCTTTAAGCTTTTTAAGACTTTGAAATTTCCTTTCAAAAATATGTCTAAGACCAGGAATAAAGTGAGTGGTGAGCTCCTGAAAGTAGTGAAGACAATTGCAGTGAAGATTGTAATATTCCCCTTTCTTGTACCCCCTTCCACTCTTTCCCCATGATTAAAGATCTTCCCTCATGATCTAAAAGTCTGACTGGCCCCATCAGCAAAACATTTTTTCAAACTGTTTATAAATGCATCTCAGTTCCTTTTGGATCTCATGAACTTGGGAAAGCCATCATCATCATCATCATCATCATCATCATCATCACTATCATAATCGTCACATTTTTAAACAGATGGACAGCATTGTTATGTGATTACCTAACCATTAAATGATTTCATCTTGCAGAAACTTTATCCAGCAATATCAAAATGTTGTTTGGACTTTATTCGTGGAAAATTATTGACACTTAGTTAAAATAGAGACCAGAAGCTTTGAACTTAAATGCAGAGGTTGAATCAATAGATGAGAGGAATACTTACAACTACCCTGGTCTTCTTTAGGTAAGATGCATTAATTTATCAAGGAAAGAAAATATGTGACCATATGTCAAGAAAGTTATTGGCATTGTAAAGTCAAAGATAAATGTGAGAATATGTTAACATGATTAAAAGCCTCAAAATAGGAATCGTTTTTATGACTGGGTCTCCCTATTTTATTCAAGCTGGAAACATCTTGACTAACTTTTTGTGTTTATATTTTGAGATGTTTTACACCTTCCCTAGTCAGTCTGATGGCCCATCATGCTTGGTGCACACCATTTTACTGTGGATTTTATGTGGGCACCTGATTGGTTTATAGCTCAGAAGTTACAAATGCAAATGATCCATCAGCCTCAGCCTCTCCAATATACACCACTACACCTGAACAAAAATACGTTAATGTACATATTAATTCTATTTGAATATGTATTTTTGAAAATGTGCCAAATGAAATAATATATGTAAAGGATTCTATAAACCATAGAGAGCTACAGAAACATTTGCTGGGATGAAGAGGATAATTATGATATTTTTATTGATTATGACAATGTTTATGATGATGATGATGGATGACAAAAGATTTAGAAAGCATTCAAACAAAAACCTATACAATGTTAATTAGACATGTACCCCATCATCTCAAGACAACTATCAAAAGACTACTGCCTCCTTATTCAAAAGAAGAATAAAGACTAATAGTTTCCAATCACATGGTAAACAGGTGAAAATTTGCAGAAATATTTCTGGAACAGTTGGTACATAACAATAGTAAAATCTGACAATGAGCACATGTAAATGGATTTTTTGAACACAGATAAGATTAGTTCATTTCTAGATGAAATCTATGAGTGAAGCCAAAAATAAGCTCCATGGACAACATTCATATTAACACTATGACTGACTGACTGACCTATCTGATTTTAGAGTCCTATCTGATAATAGGGTACATGATTTTCAGTGATCCTACAGATGATATTTTAAGGTTGTGACTTGTCTCAGGACCATCTCTCTCTCTCTGAATTCCAACAACTAGGAGACAAACACATGATTGAACAAACTAATGAATGAAAATTGATTTAGTACTTACAACATGCCAGGCATTATGTTAAACACTTGGACTACAAATATAAGCAAACAAGATGCCTTGCCCTCAAGGAGCTTGCATTTTATTGGATGAAAATAAAATACATGGGAGAGCAAGAATTGAAAAGGATTAAGGGAGTGGAAGACTTGGTTCTGGGCAAAGTGAAAGCTCACTTATTTGAACCTAAGATCCAAAATGCAGGAAATGGGAAAAATGATTGACTACATTTAAATAGAACTTTATTGATACAAGGCACTTCCATGTTCATGATCACATTTGACTCTTACAACCATCCTGTGAGAAAATGGGGAAAGTTTAATTACTGGAGTCTTACAGAAAAAAAAATAGAAGTTTGTCTACTGTATAAATTTAAATTCTTCTATTTAACTTTTAAAGTACCTCCATAATTTAGTCCCACCTTACTTATCCAACCTTAAGAACATTTGGAGTTAGAAAATCCAAGTTTGAATCTTAACTCTGCCATTTACTAGCTATGAGGCCAACTTACTAAAAATCTGAAGACCTCAATGTCCTCATCAGCAAAGTGAGAAAAGTCGTCTAGATGAACTCTAAGATTTCTTCCTACATTGAAATCCTATGATCTTATGTTAACCAATCCCAAGACAGACAGTTAGGAAGAGACAGAGCCAGCTAGCTCTCATACACAGGCCTTCTGATGGCAAACACAATGTTCTTTTCTTGACTCAAAACTACTTCCTTGTTCAGGGCATGTGGGCTGATCAACTGAGTTAAAATCTAGTGGAAATAGTTAGGTGTCAATTGGAAAAGGGAATTAAATATGAGCCTCCCACCTCTGGGTGCTCTTGCAGTAAGGTAAAATGAGTCTAGATACTTTGGGAACAACACATGGAGTAAATTTGCCCAATGGGTTAAACTGGCTTAGGAGAAAACAAAAAGAGTAAGTGACTACCAGCCACTCAATTCCACAAGTCTTTTAATTTTGGGGTCTTGCAGACACTAGTCTATGCCTCTCATTTCAGGACCCAGCTCACCTAATTCATATCTTCTAACCTCTCTCTCTCTTGCTCTCTGTCTCTCTCTCTGTCTCTCTCTTTAATGCTCGCTTGCTCTCTCTCTCAGCCTTGCTCTCACCTTGTCCTCTCTTCCCTTCTCTCTGTTTCGCTCTCTCTCTAACTCTATGGATCTTTCTGTCTCTCTCATAGCTTCACTTTCTTCTATTAATGCAATTCTGTACATGCATTTGCAATGACAACCCATCTCTTTGTCAGATAACTGGTTACACAACTCCATAGTCATTGGACAAAGCAAGAGATAGATCACTTGAACTTCCGATGCTCTCAGAGATGTATCAGTGCTGCATATACTAAAACAGGGTGTTCTAAAAGTATAGGCGTTAAGCTATTAAAGCTTAAAACTGCACTAAGATATTTAGGAAGCCCTGTATGGGTTAAGTAATTATCCAGACAAATAGTGGAAAGAGCAATGGGCTTGGGTTTGGGAGACAGTGAGACCTAAGTTCCAATCATACCTCAGGCACTTATGACTATGTAACTCTATACAAGACATTTAACCTCTGTCTGCCATACTTTTCATATCTATAAAATGTGGATAATTATAGCACCACCTCCTATGGTTGTTGAGAGGATCAATAATAGATGTAAAGTACCTTGCAAACTTTAAAGCATTATATAAATACTAGTTAACATCATTAAAATCATCATCATCATCATCATCATCGTCATCGTCGTCATCATCATCATCAGACAGCAGATAAGAAGCCAGATATCAATCACCAAGTTGATAAGGAGGCAGGCAGGTTTTCTAAGAGTGTATATAGGACCCAACATTTGTCTTCAAGTATGCAAAAATTTAGAGAGACTATGGATGCCAATAGGGTTGACCCAGAGGAAAGCAGTTGATCCTTGTCATAAGTTAGAGGGTATCTGTCTTAAGAGAGGACAGGAGAGTTGCTTTTATAGGTGGGAAGGGAGGGTTAACCCAGCAGGAAATATTGTATTCCAACTGTAGGTCTAAAGGGCATTGTGATTCCAACACTTCTTGCCAGTGTATGCTATTATGCTTATTCTACTAGATTTACACATAAAAATAACTTACCTCTGCTCTTGTTTTGCACTTACATTGCACTTCTCATCTAAGGATGGAAAAACACTTTGCAGACTCATATTAATTTAGCTCTAATGAAGCAGTATCCTCAAAAGCCACTCCTATGCTCTTCAGCAGAATATTTCTTCTGAGAGCAATTGCCATCCATTTAAAAGTGTCAAATGGTTTCAGTCACAAGATAATAGCAAGCAGAATGCTTATACATCTATCTAAATTGTCGGCTCTCAGGTCTATAATTTCCTAAAATTGGTGTGAATGCTAATATATAAGAAAACATGTTTCTTACTGTGTTTTCAAAAAACTTCTTTTAATTACCTCTAAAATATCTGGAGTAATAATCTTGAATATCTACAGGCTGCAAGGAGATTTCTAAATGCCATTTTTGTCCCATATTAAAACTGTGAAACAGCAAAGTTTAGCAAAAACGATATCAGATTTGGAACCAAGGGAACATATCTGATTGCTTTTAAACTTCCTTGACTAGCTGTTCATCTGGATAACATCAACTATCCATGGGTGTCCACCACTGGTCTGCCTGAGTCATGGGGTGCACTGCGAAATATTTAACAACCAGTTCTCTAGGGGGAACACAACACACTTTTAAGTCTGACCTACATTATTAATATTTTTTCCAATCATTTTCTTAAGTCTAGACATTTAACAAAAGAATAAATCAACCTTTGATTTATTATGCTACATTATATTATATATTATTTATGCTACAAATTTAATACTGTTTCTTGAGCTTGTCTGAGTTGGATCAAGCACACCCCTGGCCTAGACCCTCTTCTCTTCTCCCTCTATACTGTCATACTTGCCTCTCTCATCAACTACCAAAGATTCAATTATCATCTCTATATGGATTACTTTTAGATTTGTTTATCTCATCCTAATCTCTCAATCAATCAATCAATAAACATATATCAAGTGTATGCCAGGCACTGTGCTAAGAGCTGGAGACAAAAAGAGGCAGAAGATAGTACCTAAAGTGTTTACAATCTAACATGGGTGACAAACAGAAAATATCAGAAGAAAGACACTAGAATTAAGAAGGATGGGCTAAGGTGTCTTTTAAAAAGAAAAATGGAATTTTAGTTGGGACTTAAAGGAAGGCAGAGAAGTCAGTAGGTGAACTTGAGGAGAGAGAACAATTCAATCCCAAGAGACAGTCAAAGAAAATGCCTGAACCAAAAGATGAATTGTCTTGTTCACAGAACAATTGAGGCTCATGTCACTGGATCAAAGATCATGCAGCAGAGAATAAGGTATACGAAGACTAGAACAGTAGGAAGGGGCTAGGTTGTGAAGAGCTTTGAACACCAAACAGATTTGGTATTTGATTTTGAAGGCAATAGGGAGCCACTGTACTTTATTGAATGGGGGTGGGAAGTGACATGACTTGACCTGTACTTTAGGAAAATCACTTTGGTGGCTGAATGGTGAATGGATTGGAGTGTGGAGAAATCTGAGGCAGGCAGACTCACCAGTAGACTGTTGCAATAGTTTAGGTATGAATTGATAAGGGTCTGCACTGGACTGGTGGCATTGTCAGAGGAGAGAAGGGGGCATATTTGAGAGATGTTACAAAGGAAAGAGCAACATATTTGGCAACAGATTGGATATGAGGGGCAAGAAAGAGTAAAAAGGATAGGCTGACACCTAGGTTATGAGTCTGAGGGACTAGGAGGATGGCATTGCCCTCAACAGTAATAGGCAAGATAGCGAACCTCTAATCTTGCTTCTCCAACAGCTGTACCTTGAGCATTTTGAACTGGATGTCCTATAGCTATTTCAAACTCAACATGTCCAAAATAAAACTTAGTTTCCCCACAAATCCCTCCCTTCTTCCAAACTTCCTCATTACTATCAAGAGCACTACCATCCTCTTGGTCACTCAGGCTCACAATCTTGGTCTTGACTCCTCACTTGGACTTATCCCTTAAGTCCAACCTGTTGCCAAGTTTTGTCATTTCTGTATTCATGACATCTCTCCCATACATTCCTTTTTGTCCATTCACAGAGAGACACCACCCTTGGGCAGGCCCTCATCACCTCATATGTGAAAGGTTGCAATAGCCTACTGTTTGGTCTCCTTGCCTTCAGTCCCTTCCCACTCCAGACCATTGTCCTCTCTGCTGCCAAAGTGGTCTTCCTGAAGTGCTGTTCTGACCATGCCACTTCTTTATTCAATAAACCCTCATGGCTCCTTCTTTCCTCCATGATCAAATTATAAAACTCTATTTGGGTTTTAAAAGCCTTCACTATCTGACTCCCTTCATCACCTTTCCTGACTTCTTACACTTTGCTTTCTTCCACATCCTCTATGACCCAGTGGCCCTGGTCTTCCTGCTATTTCTCATACATAACACTCCTTCTCTGATTCTGTGACTTTTTGCTGGCTGTCTTTTTGCCTTTTATCTATCTTCAGCCATAGAGTTAGGTACATACTAGGTGTTAAAATGCTTTTTGAATGGCCAACTGATCATAAGGCTTACATATGACTCCTTTACTTTTTTTTTTTATCTTTTCTTAAAATTAATTTATTTGTTTATTTTTAGTTAACAAAATTCAATTCCATAGTTCTTTGAGTTTCAAATTCCTTTACTTTCAAAAGTTTTTTTCTATAGGACATCACAGGGAAATGTATAAACATGTACTTAACCAATTTGAGAATAAACTAATAATATTTAGAGGAAGCTGCTTCTTTAGTATGTACCACTATAAACTATAAAGCTTAACATAAATTCTCATGAAATTCTAAGATAGTACAAATAGCCTAAAAGTCTCCTTTAGGAATATTATCAAAAGTGGTTAAACATAGAATGAGTTATATTGGTAAGGAACACTAAAGACAGAGCAAGAGACTTTTAAAGTTATTTGGAGGGAAGTGAAAGCTCAAAGAAGAGTATGTACTGCTTCTTGTAGAAGATGGAATGATGATAATTGAGATCAATGAGCTGGGAAAAAAATCATTCTATTCTTATTTTTCTTCCAAAGAGAATGATCTTTGGAACTAGAAGAAATAAAGATGATTATCATGTAATTGAAAACAAAGATCAATGTGAAGATTGTAACAAGGTAATAAGTTGCTCTCAATGAGTTCCATTCATCAGGCCCATATGAATGACATTTTAGAATGCTAAAAGATCCATCAACTGTAATTGCTGTGGTGCCAAGTAATGGCGAAAAGAATTCTTGGACAGTGGAAGAGGGGTTCCAAGACTGGAACTAGATCATGAACCATATGATGAGCTTGAAGTGATCTTCAAGTGATCTTAACTAGTCAAGACCTGTTCTTTCAAAGAGAAGGAAATAAAGAACCAGAGAGGCTAAGTAGTTCAAGCAACATTATCTAGATTATAAGTAGCAGAGACAGATTTTGAATCCAAACCCTCTGGCTCCAAAACCAGGGTTCTTTGTATTACAGTATGAATGCTATTAGCATGTGAGAGGGAGAATGAGAGACAGACAGGTAGATAAACAGACAGCTGCATAGACAAGTGGATGAATGGATGGATGTATATGTGGATGGATAGATGAATAAAAGTATAGATGGATGCATAAATGGATGGATGGATGGATGGATGGATGGATGGATGGAGGATAAACAGAGAAGAAGCTGGAAGCTGTCAACTTTAGGTAAGTAAATGTAATTTTAATTCCTTAAAAATTCCAAAGTACCTTACTAAATAAGTTTTTTAAAAAAGATAGGAGGGAGAAGGGATGAGTTCTTCCAGATATCTGACAATATTGCAAATAAGTGAATGGGTAAATAGATGGGTGGAAAATCATTTATTAAATGTTAACAATATGCCAGCATTGTGAGAAGCATTGGGGATTCAAATAGAAAAGCAAAACAGCATGTATAAGACATGTCAGCCATAAATCAGATGGAAGGTCTGGTGGTTCTTAGAATACCATGGTAAAGGAGATGGCAATGTATCTTTGTGAATATCACTTGTACTAAAATCCTATCCATTCCTGATACTGAATCACTTAACAGTACCAAGGATTTTGGTAGGGAGATCTTTTTTCTGGGTCTCCTGTAGGTGTAGCTGCTAAGAAAGACTGGGCTCAAGCACTTCCAGAACTAGTTGCTACTGTGCATCTCCTCAGGGGTAGTTTCTAGGATAATGACTGTTAGAGCTGGCTGGCTGGCTGTATGGGAGGATGGGTGGATGGATGGATGGATAGACTTATTGTTAGACATTGTGCTAAGCACTTTACAATTTTTATTATCTCATTTGAGGCTTATAACCACCCTGGGAGGTAGAGACTACATAGTAACATATGCATGAATAATATTCAAAAGAAATACAAACTATAAATACATCTAATTCTCACACAATACTCTACTAGTCACAGAAGTGCTACCATGAATATTTTGCTACATGTTGAATCTTTTCTCTATCATTGATCTCTTTGGATTTTATGACCAATAGTGGGATTGTTAGATCAAATGATAGGAATGTTTTTGTGACTTTTTCCCTATAAATCCAAATTTATTTTCAGATAGCCATAAGACCTTCAGGATGATTATCAGAGTGGATAATTACACTTTCTCACAAAATGTTTTAACATCACATTCTAAGATTTTTGGTAATTTAGTGTAATGGTTAGATTAAGAGGCCTAGTTTAAGTCTCATGGACAAATTACTTGAATTTGAGAATCAGCCTAGCATATTGGGTAGCTCACTCACTCTTAAGTCAGGAAGGCTTACTTACAAACCCTTTCTTAGAAACTTAACTGTGATAGTTTACCTAATCTCCCTTAGTTTGAGTTTCCTCATCTATAAAGTGAGGAAAAAATGTCTCCAGAATTTCCCTTTTAGGGATGTTGTTATTAAGATCAATATTGTCATGTGTGCAAGGTATTTGCAAACTACAAAGTATGGTATAAACATAAGTCATCATAATCATCATTAGTAATCTCAATGAATCTTAGTTTATCTGTCAGTAAGGTTAGGATAGAAATAAAGTTCCATAAACCTCATTTCAATAAAAATTCAACAAATGTTGCTTAAATAACCACTGTATCCTCATTGGATCATTATTAGATTGAAAAATAATGCAGCAATGAATTATTTTGTATATATAAATATTTTCTTGATGTTAATAACTTCTTTGGGATAGAATACACAAAATATAATCAAAAGGCACGGACAATTTAGTACCTTTTCCTACATAATTTTAAATTGTTTTACAGAATAATGGAAAAGTAAAAAAAAAATCCTTTGAGCAGTTGAATTAGCATTCTTATCTTCCCACAAAATTCCTTTTATGGAATTCTGAGTAGTTGAAAATTCAAAGAATCTTTTGAGTAGTTGAATTAGCATTCTTATCTTCCCACAGCTCCTTCAGTAATGAATTTTTTCAACTTTTAACATTATATTCAGGATTATTTATTTTATATTGCTCTGATTATCAGAGATTTTGAATAACTTTTCTCTTGGTGTTCAGAGGATCATAGAATCACATATTTTTAGCCAGAAAGGAACTTAGCGGTTATCTAGTCCAACTGCTTTATTTTATAAACAAGAAAATTGAGAAGGAAAGGTCCAGGCTACTGATTTACCCAAGATATCAAAGGTAGGAAGTGGAAGACTGTAGATTGGTAGGGAATTCTGAAAATTTCTGTCAAAATACAGTCAGAATTTAGATGTATTTATAGTTTGTATTTCTTTTGAATATTATTCATGCATATGTTACTATGTAGTCTCTACCTCCCAGGGTGGTTATAAGCCTCAAATGAGATAATAAAAACTGTAAAGTGCTTAGCACAATGTCTAACAATAAGTCTATCCATCCATCCATCCATCCATCCTCCCATACAGCCAGCCAGCCAGCTCTAACAGTCATTATCCTAGAAACTACCCCTGAGGAGATGCACAGTAGCAACTAGTTCTGGAAGTTCTTGTAACAAAATAATTTCTCTCATACCTTTGATGTTGGCACCGGCATTGCCTTAAATGATTTTTTTCAAGCTCATTTCCTGGTATGATTATTGAGTATAGACAGAGCAAAATCTAGTAGACCTTATGGTCTGTATAGCCCCCAAAGAATAAAGTCATGGATCCTTATCTCTAGCCAAAGGAGCTGCATCAGTAGGGAGTCCACCTCCCTAATCTATGTCCCAATACATAATTCTTACCCTAAGGCACTCCTAAAGTAGTGGGGAGTAGCATAAGGTTTCTATGTTGTGTACCATCAATAAAGTCAGTAGAAAAAAAGAAAAACCAGTAGGAATTCTAGAGAAAAAGAAAAAAGAAAAGAAGTCCTGGAGAAAAGGTACTTAAACATACCTTAGTCCTAATGACAGAGAAGTAGTGGGCTACTAGGGTCAAATATTACATAAATTATCAGATGTCATCAGTGTATCAGACAAACTTTCTGAATTGTTTTTCATTGTTATACTAGTGGATTCAATGTTAAAGAAGTAAGGAAGGGAAGGTCTTCCCATAGAAAGAGATATAAAAAGAAAAGTTACCAGTAGAACTTATCCTAAATTAAAAAAATATTTTAAACAAATTAATCCAATCAATATACTTTTTATTGAGTATGTGATGGGCAAAGTACTGTACTGATTCTGTGAAAGGAGAGAATGATGATGGATTAGACAGAAGCCATGCCTACACCTAAGGAATTCACCCCCAAACTGTATCAGCAAGCACCCTAGCATCCCCAGGGTGGCTGCCAACACAGGTTCTTAGATCTGCTTTTGTAAAGGAAAGCAACTCAAAATGGGTTAACAAGCTTACTTTAATCAAACAAACATATATTACCTAGTTCAGGGGGAAAAGGTCAGCACCCCGAACTTCAGAGTTACAGCACTTACAGATCAAACAGACAGGCCCTTCCAAACTGTCCAACCATTATATCAATACCAAATCACAGTTACCAGAGAGGGAAGCATCAACATCTGGGTTTTCTAAGCCGGGGGGCTCTCAACAACGGCTTCCCAGAGTCTCATCTGGTCAAATCACACAACACTTCTCAAAGTGAGCCCCAAAGCAAAGCCTCTCCTCAGGGTTTATATAGCCTTCTCCTGGCTCAGAGATTGTAACCTCCTTGACCCACTGCCCAATCACAAAGTATCAAGGTGTGGGCTTCCCTGAAAAACAAGCCTCCCACCACAGGCTCCTGGTGTACTTAAGCTAGGGGCAGGGAAGATCTTTAAATCTGCATTTCCATTACACAAGCAAACTGTTATCAGAAGAAAAAAACCAATTCCTAACCAATAAATCCCACTGTGAATCACAAATAAGTGGAAGGTTTATACTGCAATCAGTTTGACTGAGAAGCCTTTTCATCTATGTTCATGCAAATATACTTGGCACCTTTTCTATTTCCCATCTCTCTTCTGACAACATTAGAAAACTGAAATTCCAGTGAGAGATTTAAAAGTAAACAAAATTGCCATTTCAATGACAAATTTTAACTAAGGCTATTGAGTTACAGGTAGACTTAGTAATATCCTGTTTTGTGCCTGGTGCTGTTTGACATTTTCATAATGGTTAATGGATTCCCAGTAAATCTGAAGGGCAGCACTGATGACTTGAGGCCTATGGAAATCCATTTCTGTACTCCATTTACATGAAAAAAACTGCAACGTCCTCATTTTGTGGCACTCCCTTCAAAGAAATATGAGTCTATTGATCAACTACATGGCCACAGGACAAACAATTCTTTGATCTAACATTTTATAACAGTCCTTCCTCTGGGATAGCTACAAAGCGACACATTCATTATTCAGAATGTAAATTCCTTAGAAGAAAAAGAAAACATTAACCTAACAGTGAAATATATTTTCTTTCATTTGTGTTTCCCACTCTTTTACTTCTGCATTTCCCTATTCTTTGTGTTTCTTTTTTCCATTTCTTCTTGGGTTGTTTTCTTTCTTTCCTCTGTGACTTGATGCTTATCTCATTCTATTCTTTTTGCTTATATTTATTATTCTCTGCCACCACTTTTACCTCATGCTTTTGTTGTGCTTTAGCCCTGTCTTTTTTTTTTCTTTTTTTGGAGGGGAGTGGGGGGAAAAGAAAAGCAATTGGGGTTAAGTGATTTGCCTAAAGTCACACAGCTAGTAAGTGTGTCATGTGTTTGAGGTCAAATTTGAACTGAAATCCTCTTGACTCCAGGGTTGGTGCTCAATTCATGTGCCACCTAGCTGTCCCTACCCCTGTCTTTTTGAAATTTTTAACCAAATCCATCATTTCAAAGGTGTATGGAATTACCAGTTAGGAAACTTTTTACCTATGTAGATCAGAATCTTTCCTGTCATTTAGTCTTAGACAGTTGCCTAGGGCACTGAGTGGTTGGTGCCAGTATGTGTCAGATGCAAGACTTGAGCCTGGGGGCCTTCTGAGGCTCAGTGACCAGTTCTCTATCCAGGAAGCAATGCTGTCTCTTAAGAGGTGTGTGTGTGGGGGAGGATAAATTGAGAACAAGTATAAATGAAAAATATAATAAAACAAACCTAGATGAAGACAATTGTAAAGGAAAAAGATATTTGATGACTATTCAAAGACCAGAATATGTATAACATTGATTCTTAATGGAAAAGTTATTCAAAGAATAACACAAACCAGTCTTATATGGAAGTGTAGCAAGATCAATTCAGAGAAATGAACATATCCTTACAATTGAAAAGTCCCCTAGAAATAATAAGGGAAGTAATGAACTAAGGAAAAGAAAATGTTTCTATCAATTATCTCTAATGAGGATTTGATATCCAAGACAGAAAAGTAACCAATATGCCTAAGAACAAAAGGCCTTCTGCAATATATTCTGGTCAAAGAATGTGAAAATTTTCATACACTTAAGCATCTGTAGCCAAGATGGCACATGAAGGGAACCTGATGACCCAAGTTTTTCTAATATCTATTCTTGATGTGGACATAGTCTCAGTCTTTATCTTCCCTGATTCTTCCCTTAGAGGCTCAACAGCCCTGAAAGCAGATAACTTCTATGGTTGCAACTCCATGAACCATGGCATAGTGAAGCTCTTTCTTCTGTCTGCCTTTGAACTCAGTGAAAATTGCCATAGCATCATTTTAAAAGAAGGCAATTAGTATTGATCATTCACATTGCTAATAAACAGTATTTTGCTTGGTTATAGCACTAAGGGTAAAGAGGTAATAATGAAGTTTAAGGAGATTGTGTCACCTGTCAAATTTGTTCATGCTAAATGGGAAGAAGTACCCCTTAGGTTGAGAAATTAGCTTCTAATGATTGTTATATGCTATTATGTTAAGCTAATATTATACCATTTTGCTTATTACATGTAGTGTGTAATGTTAATAAATGTGTTCTATTGTTATTTTAATGTATAGCCCTTATGAAAATGGACAAGGGTCATTTGTAAAATGCCTACTGCATGCAAGTAGCTATTGAAAGAAAGACAAAAAATAAATCCCTGCCCTCAAGGATCTTAAATTTTACTATAGGGAAATAGCATATACTCAAATGAGAAATTATAAAATACATACACCAGGACTCCAATGGATCCATGATTTCAACAATATGTGTATTCCCAGTAATTAAACAAGTTACAACCCCTCAACATCTTCTCATTTTCTGCAACTTTTACTTGTCTCTTTCCATGCCATGTATTTGCTGAAAGTTGTCTATCTAACATGATGGGCACCTTCTTTGAATTCTCTTGATGTCATGAGGGCACCAGTAGAGCATATGGGCTATACAGTGATTTTCCTTTGCTCTTTCTATGTTATCACCCTTTCTTTTTTAGTTATTCATTTCTTTGATGACATTATTTTATACCAATTCTACTTTAAAAACCCTTGTTTGAAAATGTGTTGCAATTTCATCATGTCTGCCTTTTGCCTGTCCTTGTCCTTCATTGGATGATTCTCAATTCCTGTTCTTCAGAGATCAGTGTTCCTTGATAGACATCCAGTGGTATGCTGAAGCCAACTTGAACTGGCTCATGAGACTCAACTGTTAAATTTTCACCGTGGTCATTTGCACCTCAGAAAGCAGCAAATGCTATAAATCAGGGTTTGCTTTGTTTTGCTGATTGCCCAGCCTTAAGGAAATGGTGGCAAAAAAGTTAAATTTAAAAGTCTATCAATAATATGTTTTCCCTTTGTTAAACATTTATCATTACATCCCTGCTAAAAGCCACACAAGAAACAAAATATACACAAAGTAAGTACAAAGCAATTCTATTAGGAGCACGAAGAGAAAAATAATGGAGAAGAGAATGAAGGGGAAGAAAAGATAAAAAAGAGAGGGGTTGAGGAATAAGGTAAAGAGGAAAAAAGAAAAAATAGCAAAAAGAAAAAGAGGAAGAGGGATATATAGAAGAGAAAGAAAAAGCATGCAGTTCTCCTATCAGTAGATTAGAAGCAATGGAGAAAGAGAAAGAGAAGAAGAAAAAAGAAGAAAGAAGAGATGGAGAGAAAATAGGATTCTGGTTGTTTCTTTACTCATAAAAAAGGAGTTTTCTATCCACTTCAATGTCAGGACTCCCATCTTCTCTGCTGTTCTGCTTTTTAGAAGAAATGAGAGATCTGGAGCAAAGGTTCAGCTCAAAATTATGGTTAAGCTTAAACATGTGTTTTATAAGTGATAAGACCTGACATTGTATAAGTTTCAGCCTTATAAGGCATCCTATAAGGCATGTTCCAAGTGCTAGCTCATCCACTGAACCTTTCCTGACCTTACCCTACCATGTCACTCATCTCCACACTCCCAACAATACAACAGTGATCTCTCCCTCCTAGAATGTCTCATCACACTTTTGGGGGATATGTTCCATTCACTTATGTTCTAATTAGTACCAATTATTGGGTACATATCATTTATCTGCCAGTTTCCAAGGTCCATAAGGGTAGGATTTGTTCATCTCTAGAACTTATTAGAGATCCTTGCATATGGTAATTATTTAATGACTCTCAAACAAATATTCAGCCTTTACCTTGCAAACTGAAAGTTATAAAATGTCATGTCTTATCACTTATAAAACACATGCTTAAGTTTAAAAAATAATCACCAATACCATGAAAAACATCCTGAAAAAGTCAGGAATCTCAGAATCCTTTATTTTGCAGTATTAGATGGGAATTGCTCCATAAAACAGATCTACTGCTCCTGGTAATTAGCATCATTTTGAGGAGTTGCCTGGTTAATCCTTATACTTCAATTAATCATTAAATATTAGTGGGGGGGGGAGAAAATTACCAACATACAGCTGATCCTGAGAAACATCTCAAAATAGAAAGAATAGTATAGTGCATCTCTCATAACAAAAATTTGAAGGTGTTTCTTATGGGAGCTAATACAAATTTCATAATAATTTGTCGGTTATGGAAAAGTCTCCAGCACAATATGTGAGCAATTAGACATACCTCTTGCTATTAACAAAAATTCTAAGTTGAATCTCTCATCATCCATTCCAAAATTCTACTGAAAGCTATTTGAATGACCCTTTGCACAAATAAGGAGTGTAATAAAAGAAAACTACTGTCTCACAAACCAGTGTTACATAGGAAAATAACTTCTCAAGGGTTATGCTGTAATGAAATTCCCGTGTGTCATAATCAATATGTGGATGATGGCAGGATGGAGGTCTAAGACCAGGAGGCATTTAGGCACTTAGGTACAGAGTATGATGGTCAGAAGAAAAGAGGTAAAACCAGGGGCCAAGAAGTCAGTGACTGACCATGGTCAAGGGCAAGATAAAAATCTAAATGCAAGGATTTGACAATGTGGAATGGAATAACCAGGTTTCAGAGGTCAATGAGGGCCAGGATCAGAAGTCCAACAGATCATAAAATCAAGAGCTATAATAAAGTGAGTAAAGTACATTAATATATATGTATATATATATGTGTGTGTGTGTGTGTGTGTGTGTGTGTGTGTGTGTGTGTGTATTCTCTTTGCTAATATTTCCTGAACTTATGGTCTGGAACTTCTGGTGTGGGCAAAGAGGATGTAGACAGCTAAGCAAAGGATATAAGGAGAAAATACTGAAGCAATATGTAAGGGCTGAATAATGTGTAAGTTACTTTGAAATTTGTTTCTATATTTATTACTGGCACCTTTTTCGGTACCTAAATCTGGCATCTAGTCAGTTCTCCAGTCTATTAGAGACCATGGTGGTAGTAATCGAGGGAAAGAAGCCGTTTTTAGGTTGACACAAGAGTAGAGAATCCAACGATTTTTGCAATAAGAACAGGAAGTCAGTAGATTGTTTTCCCATCCATTACTTCAAATATCACAATGGGAAATAAAAAGTGTCATTACCTCGCACTTTAATTTTGTAGATGGAAAATATAACAAAGAGTAAGTCAATCTTGTAAGATTTTTCAGATCATAAAACAATGACAATAAGAATAAAATTAAACAGAAATGTCCAGACTTTCATCTTCCAGGAATGACAGGAGAAATGAAGGAGAAGGAGGAGGAAGAGGAGCAAAAGGAGGAAGAGGAGGATGAGAAAGAGAAAAGAAAGAAGGAGAGAAAATGCTAAAATTTGGAATATGGGGGCAAGAAGACATGTTGAAAGTCTGCATCTAACGCTTTCTAGCTGAGCTCTCAACTGAGTGGTATACTGGTAAAAGTCTTACTACTGATTCCTCTAAAAATGTATGCATGTCACATTTTTAAGCTTTCTTTACATTAGCATTTTCTCCATCATTTCCTTAAGTCTGGCTAATAAAAAAACAATCAAACTCAATTTCTGAGGTGTTGTAGCAGCAACCACACTGGCATACCCAGAATAGCTGCTAGCATAGGTTCTTAGATCTGTTTTATCAGGAAAGATAGGATTCAAGGGGTCAACAATCTTTTTTAATTACATTAATTAGTTCAGGGGGAAAATCAGCACCCTGAACTTCAGAGAAAATCCAAACAAAGAAAACATAGAAAATACAACCAGAGAATTAAAGACTATCAGATAGGGCTTCTAACTGTCTGAGAAATTAGCACAGATCAACAGACAGATCTATCTGTCTGATCAAGGCAATACATACATAGTTACCAGAGAGAGAGAAGCACCAATAACTGGGTTTTTCAAAGCTAGGGGGCTCCTTAAGAGCTACCCAGAGTCTCATTTGATCAAATTACAAGAACACTCTTCCAATGAGTGAGCCACAAAGCAAAATACTAACTTCAGAGTATGTATACACTTCTTTATGGTCAAGGGCATCACAATTGTAGTGGCCTGCTGTCTAATTGCAAAGTAACAAAAGTTGTGGGACTTCCTGAGAAACAAGCCTCCCCTAATCAAGCTTTCCTTAATGGGCTCCATGTAAGGTCTATTAATGCAGAGGGAAGATCTTATATCCCATTAACAATGCAGGTGTAATTGCTGAAAATTTAATAGTAGACTCACAAACTGAGTCAAACTAACTCTAGCACACCCCTGACTCTCAATCTCACATCCCTCATAATTAAATCCAAATAATATTTCCTTGAGCACCTATCTTGCAGGGCTAGTGTAAGGCTCAAGAGAAATAATGATTTTTCAGGATAAAATAAATAAATAAATGATAATCATGATAACAATAAAGCAAGGCTGTTTTAAACAGCCTTGAAAAATGCCAAGATCTCCCTCTAGTTTTTAGACCTCCCCAATCTCAACCTTGTCCTTTGAAATTAGGATCATAGGATCATCAGTTCAAAGCTGAGAAGTATCTTAGAGGTCATCTGGTACAACTTTCAAATTTTACAGATGGAGAACTGAGCTTCAACATAGTTAATGCCTTGCCCAAGGTCACACAGATAATAAGTGTCAGAGCAAGAATTAAACCTAAGTTTTCTGACTCCTCTGATTTAAAATTCAACCCTCTTTCAACTGCACTGAATTACCTCATCTTCATAGACACTTTGCATATATTTTGTATTTTCCTCCCAGGAGAATGTACATTTTCTAAGAGCAGAGGTGGTTTTTATTTTTTCTTTGTTTCTTAATGCCTAGAGTAATGCCTGACACATAGGCACTTACATGCTTATTTACTGAACATTTATTGACTGGTTTCATTAAATCAATTACTACAAAAAATCAAAAAATATCATCTTACTGAAAAAAAAACCCAACAAATTACAAACCAAATAAGTTGAGGTGAAATGCCAATTCAAATTTTCTCTCATTTTATTAAACCTATACTAAGGTCCAACGCAATGCAAGCTTTCTAAGAACAAGAAATGTTTTCCATTTTGTCTTTGTATCCCCAGTGCCTAACATAGTGGCTTGTACCTAACAGGTGCTTCATGAGTGCTTCTTGAATTAAATTGCATTGAAAGTCATTTCATTAATTTAATAGCAACATCCCTGAATCAAAACTTGATCCTGCCCATGCATTACCATTTAAAGCAAAGGGGGTGGGAAGTTATTTTAAGAAGTATAAAGTGTAATGCCTATTTGAAAGAAGAATTTAAATTGAACACAGGTCAAGTTGTTCAATAAATTTAATAGAATGACTAGCTGTTCTCTGTTTGGGGGGAAATGGAACTTGATAGAAAAATGAATGTATGTTTAACAAGTATGAGAGGATGTTCAGTTAGTGTGTTGTACTATTATTGTATAGGTTAGTCCTCTGCAACTCTTTATGAATCAGGACCGCCAAATTTGGGTTTGTAGTATGACTTTGCTAAAAGACTACTCATATGATCTGAGCCAAGTAACTTCAATTTTCTGGCCAACAGTATCACTTTTTAAAAATAAAGGGATTAGATGCTAAGATCTCTAAGACCCCTTCTTGGCTCTATATCCTGAGACAATGATCCCTTCAATGGTTGTCCCATTCAAACCTGGTCCAGTTACAGGGTGGAGAACTATAAGTGCTATCTTCATTGCTTATGTGTTCAGGTGGGCTTTGTCTATAAGGATGAAATTTATATATAACACAAGGCCTTTTATATTGATCTCATCATTGCACCCAATAAATATGAAAATCCAATAAATGCATTAAAATGACAGGAATAACTAGATAGTCCTTCTACAGCCCAATGATTTGAATTATCTGATTGCAGACCACTTGACACTTCAGATGGCTCAGTGATTGATCCAAGATTAGAGTCCTGGCCTCTGTCAGCTGCTACCACAATGTGCTCTCAGTGGTGGATTGTCTCAATAAAATCACCCAACAGATGGTTCTCAACTCTGAATTACATTTGTGAACATTTACACCAGACTTAATTGACGATACTAAATGTTGGTTCTTTAAATATTCAGTTCAATTATTTATAATGTTAATTTTAGTAAACAGTGGCTATTCAGGCTCTCTGTACTGTGAAATTAAATTTGTTGGGTAATTAGTTGGAAGATAGTAGCAACTCCACTCCCCTTAGAAATTGTGCTGTTCGTTGTGGCATTGCAATTAGTGGTCTGTAAAATTACTCACAGCACACACAGTAAAAACAAAGAGATTCGAAAACCTCAATTGCTGTTAGAGACTCTCTAGCACCATATTATTTTGAACAATGTTATTACAGAATTAACTAGAAGGTATAAAACTCCAATAAGAGGATTGTTTTTAATGCATGTCTATGTCCTCTAAATGGTTTGCCATCTCTAATTGAGTTTCTTCTGATTGTTATACACCTCCAAATATCTCCTGGGAATGTATTCATTTTAATTGGCCTGGCTCTGGATTGAATTCTGACTCAGTATACACTGTAAGTAGCAGCTAGTGATGCAGTGTGAATAGAGCTCTAGGGCTGGAGTCAAGGAAAACTTGAGTTCAAATCTTGCCACTCTTACAAGTTGTGTGACCCTGAGTAAATCACTTAAACATGTTTGCCTCAGTTTCTTCATCTGTAAAATAAGCCAGAGAAGGAAATGGTGTACCACTCTGGTATCTTTGCCAAAAAAACCCAAATGGGGTCACAAAAAGTTGGACATGATTGAAATGACTGAACAACAGCTACACTGAGAATTGTGATGACTAAAAGAGGGAACTACTTGTTCAAATAGTTACTAATAGCAAAAACAAATGACATTGTATTAATATATTTCATAGAATTTCGAACTAAAAAGAAGCCTAGACATCAGATTGTCCAAACTATTAATTTTACAGATAAAGAAACTAAGGTCTAGCGGAATTAAGAAACTTGCCCAAGATCACACAAGATGTAAGTGAAAGAGTCAGACTTTGAGCCTGGGTTTTTGAACTCAAATTCAACATTCTTGCTTTTGGAGAAGAAATTAAAACTAAGAGGTACAAAGAACTTACTCCGTGTTACAAGAGCTAGAGCCAATATTTCAACATTAATCATGTAAACCCAAATCCAACTCATTTTCCATGGCAGCAAGGCTGCCAATATCATACTGCTCCATTAGTTTATAATTAAAACAAGAAATACTGTAATCAAGGGAATAAGTGACAAATAAAAATAATTCTAAAACCTGACTACTTGCTCTTCTTTTAAAATATAATTCATCTTCATCCCTTCCTTTCCATTCGTAGGAAATATTATGCCATAGACATCATCTCATCACTTTATGCTTGAATTATTGAGGATTCTAATTGACCTTTCCACTTGGAGTTCTTCCTCTTCCAATTCATTTCTCACACCATGGCCATATTAATCTTCCTAAAATACTATTTTTATCATGCACTAAGACTAAGATCGTATTGAGGTTATTAAGGAAAACTATGGGAAGTTACATTATTTTACATGATTTTATAACCATCGAGGGAAAGTATTGGTTCAAATAAGGAATAAGATCACTGCTTAGATGTTGATAACATGGCAGAGAGAAAAGTAGAACTATTCGGGTCTTATTTTTGCTTTTGTTTTCTTTGCAAAGAAGACTTTTTGAACTTGAAAGGACAGACCAAAAATGACTAACAAGAGCTTGAACACCAAGTATAATGGTGGGGGTCCAATATTCAGATTGCTTGAGATTTAGTCATGTCTTTTGATGTTTGTATAAAACCAGCAAGTTAGTTTATAATCAGGCATTTGAGTATATTTGGTAGCTTAGTAGTATGGACCATTTCAGCCAAATCTCTGAGAAGAGCTTAGAGGAGAGAATGTCTCTGTCTCCTCTCCCCACTCAATCCCTATTATCTTTAACCAGAAGTGACCCTTGTGACATTCATCATGTGAAAAATTGGGACATATTATCATCCTAGTAGCACTCCCAACATAGCAGTGACTAGAGGAAATATCTGAAATATCAGGAACCAAGAGTCTATACAAGGAGGGAGCTATGTGTGAGAGTGTATAGAGAGCACTGGACCTAGAATCAGGAAGATCTGAGTTTAAATCTGATCTCAGACACTTACTAGATGTGTAAACCTAAGCAAGTCACCTAACCTCTGTCTGCCTCAGTTTCCTCATCCATAAAATAGGGATAAGATAATAATGGAATCTTTTCCAGGGTTGTCCTGAGAATTAAATGAGATATGCATTAAGTACTTTACAAGCATTAAAATTCTTTATAGATGAGGAGGAGGAGGAGGAATAGGATTACAAAGAGACCAACACAAAGCTATACCATGCTTATGAGGAACATATTGAGGTCTCCAGCAAAAAAAAAAAAAAATTCCAGGAGTTATTAGTTACCCTTTTTGCACTTCTGTTCTAAGCTTGACTCTGTATGTACATGTGAGACAGTACATCATAGACTTTCAGATGTTTTACACTAATAGTTCTACCTTAGTAAATATCTTTTTTTCTAAAATCTAATTAAAGCTGAGTATATTCATAGGAGGAAAAATGCTGGTGGGAGTTCATGAGCTATAATATTATAGATACACATATCAATACTTCAAGGCTCTCTAAGAACAATGAAGGCACAAGCACCTAGCTGAGCTCTAGGGCCCCAACAGTCCAGTGAGAGTTAGGAGAGTAAATCAAAGAATATACTACAGAATAAGTAAGGGAACACCTGGCTTTTTTTTATGAATTCAAGTGTCTAAGCCCAGTCAAATTATATCCTTAGGGCACTGAAAGAAGTAAACTATTTTATTGCTGAATCACTCCCAGTTGTTCAAAGCTTAGGAACAAAATGAGTGGTACTGGATAAATGTTATCTTCCCCATCAAAAGGGGAAAGGGGAGTAGAATCTATTAACTATAAGCCTCCAGATAAAATTCCAAAATCTATTTAGTGGATGGTGAAAAACTTAAAAAGAATGGACATTGTGGTCATAAATAGCCAACATAACATCATTAAGAATATGCTACTAACTTTATTATGCTTTTTAATTATTAATTTCATTAATTAATTATTTTTTAGAATTTTGTTAACTTTTACTACATGCTAAATACAGTATTTCATGCTGGGAATATGAATACAAAAGAAAAGATGGTCTTTGACTCAAGGAATGTACATTTTAATATAGGGAGAAAAACCAACATAGTGGAGTGGTGGCCAGGTAGGATTACTTTATTCTGGAATGATACAGGGGTGGTGAAAAGTACCATAGTAGATTGACATATTCCTTCCAAAAATCACTGGAAAGTTGATTTGATCACAGATGTAGGACTGGACATTAGGTAGAGGCAGGCAGGGAGGGAGAAGATAGGCAACAAGGCTATAGATTAAGGAAATTAATATGGTTTACCTGGATTTTAATGAAGCATTTCACAAAGCTTCACTTTTTTTCTTACAGATAAGATGGAGAGACAGGGGCTAGTCAAGAGTACAGCTATGAGTCTTAAAATGATTAATAACCACACCCAAAGAATTTTCACTACATTCAGAGTATTGAATTCTGTTTCAGGAATCCCATTTTAGGAATGGCATTCATAAGCTGGAAAGTGTCCAGAGCAGGGTGACCATCATGGGGCCAAGCCTTAAAAATATTCCATATGAGGAACTGGGGATGTCTGAGGTATGCTATGGTTCATGGAGTCACAAAGAGTCAAACACAACTGAACAACTCAACAACAACAACAATAACAACTGGGCAGTACATAATACCTGTCTTCACATAGCTGGATGGCCACCACGTGGAAGATGGATTGTATTTATTTTGCTTTGCCCCAGGGAAAAACTAGAAATAATGAGAAGTTTCAGAGATAAGCATTTAGGTTTGATGTAAAGAAAAGCTTTCTACTAAATGGAACTTGCCAAAAGTAGAATGAACTACCTCTGGAAGCAGCAGGATCCCCCTCACTGGAGATCTCTAAGGAAAGGCTTGATACCTATTGAATATGTTGCAGTAGAGGGGTTCCTTATTCAGATGACCTTTAAAACCTCCTACAATTCACTGGTTATTTGTTTCTAGCCCCAAATTAACCATAAATTCATGCCATTCCCTTTCTCAAAAGGATTAAGTTCAAACCTCTCAGGCTGATTTTCTAGGCATTCAATACTATCATGATACATTTTTTTCTCTCTCTAATCCAAATAAAAAAATTTAATTCTAGCTTCTTTTCTTCCTAGAGCAACTCTAAGTAAGCATTAATCTTGTCCAATTCTTCACTTTCATTCACAATATGACCTCACTAGAAAGATATACCTCTCATCCTCCTCCTTACTCCTCCCAGTATGTCCATGCCAGCTAGCTTTAAGGCACAACTTATACATCTCCTCTAAAAAAGTCCTCTCTGACCACATCACTACATCCAATTGCAATGTAAAAAACAGTCATCCTTTGCACTGTTACATACTTTATTGACTGTACCTGTCATCTTGGCACTCAGTTAAAAAGTTTCATATTGACATGTATGTGTTTCACAAAGGTGCCATTTGATAGAAAATTCATGTTATCCAACTCCTTTTACAAATGAGACAAATCAGCCCAGAAAGACAGTGGCTTACCCAAAGTTGCATAGTTAGCAAGAGAAAGGAAGATTGAAACCCAGGGCAGTCCCCCAGCTCCATATTCCCCTACAACATCATCATCAAGTCTCCTTCAGTTCATAGCAATAGCATATGTGTATAGCATATGCTCGACAAATATTTCACTGAACAGATGAATGAATAGGAGAATCATCATGTGTCCTGATTACTTTCTAGTTTGTTACCAAGTTGAATTTGTACTTCTTTTTAAAAACAGAAGTATAGTACAGGAGAAAGAATAATAGTCTTAAGAGTCAAGAGACATGGTTTTGAATGCCTGTTCTGCTACTTAGTTCAATGACCTTGCGCAAGTCATTTATTCTTGTTGAGTGTCTTTTGCCTCATCTTTGAAATGGAGAGGATGCTACTTATACTTACCTACCTCATAGGATATAGTGTGGATCAAATCCAATGATGTAAGCAATGTTTTTGAAATATTGGCTGTTATTGCTATCTACCAAAGAGTTTTTGTGAGATTCAAATGTAATAAAAGTAAGTAAATGCAAGTTTTTCACCATAACAAGTTGTGTGGGAGTCAGAAGAGTTTCAAGAAGGCAAATATATTCCATTTTTGTGGAATGTTTTATCTGCATGAAGCAGATGACTAGCTCAGAGAATTTTTACCTCAGGTATTTCCTCTACTTAATTTTTGGTTAATTGTAATATAGAAATTGCATCTGTAGAGAGAAAAATAATACATTTTGCCTTCTTGCCATGATGCTATATTCCAACATTTCTATTGTTTTTTAACTCTAATTTCATCATTTCAAAAAGTTTCATTGAATGTGATTCTTGTTCAGATGTTTCATCATAGTATGATGGTGACCCTGGATTCTCCAGAGCAAAGGCAACAGGCCACAGACTCTGGCAGATCCTAACCATTTGAAAAGACAATGATTATGGGTGCAGCAATAGTCCGTGCAGCTAAGCATCAGACTGCCAAAGATTTGCACATCTTCAGAAGCTTACTGCTCAGTGCCACCTTATGTCTAGCCACAGTAACTTACAAACACTGGTATGCTAGGTGTGCCAATACATCAAAAGGTTGACAATTTTGGTGGTAAATGGATTATCTATACCAATGAAATGATGGGTCCTTAAAACAGTGAACAACAAAAAGTGGGTAATTTTGTTTCTTCTTTTTCTATGGTTATTCCCCAAGTTCCTTCCTTCCTTCCTGTCTTCCTGTCTTCCTTCCTTCTTTCTTTCTTTCTTTCTTTCTTTCTTTCTTTTTCTTTCTTTCTCTTTCTTTCTTTTTCTTTCTTTCTTTCTTTCTTTCTTTCTTTCTTTCTTTCTTTCTTTCTTTCTTTCTTTCTTCCTTCCTTTCTTTCTTTCCTTCCTTCTTGCTTGCTTGCTTGCTTTAATGAGATAGCAAGCATTTGTAGCACTAGGTCAATAGATTTGGTTACAAAGGATATGTGTATTCTCAAACACGCACATATACACACACCTCAAATTTATTGGAAAGGATTCCAGTCTATCTCCATGACAAATAATGAGAGCTCTTGGTTTTAAATATATACTGATTGCAACAAATGGAGTAATGAAAACAGGAAAAGAAATTCTCATTTTCTATTTCTTTTTTTTGTCTTGGAGGAGTTATTTTTTATTGAAGTCCCAAATTTATTCTTTCATCCACTGCTAATTGGTATTTACTTCCTTGGTTACCTACCAATTCTGGTAGAGTTATATGAGTATTGATATAATTTGCCTACATCAATAGTGACCTTTATGGCTAAGCTCAATTTAGCCATGGTATTTGGAACAAATTTAAATGATATTATTTTTTAAATGGCAAAGGCAAACGATCTGGAAATTTTTAAACAGCCACTGCCACACTCTGGCAGATGTGGGAAAGGTAATCATACTCAATTAGAAGACAGTAAATTTTGATAAACTTTGGGGATAAGTTATTTTTCTGAGTTCCGAAATCTTTGAAATTCAGATTTGTATATAGTCTTCTGAATCTGTCATCCAGAATGTTAAGCTCAGAAAATGTAGCTCACAGAGGTTTAGACAGTTGTCCAAGTAATACAGCCAGTAATCAACAAAGCCAGAATTCAAAATAAAGGCACTTAACCACAGCAGTCTCTCTAGTCAACTTAATGAATACTTCTTGCCTGGTTTGCAAAGTTAATTTTATATTTCTTTAAAGTAGCACCATGGCATAGTAGCAACAGTACTAAATTTAGACTCAGAAAGTCTGGATTCCAATACTTGTCTACTGGTTGGAAATAATATTAAGAAATCAATAGTTAGCTTAGATTTCTACCCGATCTAAGTAAGCCAATTTTGTTTCTACGTAAGTCTTTTTCCCAGAATGCTTCTCTCCTGCCACTCTTATTCCCATCCACTGCACTCTGATCCCTTCCAAGGTGCTACTATGCATTGTCCTTTCTTTCCAATTTTTGGAAACTGCCATAATGAACAATCTATTCTTCATCCTAAGCCTCTTTCTCTCACACTCTTTTCTTAGTCTTGCCATAATGGAAATTATGCTTTCTACAGATGATACCTCACCCTGGCCACCCTTTCTAGAGCTGGTTACTCTCATGCCACCCTAAGCCAGAAGATAGTAAGTTTTTCTCAAGTAAAGGATGAAAAAGACCTGAGCATGTTATAGGAGCCTATAGATAAGGAGACATTGAGCCAAGAAAAACAGAGGGAGATTATTGAGAGGGAAACAGGTCAGGTGGACAAGTAGGGAGAAATGGGAAAGTGGGTAAAAACGGGAAGGTCAACCTTTGCCTTAGCAACTGGAGCACAGGAGGAGAGGATTGAAGAAGATGTAGAGGAATTTTGATGTGTGGAGTGGAGGATGTGAGTGAATTCATGGTGGTGAATAGCCATAATTTTATTCTGCTGTTAGGACTTTAACTGAGATTATAAATTTGTAGTGGAATCTATAAGCATGATTACCCAACTTCTTTGATCTGCAAACCATGCAGGTTTGAGCAATTTGGGGGTAGAAGCAAATAAGGCAAATGGAAGGGGTTGCTTGGAATTCATGATTGTCAGGGGAAAAGATGGAGGCTATGTATACTTGAATTAAACATCTACAAGCTCAAGACTCAGAGGTCAGTAAGGCAAAATCTAAGGTAATGGGTCAGGAAAACAGGGAGGGACAAAAGAATTAGATGAAAAAGAGGAATAGGTTTAGGAGGAGTAAGGGTGTAAGACAGATAACACATGGGAGGGCTGCTAGCACAGGTTCATTCTTGATCTGGTCAGACAGGAAGACAGCTTTGGAGGGGTTAATAATCTTACTTTATTCTAGTCTATTCTTCTCAATGGGAGTTTGCTGATAATGGGAGCACCAATTCCTATAGCATTTCCAAATCACCCTTCTAGCTTGGGTATGAAGAGGGGGGCACTGCCCCTATATTTCAATGGGATCAATCAAGACAGGGATAACTCCTCTAAATCCCCTCAAGTCTCTATGGAGGCCACTTGAGGCAAGCACAGATTCCCCCCAAGCCTTGATGGGGGCCAATCAAGGCATGCACAGCATTGCAGCTTATGCATTCAACCCTAAGGGTTTCCAACTTACTGACCAGTGTCAACTTGCTTTATAGGGCAACAAAGAAAGCATATTGCCAACAATAACCTCACAAGTTTACATTATTTCAGCACTATACTTACCACACAGTCACAGTGGATATTACAATTTTAAGCACAAATGTTATATTATTTATCATTATATAATGCTGCTCAAGCATGGTGGAGATGGTTTTGAGTCATGAGCCTGGGAAATAGAAATTATTAGGGCCATGGATCCTGGGAAAGTAAATTCTAAGAAAGAATAACAAAAATCCACCTTATGCACACTAAAATCCACCTTAATTGTAAAGAAATAGAAAGGAAGGAAATGAAGGTAACAAGCATTTAAACTCTCCTGCAGGGAATACAACTCTGATGGGCTGGCCATGTTGCTCTAGACAAACATACACCTGACTAAAAGACTATTTTATGGAGAACTTAAACAAAGCAAGTGCTTATATGGTGGTAAGAAAAAGTCATACAAGGGCACTCTCAAGTCTCTCTTAAGAACTTTGTAACTGATTGGTTGATATGGGAGACACAGGCACAGGACTGCCCACCATGCCATGGCCTCATAAGAGAAGGTGCTGTGCTCTATGAACAAAGCAGAACTGAAGTAGCTCAAAAGAAACATGAGCCATACAAATTTAGAAAATCCACCCCAAATATTTACACAGAATATTTGTACCTGAACTGTGGTATAGTATTCCAAGTTCATATTGGTCTGATCAACCACAATCTGACACAGTGTAACTTTAATCTAATAAGATGATGTCATTTTGGTCCTTTTTAAAAACAAAGGACAACAATCAACCATATGTGTATGTGTATATATGTATATACATGTATATGTGCATGTGTATGTATGTATATACACACATATACATGTATATGTGCATACGTGTGTAGATCTAGATATAGACTGCCTTTCATGATCTCCTCAGTTGTTCATGTTGTCCCTATCTACTGAAATGACTTGATACTTGTTTTATACATATTTCCTATTTAGTTCTCTATGCACGTGTGTGTTTCTTCAAATAGAGTGTAAGTCCTTGTTAACAGACCTGTTTATTTTGGCCTCTTTAACTCATAGCACAATATTAGAAACCTGGAATAGTAGGAACATAATGCATGTTTCCTGAATTGTCATGTTCACATAATCCATGCCTTATGATTGAAATTTGCTCCTTCTTTATTACATCTCAACCTCTCAGCATCCTTATCTTCCCTCAAAGATAAGCTCTCAAAAAGTGGGTTGGAGCCAAATAATGAAATCCATCAAATTCTTGGGTTTTCATGAATATAGTTGTATATAATTAACTTTTATTACATTAAAAAGTTACTTTTCATTGTTCATTTTGGAAATTTTGATAATTTGCTTTTTTTCTTTTTATCCATTTAGTTAAAAGTTTATGAATTTTGTTAGGCTTCAAAAAAAAGAACTCTCAAATTTGTCCTCTAAAGATTGCTGTAGCTATATTCTCAAAATAATGGTATGTTGTCTGATTGGTTTCATTCTCTTTCACAAAGTTATCTGCACTTTGTTCCCATGATTAGTTTTTCCTACATTATATTTGTAGTCTATTCTCACAGCATCCTGGTCCCATTTACCTGCCATATCCAAAGCTCCTTGAATTTACATAAATTATGAAATTATCAATCTTTGCTTTAATTATTTACCACCAACCCCCAGCTTTTCTGACCCTTTTTTCTCCATGCTCAGATTAGAATATTTCAATATTCTCCCTTCAAGTCAAATTAAGTCAATAAGAATTTATATAAGTGCTTTCTATGTGCCAGGCATTATACTAAGCCTTTACTCTATTTTCCCATCTAACTTCTTAATTTAAGGAAAATTCCTTTATGGAACACTTTTCGCAGAAGCATTCATTTATTTTGTGTTCCTCATTATTTATATCCCTATTTAAGTCATTCTGTATTCTATTCTCCCATTCCTGGGTTATAAATCTGTCTATACCTTCTTTATTTTCTTTTTGTCCCTCATGAAGGCCAAGCCTTCTGCCAAAGAAAGTTGAGCTCCTTCCTCCTTCCCATCCCTATATAACTGCATTCATAGATCTTCTTTTACCCTCTCCTCCCTTCCTCTTATTTTTCTTTGTTTATTTCTTTGGACATACTGCTCTTCTGCTATGTCTGTTTCCTGAAATAATGGTTCATAAAAAAGGAATGTGATGTGATGGGATACATTCTGTACCCTGAGTTATGATTCCTGTATCTACTTCCTGTCATTAACATTACCATTTACCACTATTAAGACTAGTTTATCCAACCTTTGTTTCTAAGTAATAATCATAGATCATATTTCTAAAATGTTTTAAATTTTATAAAGTGTTTTCCTCCTACCATGAGTTTCTTGGGAGCAGGTATTGGTTTTCTATTTTCATTTGTGTTTTTGCTTTTCTTTTTATCCTCAGCATGTAGCATGGTGTCTGGCACACAGTAGGCTACATGCAAAATAAAAACTGAATAGCTGGTTGACAAAGATGCTGTAAGGCAGGGCATACTTCCTTCCTCCAGTGTATGTATGATTCCATTACTGTGGACATACCAGCTTAGCCATGCCTTCTCATCTTGAGCAACTCTTGCCCTTAACTAATCATAAATAACCCATGGAGAGTTGTAGGCTGTACACTTAACTGCCTGGGGGCTTTCTTCTGGGTCTATTGACATTGCTTGGGCACTGAGTCCACCTCCTTTTTTTTGGTTCTTTGGCTTTTGGATGACAATTTTTATATTCCTTCTTGCATGTAATTGACCATTAGTAAAATGCATTACAAACTGGTTAAGTTTTTACCCTGTTCTCCTCCATTGCCTTTGGATGCTCCACAATTTGAATTTCTCAGAAACTGTAATATTCCATGACTTATAGCCATCTAGATTCGCTGGAAGAATATTGGGTCCTTGGTGTGGTATGGTGTGTAGGTAGTGGGGTGGTGGTGGTGATGGTGGTGGTAGTGAGGTGTGTGTGTGCGTGTGTGTGTGTGTGTGTGTGTGTGTGTGTGTATTTTCAGGGAGAAACCCCCAGGTACCTTTGACAGGTAGGTAATACCCATGTTAACATCCCCCATTTTATAACTAAGGTGTCTTAGAATTAATAACAGATTAATAATAGAGGAAGAAGTTAAGCCCAGGTCCTCTGACTTTAACTTCATGTGCTTTCCTTTTCCATTGTTTGCTTTCATTCAGATAGGGTTAAGACTTGTTATCTAAATTACTCAGTATTGCCTTTAACGTTAACATTTTCAGCCACATTCATGAAAGCCATTTGGGATATTCACCTCCTCCATTCATCTATGTTGAATTAGTGGCAGACACTTAGAAAAGCTATTCAGAGTTTCTAGTTCCATTATTTTAATTACTTTTTTCTGCTTTGTTTTCTCATCTCATAAGATTAAAAGATATTCAATCAGGCTCTTTTAAACTTTCAAACCTATTTGGCTTTCTCTTCTCTCTCTCAGGCATAGGCCATTAATCAGTCTTCATTTGTCTTTTATGTCACAGGCCTACTCTAGATTTATAATCTGCTTAAAATGAAAATGACTATTCCCACTCTAAGACTGGATCTATTGGACTGCCCACAGATTTGGGGGAGGGCAGGGTGTGAAAGAGAAAGTGGGCAAATAGCTATGAGCAGGATGGTCAATGCTACACTGGACCTTAATTTAAAAAGCCTGAACCTGAGGTCCAGTTCTGCTCTGTACCACTTGTTCAATCTTGGCTTAAGTACCGAACCTCAAAGTGTCTGTTTCCTTTTCTATAAAATAAGATAATTGTATTAAATGACCTTTATGATGCTTTCCTGGTCTAGATCATATGGGATCATTTGGGGGGAAAGGGAGACCAGTGATTTAATGGGGAAAAGGAACTCAATTAGAAAACTACCTTAGCTAATGACAATCAGCACCCTTTCTGCAACTCACGGAGTAGTACCAGAGGCACTGAGAGGTTAAGTAATTTGTCCAAAAGTCACATAGCTAGTGAATATTAGGGTTAGGCCTTGATCTCAGGCTTTCCTGACTCCACTCTAGGTCTGACATTATGTAACATTCCCTCTTCTATTAAATCAGCTGTCTCTATAGAATGCTGAACTCATGTCAATCCAAGTTTTTTGATTGACATCATATACAGATAAATTGCTTGATAGGTATTCAATTAATTTTAATCACAAGCCTTTTATTAAGTCCCTGTGATGAGTAAGGCACATGGCTAAGCATTGGAAATACAGAGACAAAAGTGAAACAGTTCCTCCCATAATGGAATTTATGGGTAGGGGGAACCATGTCAACATACAAGTGTACAGTATATGCAAAATATATAGAAAGTATTTTTAAAGTAGTTTTTGGAAGGAATGGAATAGACTAGCAACTGTGGCACCAGGAAAGACATCATGAGGAAGGTGGCCCCTTCTTAGTTTTCTATGCTTTTTAGATTGAGAGGATAATGGTATCCTCAACAGTTAATACAGTAATAGAGAAGTCTGAAAGAGAATAAGGAAAGGGACCTAAAATAAAATTAGTTTGGGTATGAAACTGAAACTGAATCAGCAAAAAAGACTGAAGAGGAAAAAACTACTTTTTATAGTTAGACAAAATAATAACAAAATTTATTTGGAAAAACAAATGGTCTAGAATATCAAGGGAATTAATGAAAAGAAATGCTAGGGAAGGTGGACTAGCTATGCCAGATTTTAATCTGTATTATACAGCAGCAGTCATCAAAACTGCTTGGTACTGGCAGAGGAGTAGAGTAGTGGATCAATGGAATAGATTGGGTGCAGGAGACTCAGCAGTTAATGAATATAGTAATCTATTGTTTGATAAACCCAAAGACACCAGTTTTGGGGATAAGAATGCACTATTTGACAAAAACTGCTGGGAAAACTGGAATACAGTATGGCAGAAATTGGGCATAGATCATTATCTAACACCATATGCCAAAATCAAGTCTAAATGGGTGTATGATCTAGCTATAAAGGATGATACTATAAGCAATCTGGGAAAGCAAAGAAATAGTTTACCTGTCAGATTTGTGGAGAGGGGAAGACTTTAGGACCAAACAAGAATTAGAGAGCATTACAAAATGCAAAATGGATCATTTTTATTACATTAAATTGAAAAGCTTCTGTACAAACAAAGCCAATGTAACCAAGATCAAGAGGGAGCTGGGAAATTGGGAAAGAATTTTTACAACCTATGTCTCTGACAAAGGACTCATTTCTAAAATATACAGAGAATTGAGTCAAATCTATAAGAATACAAGTCATTCCCCAATTGATAAATGGTCAAAGGATATGAACAATTTTCAGAGAAAGAAATTAAAGATATCTATAAGCATATGAAGAAATGCTCTAAATCACTATTGATTAGAGAAATGCAAATCAAAACAACTCTGAGGTACCACATCTCTCCAGTCAGATTGGCTAAGATGACAAAACAAGAAAATGACAAATGCTGGAGAGGATGTGGGCAAATTGGAACACTAATGCATTGCTGGTGGAGTTGTGAACTTATCCAACCATTTTGGAGAGCAATCTGGAATTATGCCCAAAGGGCTATAAATAATTTCATACCCTTTGACCCAGCAATACCACTTCTAGGGTTATATACCAAAGAGATCATAGAAGAGGGAGGAAGACCCAAATGTACAAAAATATTTATAGCAGCTCTTTTCGTGGTTGCAAAGAATTGGAAATTAAAGGGCTGCCCATCAATTGGGGAATGGCTAAACAAGCTGTGGTATATGAATGTAATGGAATATTATTGTGCTATAAGAAATGAGGAGGAGACGGATTTCATATTTACCTGGAGAGACTTATACAAACAGATACTGAGCGAGAAGAGTAGAATCAGAAGAAATTGGTATACAATCACAGACACATGATATGTGTGATGACCAACTATGACAGACTGGACTCTTTGCAGCAATGCAGTGATATAAGTCAACCCCGAAAGACTCATGAAGGAGAGAAATGTGACATCCAGAGATATAACTAGAAAGAATTGAGCTTGAATCCTGATGGAAGCAAACTAACTGATCTTTTTCTTTTCATTGTTTGCTTTTATTTCTTCTTTACCATTTTTCATCCCACCTAGTACAATACGCCTTTGTAATTGGACTAATCTCTAATATGAATGTATTTGCAGATCCTATACTGGACTATATGCTGTTGTGGGGATGGGGGGAGGGAAGTAAAGGAAATTTGAAAATCAAGGAACTACGGAATTGAATCTTGTTAACTGAAACTAAACTAATAATTTAATTAAAAAAAAAAGACTGAAGAGGAGAGCTTATTCAAGCAAGAGGAGAACCAGGGGAGGGCAATGTCCTAAATACAAGAGAAGAGAGAATCCAAGAAGAGACAATAGTGAATAGTGTCATATGTAGAAGAGAGGTCAGGGAGGTTAAAATTTTAGAAAGGTCCATTAGGTCTGGCAATTAAAAGACTGGAAACAGTACCTTTGGTTTAGTAATGATGTTAGAAATATGATAAAAGGAGTTAATAAAATGAAAAGAAAGTAAAAACATCAAGCACAGATAGCTCTTTCAAATTTTGCTAAGAGGGAGGAGAGATATGAGAACATTCAATTCCTTAAACTGACCAGGTGACTGGATGGTGGAATGTGTGAGGTAAGAAATAAAGTGTAAGAAAACTGGGAAGAATGGAAGGGGTCAGGCTAGAAAGATTTTTAATTTTCAAATGGAGAGTATTTTATCTGATCCTGGAGGTATTAGGGAGCCACTGAGTACTCAGGTGAAATGATCAGAGAGAAGCAGCAGGTAATACTGGAATGAGTAAATCTTAGAATCAGAAGACCCAAGCTTTATCAATTACTACTTGTGAGATCTTAAGCAAATTACTCAATCTCTCTGTGCTTCAAGAGACCAAATGAGTCCTCCTTCCTAAATGACTTTTTGGCTTATCTTGCCTAAAACTAGTCTTCCCAGTCCCTTCTCAGTCATCTCTTCAATTTCCTTATCTATAAAATGGGGATAAGTATGCTACCCACTTTGCAGGGTGGTAGTGATAATAAGGACAAAAGATGGCATTTATGTAGTGCTTTACATTTGCCAAGTGCTTCTCATAAAATATATCTTTTGAACCCCACAACATCCTTAAGTATTATGGAGATGGATGGTGCCACTTTACAAATGAGGAAATTAAGGCTGAAAAAGCTTAAGTGACATAGCCATTACATAACAGGGACAGAATTTGAACCTAGGTCTTTCTGATGCCTAATCCAGCACTTTATCCACTGTTAGTATCTGTATAAGAATTCTCTCCGGGAGGCTAGGTGGCGCAGTGAGTAGAGCATCAGTCCTGAAGTCAGAAGGATCTGAGTTCGGATCCGGCCTCAGACACTTAACATACATGCAAATAAAAACCTAGCCATGTGGCTTTAGGCAAGTTATTTAATCCCAATTGCCCTCCAAAAACCAAAAAAAAAAAAAAAGAATTCTCTCAAAATCATACTTGGCAAATTCTTTGTATAGACCCTCTTATAAAGCTTCAAAACACATATGTACATATTTTAACATAACTACATATATGTGTATAAATATACAATTTTACATATTAAACTTACATATATATGTGTATATATGTGAGATGTGAGCTATTACAGTATAATGCAGTGATGATTACCACATATCATATATAATTTCTTCATTTCACTTGATTATATTTCCCAAGTATATAAAGGAATTTATATAAAGGAATTAATCCCATGGGTATCTATGTTTCTAGACCAGCTTCTGCCTAGCTATGGAATAAGCTCTTAAATAGACAATATTAGAGATTGTAAAGGACTTTTTATAAACCAAAAGAAGGTTAAGAGGCATAGGCATCACTATCACCCAAGTAATTCCTGCAAAAATTGGGACCTAGAGAATGAATAGACTCTAGAAACTAGTCAGAAGTCATGAGAGCAGATTCAGAGTGGTAACTTCTACCTCTGTTCAGCCAAAACACATTTATTAGACACATTCTGGGTATAAAGTAAGATGGTAAGCAATATTTCATTTAGAGAGTGGCCTTTGAAAAAGAGAGCACCAAGAAGGTAAGTACCTTGGCCAGCGTCACAAGGCAAGTATGTCAGAAATGGGACTTGAACCTTGACCTCCATCTACTAGGCCCTATTGCTTTTCTAGCCTAAATAATAGAGCCAGAGGATCTGAAAGATTTGATAAAAAAGAAGTACTGAACTGAAAAAGGGCTAAAGTTCTCATAATTATTTTCCTTCTCCCTAACAAGAGAAAATTAAATGTAAATACAAATAAGATACCACCAAAGTAAAGCAGACAAGAAGGACAGTGGTCTCAAAGAAAAGAACCTTTACTGCTGTGAATTTAGTACTATGCGCTGCCAAAGAAATTACCATCACAAAGAAGAATTTTCAGACAAGCAGAGTTGAGTAATAAACAACAGTCTGGCCTCTTTATGGGTAACATAAACAAATGGATACATCTTTCATGTTGAATCATTTTGTCTCATTTTTGTAAACTATCAGAAAAGTTCTCTCAGGCAATTTCTTTCTCTAGGGGGGTGACCTATGTTTTGAGTTTCAGGTCAGGAATATTGTAAAGTAGACAAAACAAAATATGAGGAAACCATTCTCCCTACAGATTGATATAAGCAAATAGTTTTTTTTCTTTAAGTAATTAATTTTTTTCTGATTTGTTTAAAGTACCAAGTTCCAAAGCTTTGGATGGCTCTTCGATGGCAGACTTACAGGAAGACATGGAGACAAGAAGGCATGGTAATAAGGCATGGTGGTCATCAGTCCCAGGAGAGGGATTCTCCTAAATAAATGAGATTTTGGATCCCCCCCTCCAAGTTTTAGGGGCAGGTATAAATAACTATTCTTGACATTAATGTAACGGTTAGGATCATTTAAAATAGGCAAAGCAATTCATTATTATAATACTAACAACATGGAATTGTGTTGGGTATATTTTTAAATTCTTTGGGATGTGTGTGTGTGCGTGTGTGTGTGTGTGTGTGTGTGTGTGTGTGTGTGTGTGTGCGCGTGTGCGTGTGTGTATCCTACTGGATCTCCCTTCATCCCTCCCCAGAAGACCATGAAGTCTCAGAGTTGCCTGGCCTAAAACTAAGCTCAAAACCCTGGAACTAAAACTTCCTAAGAGCCCAGAGCACCACATCTTGACTCTAAACTACTCTGTCAAAAGCCATCTGGTGCAGATCAGTGTCACCCACTTCAAAACATCCTCTTTCAGAGTCTAAACTTAAGCAACCTTGGGTTACTCTATCGTCGGTTCTTTACTGAACCAGACACTTCTCTATACTTTCAATCCTAGCCCAAGCCCCAAACCCTGTTTTTGCAGATTGAACATACTGAAAATGTTGATTATGATCAGTTGTCCCAACTATTATTCCTCAACTAATCCCTGTAGGGGAAAGAGAAGCAAAGACTCATTTGGACAAGAAGCCACAGGTCAAAATAATCAAGCAATGTCCTAAGAAGCAAGACAAAGAAATATCCATGGGTGAGGCAGAGAAATCTATTCAAAAAGTCACCACAAAAAGTCTAGAAATATTTAGACTAAACTAATGTTTGGGTTAGGATAGGAATGTGTCAATAATATGGAATGACTACATGAACAGCTTCAAATGGCAAAAATGACTGAATCAAAAGCCTCAGGCATGCTGGTTCTGACCTACCCAGCTCAGGATTTGCTAAGTCTATCCAATCTTGGATGAGCTGGAATTGCCAGTAGGAATGAAGGAGGAGGGAACTAAATAAGTTCTGTGATGCTGTGACTTCTGGTGATTTTACAGTCCTAACAAAAACTTCCTGACCTTTTGAAAGAGCAATAAGGACTACTATTAGACTTATGGGTAGCCCTTTGTTTATTCTAAATTGAGTCGTTGAAATAGTATAGACTTATGTCTCCTCCAATCTTTATCTGGCTAGACATAATGTTCTCTTTCTTCAGAAATACAGAAAATGGTTCAACCTCTATGACCATTTAATTCTATCCTCTTTTGAAGTGAATACTCACAAAGTTATATAAAGAAATGAGCGCCCACTGGAGACCAAGATAAGATTAATTGACATCTACTATAATCTAAAGTATAAGCATGTCCCCAGAGATATAGACAAACAACTGTAGAAATGACTTCTGTATTTTGTGAAGAAAGCATTTAAATCTGAAGATGTTTTAGATGTATATATATAATATTTCTATTTAAGTCTCATTATTTTGACTACAAATGAAAGCATGAATCCTGATTGCACAAAACTGTACTCTGTTTTTAAAAAGATGTTCATATTTTCTCAAACAATAAATATTGAGTTTGTATCAATAAAAGAAACCAGTTCATGATGACTTTTCCTTAATCCCCAATTGTTCATTAGAGCAGTGACTATGAAAGTTCATATGATGACAAAATCTGTCCCTATTGATGTAGGAGAAAGGGAAGATTGTGTACTATTATGCCCTATAATGCCAAATATTTCTCTTTTATTGAGAATTCTGTATTCTTGGATAGGAAATTGGCTTGAGCCACAGAGGAGAGGCATGGGATCAGAACAGAACAGAGAAAGCAGGAAGACCAAGAGAAAATGCGTGACTTTTTAGGTCCACAATATATCAGTTATCAATATTCTACCACTGATTTTGTAGCAAGAGAGGCCAAGAAACAAAAATCTGGAGAAGAAGATAAAGTGGGGCACGAAGCTTAAAAATGGTGAGGGACCATATGCTGAAAGTGACAGTGGGGAGACTCCCCCCTCATCATTGTGGATTAGAACATGTAATCCCATGACCTCTAAAAAAAGCAATTCAGATAATACTCTAAGATCATAAGGTAAAGTCAACAATTTCATAAACAACGGACATTGTAAATGACCGATATAAAGTAGAATTATTTCAAACCAATAATGACAGAAAAGATGGAGAGACAGAGAAATGGAGACAGAGAGAAAGGCTTAGATGATTCCATTAGCCTCTAGATATCTTAAAAGGGTGATTAAGGCAATAGCGAACTTCAAACATAGTATCAGTTGGGCCCTTACTACTACTGCTGCTTAAAGTTAATGGAATCACAGCATTAGAATGAACCTTGCTGGCCCATCTCATCCAACTGCACAGGCTACAACATAGATTGCTTTTGTAGACAAGAAATAATCTTATTCTAGCAGATTGCAAACTCCTTCAAGGCAGGAATCATTTTAGTTTTGTCTGAATCTTCTGTTTGTAGCAAAATGAACTATACAGAGTAAGGGAAATTAAGTTAAACAGAAAAGCATTTATTAAACACTTAATGCACTATGTAAGCACTAAGAATACAAATAGAAATTTCAGGCAGTGTCTTCTTTCACAAAGTTCATAATACAATTGGGTGAAGCAGGACCATAGGAGAGTTCAGCTGCCATCTGGATAGAGAAACCCAGTGACTCTTAGGTGCTTAATAAATGCTTACTGAATTCAATTGAATTATTAAAGACTGCAAAGATACCGCTCATAGAATTTGTTTCAGGGAATTCAGCCTTAAGTAAGAGACAAAACCAAGAGAGAATAAGTATAATCCAAAAAGGCCAGAGCATAGAAATGCTAAAATGGTGAAGTAATGTGATGTGAGCAGGATATGGTTCTCCAAGTCCCTTAAGCTGTCAGTCTGAGTAAGAAATCCTGTGGCAAGCTGGAATGGAAAGGACCTTAGAAAACAAGCACTTCACCAGATTCTGGAGACTGGTGTCCCAGGAGGAAACTTTGGAACTAAGATAAAGAAAAGTCATTTCCTGAAGAGATCTGGGGAAACACTTTCTCAGGCCATAGCTAATTCTTCAGGAAATGACTTGGGATATGAATGGAAATGGAAAGGTAGAGTCTAGAGTGAAATGATTTATCTAAATCCTTGATTCCCACTCCCTAGAATAGAGGGTTGGAAAAATAGGTGCCTTAGTAGCCATAGTCAGCCAAATCCATGTCAAGGAAAAGAAACCAAAATTAAGGAAAAAGTCAGAACAAAGACATGTCTCTTGTCAACTGATAGGCAAAATCAGTTAATTTCCTGTAATTAGTGCTGTCAAGTTAAATTATAAGAATTTATGCAATTTTAAAACTTACAAGATTAAGAGTTGGAAGCTTGGGGGGCGGAGCCAAGATGGAGGAGTAGAAACAGGTCTTCCAAGCCTCTCTGCCCCCAGATTCCCCACAAACTATGTAAAAAAGGACTCTGAACAACTTCTGGAGCCCCAGTACCCACAGAACAACACAGAGAAGCTAACCTCCCGCTGAGGACAGCCCAGCAGCCCTGCAGGAAGGACCAGCACAGCGGTCTGGGAGCCGGCAACGCGCAGAGTGCAGGAGCCCAGCCGAGCCGAGCCCAGGTCCGCGTGAGCCGAGGTTTTAGCCCCAGGGAGGCAGGGCCAGCAGCCAGCTGGAGGAACCCCAGAACACCAGGAGCTGTGGCAACTCCAGAATTATCAACATAGACATGCCTAGGACAAAGTAAGAGGTTAGTGTCCTATGGACTTTGGGACCTGTACTTGGGGAATGCGTCAGCTCCCTCCCCTGGGGGCTAGAAGCCACTGAGGAGACACGCCATTTTGTAGTTTTCATAGGCATTTCTGGCTCCCAGCCTACAAATCGTGGGGAGATCCAGCGATCAGTCTTGGGGGGTAATCGCTCTTGCTTTAACCTCCCTGGATCTGGATTGTGATCTAGGGTGGAAGTCGTGGGTGGGTTTACAGCTTGCCAGAAACGGAAGTTGCCCCCCACACGTTCGGGACGAAAATTCCTCTATCTGGCCTTAAAGCCATAGTGTGGCAACAAGCCCAAAAGTCAAGCAATTAAGTGGCAACATGCCAAGGCAAAGGAAACAGAAAAATTCAACCCTAGACTCCTATTTTGGGGGCATAGAGCGGGAAAAGGACTCTGAGGTCAGAAGTCCTGCTCCAAAACCCCCAGGGGAAAACATGAGCGGGTTGCAGGCCATAGAGGACCTTAAGAAGGACTTTAAAAATCAAATAAGAGAAGTGGAGGAAAAATTAGAAAGAGAAATGAGAAGGATGCAGGAAAAGTATGAAATGAGGGTCAACAGCCTGACTGAGGAAAACAACACCTTAAAAAATAGACTAGCTCAAATGGCAAAGGAGGCCCAAAAGGGCAATGAGGAGAAGAATGCCTTAAAAAGTCGAATTTGCCAGATGGAAAAAGAATCTCAAAAGTTCACTGAGGAGATTCATTCCTTCAGAGTTAGACTGGAGCAAATGGAAGCTAGTGACTTTATGAGAAATCAAGATGCTGTTAAGCAGATCCAAACAAATGAAAGATTAGAAGGCAATGTGAAATATCTCATGGGAAAAACCACTGACCTGGAAAATAGATCCAGGAGAGACAATTTAAAAATTATTGGACTACCTGAAAGCCATGATCAAGGAAAGAACCTAGAAATCACCCTTCAAGAAATTCTCAAGGAAAACTGCCCTGATGTTTTAGATCCAGAGGGCAAAATAGAGGTTGAAAGAATCCACCGATCACCTCCTGAAAAAGATCCCAAAAAGAAAACTCCCAGAAATATTATAGCCAGGTTCCAGAATCCCCAGATCAAGGAGAAAATACTACATGTGGCCAGGAAGAAACAATTTCAATATTGTGGAAACACAATCAGAAGAGCCCAGGACCTGGTGGCTTCTACACTGAGGGATCGAAGGGCATGGAATATGATATTCCAGAGGGCAAAAGAACTGGGAATGAACCCAAGGGTCACCTACCCAGCAAAACTGAGTATTTTGTTTCAGGGGAAAATATGGTCATTCAGTGGAATAGAGGACTTTCAAGCATTCTTGAGGAAAAAACCAGAGTTGAATAGAAAATTTGACATCCAGACACAAGAAGCAAGAGATGCCTGAGAAGGTAATCAGGGAAAAGAAATCAAAAGGAACTTATCAAAGTTGAACTATTTACATTCCTATATGGAAAAGCAATAACTGTGACTGATGATATCTTTCTCACTATGAAAATAATGGAAGAAGGGGGTGTGGTCATATGAATACATATGTGAATGTGTGTGTATATGGTTACAGTTTTATATGGATAGAGGGCATAGGTTGAATTTGTTGGGAAGGGAGAATACTCAAGGGATGAAATTATGAGGTGAGAGAGGAAAGTGGCAAGAGGAGATGGGGAGAGACATGGTAGGGTAAACTATCTCATGTAGGGGAAGTGGGTGCAAAGGAGGGGGAGAATAAGGAAGGCTAAAAAGGCAAAACCACATTCACATTGAATTTGGTTCAGGGAGAAAATGACATACATACTAAATGGGATATCTCAACCTGCAGCAGGATAGGGGGAAGGGGGATGAGAGGAGGGATGATGGATGGGAGGGCATCCTTGGGGTGAGGGGAGGTTGGAAGTACCCACTATAGAAGAGGGACAGGATCATGTAGGGAATGGACCAGGTGGGGGGTGGGATGAGTGGGAGGGAATTATAAGCAGCCTTGTATAATATATCTACCATGATAATGTTTTGCATAGCTAGACATGTACAACATATACTGAATTACTTATCTCCCAAGAGGGAATGGGTGACAAGGGAGGAAGGAAATGGATCTGAAATTCGAGGTCTTAACATTAAATGTTTCAAATATATATATAAATACTATTATTAATACTCTTTTGCTTATAATTGGGAGATAAGATGTGCAGGCATTGGGACACAAAGATTCACCTTCCTCTAATGGAAAAGTTGATGGGGGTATGGGAGAAGGTATGGGAGAGAGCAGATTGGAGGAAGTGATATCTTGTGGGACTGCTATTCTGGGAGGTTGGGTAGGGGAATAATGGGGGGAAAATGATTGTAACTCAAAATCTGGCGGAAATGAATGATGTAAAACAGAAGTTAATAAAGCATTTGTTTAAAAAAAAAGAGTTGGAAGCATGGTTGGAGATCATCTTGTCAAGACACTTGAGTCTCAGCTCTGACACTAGCTGTGTAATCATGAAAAATTATTTAAATTCTCTGAGCCTCCATTTCTCTATTTGGAAAATAAAAATAATAATGTTTCAACTATTTGCTTTATATGGTCATTTTGAGGACAATGCTTTGTAAACATGAAAGTTCTGTGTAAATGTGAGCTATTCATCTTTTTAATGTGTTATAGAAATGTCAGTTGCAATGATTTTATTTGCAATAGGTTCCCTGCCCCTTCACTGGTCACTGAGCCCAGTGGAGCATGGAATGGATACTGAGTAAATTCTTGTAGAATCGAGCTACTGAATCAAGATATATTTGATGGAGCATGGCAGCTCTCTCCTATTAAAAACAAAAGAAAAGGAAAGTTTTCTCCTGTCACATAAATTGATTCCACTCCAATGGCAATTATTTTTAACTGGGTGTATCTTGTTGAAGAGACTGTTTTCATTCAAATATCAGTACTGACTAGTAGGGCTTCTGTTGCCCTTATCACTGAACAAACAGGAGAGTTAGTGCTACCCCTCTGATAGCTACAGAATCAGGCTCTGCACTTTGACTAGAGAAACATTAGGGGTGTTGGAAATAATAAATAGAATAAAGGTTTATTATAAAAGTTCACAAACCATTTTATCACTGAATTTCCTTTCCAGAGTAAGGGTTTTTTTTTAATGTAGAAGAAAATTCCATCTATATCTGAAAATTATTGACCTTTGGGGCAGAACAAACTCCAGCTGGATTTTTTCCTGCCTTTCATCAGTACATGTGACTCAATCTGGGTGTCTTTACTGAACCAGTGAAGCTCCAGAAAATTCACTTGCTAACTTTTCGTGGAGCAGGAGGATTCAAAATTAGGACCTCAAAAGCATCACCAAAAGAAGAGGCTAGTGTCCATTTCTGAAACCCAGACTTAAAATTGAAATTCTCTAAAGTTCTCTCAATTTATAGAGTCAATTGTCTTTGCAGAGGTAACTATTTGACTAAATCCTGGTGCTATTTATGGCAATCCATCCCTTAATAGGACGAATCTATTTGCAATTGATTCTCGGTAACCTTGCCCAGTCAGGGAGCCCAATGATTTGTGTGAAAAACAGAGTTTTGGGGGTAGGAAAAAATAAGTATTAACTAGCAGTCAAGCCCTTCTTGGTTTCTGTGTTCCTCCCTGCATATTATACACTGTTTTGTACAGAATAGAAAAGTTATTCTCCTTACTGCATTTCTGCTGATAGACCCACATTTCTGCCAATTATTCAAGCTAGAAACTTCAGGGTCATCTCTGACTATCCAGTCTGAGATTTCCTTCCCCTCCAAACCTGATGAGCCTTCAAGTTATATGGATGATATATCAATAATATGTTTCTTATCCCTCCTCTCAAATATCTTAGCTGCTATCACCCTGGTTCAGATCCTCCATATACCTGTCCTTGACTATAGTGAGTACCTCCTAACTTTTTTCATTATGTGTTAGAACTTCACTTTCTAGTCTATACTACATATTCCTGTCAGGATAAACACTAAATGATTTCTGATCATGTTGTAAAATTTCAGTACCCAAACTGCCTAGTGAATAAAAATTAAACACCTTAAATAATCGTTCAAAGCTTCCCATTACTTGACTTGACTGACTTTCCAAATTTATCTCACACATGGTCTCTACTCCAGCCAAACAAAACTCTTTCCCAAATTTTCTCCCCTTCTTTTTGACCATATTCTTCCTGATTCTTACAATGCCCTCTTCTACCTCATTCCTGACATATGTGTATAAACACACATATGTATACACATATATGCCATCTAAAATATACCATACATATATATTTACATAATACTGAAATATTAACAATCTTTCAAAACCTAGCCCAAATGTCACTTCTCTGTGAAGATTTACAGTTGTCCCTTCCACATTGTGACTTTCCCCATTAACGTTTCAATGTATTGTGGGTTGGCTTAAGAAATTAAACTGAAATCTTGGGGTGTTGTGTGGAAGCCCCCAATGAGATGTAAAGGCCAACAGATGATACAGAAAAAGTTTAGGAACTCAGAAATGCATTATATATATATATATATAACCTATGACCAAATAACTCAAATTTTTATAATAAGGTACTGTAAATATCCCTTAAAGAAAAAGACAAAAGGGGCGGCTAGGTGGCGCAGTGAGTAAGACCACCGGCCTCAGAGTTGGGATGACCCAAGATCGAATCTGGCCTCAGAAAATGAGCACCCACACATAAATAATGACTAGCTGTGTAACCTTGAGCAAGTTACTTCACCCCAATTGCTTAAAAAAAAAAAGACAAGGGGTAGAGCCAAGATGGTGGAGTAGAAACAGCACTTCCACTGCGCTCCAGCCCACAGCACTTTAAAATTAAGTAAAAGGGGACTCTGAACAACCTCTGGAGCTCCAGGACCCACAGAACAACACAGAGAAGCTAACCTCTCACTGAGGACAGCCCAGCAGGGAGCAGCCAGCCCAGCACTCTGGGATCGGCCAGCACAGGGCTCTGGGAGCCAAGCCCAGGACCCCATGGGTCAGAGGTTTTACCCCCAGGGCAGTCAGACCAGCAGCCTGCTGGAGGGATCCCAGAACACCAGCTGCTGTGGCTTTTCCAGAATTACCAACACAAAAATGCCTAGGACAAAGTGAGAGGTTAGTGCCCTTTGGACTTTGGGACCAGTATTTTGGAGCCTGTCAGCTTCTTCCCCTGGGGGCTAGAAGCCGCTGAGTAGCCACAGCACAGCCACCATTTTGCAGCTTCAGTTGCAGCTTCAGCTCCTGGCCTGCAGACTGTAGGGGGAATCCAGCAATCAGTCTGGGGGGTAATTGCTCTTGCTTTAACCTCCCTGGATCTGGATTGTGGTCTGGGGTGGCGGTCTTGGGGTGTGTGTCCAGGTTGCAAGAGTGTGTAGGGGCTCCAGGGAGGGCACCCAAGTAATACCTCTGGCAGTTGAGAAGACCCCAATGTTTGGGACGGAAGCTCCCTTGGCTGGTGGCAGAGTCCTACTGTGGCAACAAGCCCAAAAGTCAAGTAATTAAGTGGTAATATGCCTAGGCAAAGGAAATAAAATAAACAGAAAAATTAACATTAGACTCCTATTTTGGGGGCAAAGAGGATCGAAGCATGGAACAAGAGTAGGACTGGGAGGTCAGAACTCCTGCACCAAAAGCCCCAAATGAAAATATGAGTGGGTTATAAGCCATAGAGGACCTTAAGAAGGATTTTAAAAACCAAATAAGGGAAGTGGAGGAAAAATTGTGAAGAGAAATGAGAAGGATGCAGGAAAAGTATGAAATGAGAGTCAACAGCCTGACTGAGGAAAATAACACCTTAAAAAATAGACTAACTCAAATGGCAAAAGAGGCTCCAAAAGGCAATGAGGAGAAAAATACGTTAAAAAGCTGAATTTTCCAGATGGCAAAAGAATCTCAAAAGCTCACTGAGGAGATTCATTCCTTCAGAATTGGACTGGAGCAAATGGAAACTAGTGACTTTATGAGAAATCAAGATGCTGTTAAGCAGATCCAAGCAATTGAAAGAATAGAAGGCAATTTGGAATATCTTATGGGAAAAACCATAGATCTGGGAGAGATAATTTAAAAATTATTGGACTACCTGAAAGCCATGATCAAAGAAAGAACCTAGAAATCACCCTTCAAGAAATTCTCAAGGAAAACTGCCCTGATGTTTTAGATCCAGAGGGCAAAATAGAGGTTGAAAGAATCCACCAATCACCTCCTGAAAAAAGATCCCCAAAAGAAAACTCCCAGGAATATTATAGCCAGGTTCCAGAATCCCCAGATCAAGGAGAAAATACTCCAAGCAGCCAGGAAGAAACAATTTCAATATTGTGGAAACACAATCAGAATAGCCCAGGACCTGGCAGCTTCTACACTGAGGGATCAAAGGGCATGGAATATGATATTCCACAGATCAAAGGACCTGGGATTAAAACCAAGAATCACCTATCCAGCAAAACTGAGTATGTTGTTTCAGGGGAAAATATGATCATTCAGTGGAATAGAGGACTTTCAAGCATTCTTGAGGAAAAAACCAGAGTTGAATAGAAAATTTGACATTCAGACACAAGAAGCAAGAGATGCTTGAGAAGGTAAACAGGGAAAATAAATCAAAAGGAACGTATCAATGTTGAACTATTTATACTCCTATATGGAAAAACAATAACGTTGACTGATGAAATCTTTCTCAGTATGAAAATAATTGAAGAAAGGTATATGGGCATATGAATACATATGTGAATGTGTATGTATATATGTTTACAGGTATACATGGATAAAGGGCACAGGTTGAATTTGGTGGGAAGGGATGATACTTAAGGGGTGAAGTTAAGAAGTGAGAAAGGAATGTGGCAAGAGGAGATGGGGAGAGACAGGGTGGGGTAAACTATCTCATGTAGAACAGGCAAGGGGAAGTGGTTGCAGGGGAGAGGAAGAACAGGAATGCAAAAAGGCAAAACCATATTCTCATTGAATTTGGCTCAGGGAGAGAATGACATACATACTAAATGGGATATCTCACCCTGCAGGAGAGTAAGGGGGAGGGGAATGAGAGGGGAGAAAGATGGAGGGGAGGGCATGCCTGGGGGAGGGGAGGTTGGAGGTACCCACTTTTGAAGAGGGACAGGATAAAAGTAGGGAATGGACCAGATGGGGGGTGAGATGGGTGGGAGGGAAATATAGCCAATCTTTTTACAATATATGTACTATGGTAATGTTTTGCATAGCTATACATGTACAACATATACTGAACTGCTTGTCTTCCCAGCGGGAGTGGGTGACAAGGGACAAAGGGACTGGATCTGGAATTCTAAGTTTTAAAATTAAATGTTTCAAATATATATAAATACTATTATTAATACTATTTTGCATATAATTAGGAGATAAGATGTGTAGGCATTGGGGCACAGAGATTCACCTTGTCCTAATGGAAAAGTCAAAGGGGCTATGGGATGAGATATGGGAGAGAGCAGATTGGATGAGGGGATATCCTGTGGGACTGCTATTCTGGGGTGGTGGGTAGGGGGAAATGGGGGAAAAATTGTAACTCAAAATCTGGCGGAAATGAATGATGTAAACAAGAAGTTAATAAAACATTTGGAAAAAAAGAAGAAAAAGACAAAATGAGACTTCTTCTCTGGTATGAAGAGAAAGCCAAAAATTTTTCCATCAATTTTCCAGAGCATGGGGGTGCTGGGTCTCCAACCCCTGCTATATGCAAGGAATAATTGTACTTTGATCCTCCAAATGTAGGGGAACTCTCACTTTTACAAAATCATATAGAACTTCATCCATGTTGCTCTTAGGTAATTTATTCTTTTTTGTATTCTTACAAATTTGGATACATTTCTTATCTCCTTTATGAATTATGTCTTAATAAATCATGTTCCCCACATAAGACATTCTATCCTCTTTGCCTATGGCCTGACATAGAGTATCTAACATATCTCAAATGTTCCCATTTCTCACCTCTACCTCTTAGAATCCTTTGTTCAAAGAAAGGACAAATTTGGTGCCACCTTCCACTGAGGATCTACTTTTCATCTCCCCCTGCACCCTTATAACTTCTCCCTCCTTGTTGAAATTACTTTTTATTTACTTATCTCTATGTATGTTTATCTATCCAGTTGAATATAAGCTCCTAGAAAACAGGAACTGTTTTATTTTTATCTTCGTTCAGAAGGTAGTACAGTAATATGCACATAGAAGGAGCTTAGTAAATGTTTAGTGGATCAAACTAAATTGAATCGTAGCATCTTTCAGGGTCATGGTCATATCATTCATATTGTTCATTGTGTTAGGACATAGTCTTTGAATATGGTAGGGTCTTAATAAATGCTTGTTTAAGTGAATTAATAAAAAAGGGGGGAAAGTGTCTTACTTTCAGTGACTCTGTGAGGTAAATAGTACAAATGTCGTTCTTTCCATTTTTATACTTGCATTTTTACTGCTGGAAAAAGGGAGAATCAGAGAAGTGAAATTACTTACCCAAGATCAGGAAGTTAGTTTCTGAGCTGAGATTTTAGACACAAGTTTCCTGACTCATGTCTATATTCATGTCTATGTCTATAGTCATGCCTATGTACCATATTTAATGAACCCACTATTATAGAGACAGTGTGGCTCTAGATTGGAAGTTTTGTCTCCCTCACTCAAGAAAAGTCAATTAACACCTATGAATCTCAATTTCCTCATCTGTAAAATGGAGGTTACAATATTTATACTATATTCCTTGGCAGATTGCTATCATGAAAGCACTTTATAAAAGGAGAAATAATGTGGTCCAGAGAGAAAAGCAATGGGATTGAATTTCAACTCTATGTCTTCCATTTCTCTATACCTGAGTGGTCACTTTACTGATAAATACTGATAAACAGTGGTCAGAAAAAGAAAGGCAAGCCAATTCCTGCCTTTGAAGAGTTTATCTTCAGTTGGATAGATAAGATAGGTACATAGATCTGAAACTCTATGTGCACAAAACTGATTCATCATCTTTACCTCCAAACACTCCCCATTCCCTGATGTTTCTATTACTCTGTGAGGGAACCACTTTCTTCCCAGTCTCCCAGTCTTACAACTTCAACTACTCACTCACACTTACTCCACACATTCTTGTCTTGTGAAACCTTGTCATTTTTACCTTTATAACATCCCCCTTCCCTCTACTTATACAGTCACCACTCAAGTACTGGCCCTTATCATCTTTCTAGACCATTACAATAGCCTCCTAATTTGTCACTCTCTCCTCTCTAATCCATTCTCCATTCAACTGCCAAAATAATCTCCCTAAAATGGAGGTCCATGTCACTGCTCAACAAATTCCAGTGGCTCCCAATGAACTTTAGTATCAAATACCAAGCTTCTGGCAGCATATAAGTCCTTTACAACCTGACCCTACTTACCTTCCCAGTCTTTTACACTTTATTCTGCACCCACATTACTCCTAGCTATGCTGGCCTATTTGTTTTTTCCTCTGACAGGCTACACCATATACGGACCCAATTATTTCACACTTTCTAAGCCCACCCCGTAATGTTCTTCTCTCATCTCCACTTCAGCTTTCCTGGCTTCCTTCAAGACCCAACACAAATGTTACCTTCTGCAGGAGGCTTTTTCCCATCTTTCCATAAATTCTCCTCAGTTCCTTCCATTTGGTATTATCTTCTATCTACTCTACACATACACTGTATGTACATAGTTTGGGGTTTGCTTGTTTATTTTTTATAGTTTTCTTTACCACTAAGTTTGGAAACTCCCTTTACTAGTACAGGTTGGTGGCGTGTCTGAAATTTTGTTTTAGAGAATTTGGCACAGGGGATAGAGCACCGACTCTCTAGTCAGGAAGATCTGAGTATAAACTTGACCTCAGATGCTTACCAGATGTGTGATCCTTGGTAAGCTACTTAACCTCTGCCTCAGTTTCCTCAACTGTAAAATAAGAGTAGTAATAACATCTAACTCTCCTGGTTGTCATGAGGATCAAATAAGATAATATTTGTAAAGCACTTATCATGGTACCCGACACAAAATTGATGTTTAATGAATGTTCCTTTCCTTCTCTCTTCTTTCCTTCTTCCTTCCAGGGCTCCTACAATATAGGGGAGCCCACATGGAAAGCATCCTTTCACACCAAGATAACTTTATCAGACTTTATTGTTACTGACAAGGTGAGGAGGAGAACAGTTGCTACCAGAAAATCTCAGTGTGTGGCTTCCATATATGCAGTGGGTAGCAGACAGGTGTATCCATGTTCTGGTCAAAGACCAAGAGCCCCTCAAGGTTCAATCTTATATATCATCTGAGACCAAGTGCTAGTATAATACCAATTGGAATCTGCCCTGTAGGACCAGTAAAATGAAAATATTTTCAAAATTATATAATAAGGAGGAAGGAATGAGGAACAGGGAAGTAGAAATAAGATACAGGGAAGGAGGAAACAACACTAATGATACTATTCTAGCAAAAGGTTGAAATGGTTGATTGGGATCATATCAGTCAAACCATTTTGTACAAGATAACAGCCACACAATCAATAGACATCATTTGAACTTAGCTGTCTCTTCTTGACTCCAAGACTGACTCTTTCTCCACTATGTCAAGCCAATTCTCAATAAGAAATCACATTTATTCAAAATGATCCTATTTCTCTAGGATATGGTGGGTAAAAAAAGCATCTATTTCAAAGGGGGATTTTCCTAATTTAATACTGACTAACCTGGACCCCTTGCTTAATGCCAGATAATGCCATATTTCACCTCTCATCCAGGGTTTTATAGGACTCTTAAAGGAAATTGGGCAGGGATTTGCCAATGGTTCTAGCTCCTATCAGTGGTGTTCCACCAAATAAAGAGGGGACCTGTACCCCAGCACCCCAGGGAATGGAGTCATTAACAGAAAGTCTAGACATTCTCCAATTGCCCTTAAAGATACTGGAGAGTCATTGGGAAGGGATAAAAATTTAACATATTTGGCCAAAGTAGGCAATGTTACACTAATAATTACTATATAGTTCAGTTGAAATTAGTTAAAGATATCGTTTCAATGCTTAAATTTAGATAAAGGGCTACACTTAAATGACAAGGTTTAGATATTTTAACAAATATTCCTACAGTTCAGCTGGTAGAAACTTTGTGGGAAAATGAGTAAAGAGGAGGAAGAAAATTTTTAAAAAGAAAACTTTTGTCAATCTTCCATGTTGATTAGAAACCAGGACATGTCTGCCGTAATGGAAAACTTTCAAATGGCCACAATATGAAATAAAATCTCTAGCTCAAGATGGATGGATAGAAATAAAAAAAAAAATTGACACCCTTCCCTTCCCTGGCTACTGAAAGTTCCTATATTAGAATGACTTTGTTCAAGGTGACCAGGCAAGGACTTTTGACTCCCTGTTAACACAGACCTGAGGGCCATTTCCTGATGAATTGAGCCTGTTGCTGGGTTGTTGTTTTTTGTTTTGTTTTTTTGGTTCTGTCCCTGACTTGTGAAGAGATGCTGAGAAAATGCCCTAATTTTTAATGTAAATTTGCATCTGTTTTCTCTGTGTAAATGAATGTTATAAGAGTTGTGGGTTGGATAGTGTGTGGGTAAATGAGAATACATAGAAAGTGAATGGAAATCCTCAGAAAGAAAGCATTCCAGAAAAGGAGATCATGGAACTCTATAAGATAGTATACAAAACTCAAAATCCCTGGATTCTAGAGTTGGAAGTAACTTCTAAGTTCATCTAGTTCAGTCTGTGCCTGAAGCATGAATTTCTTCTATAACATCCTGGGCAATTAGTCTTCTAGACTGCAATGGTAGACTCTCCATTATAGGTAATTTGTCACCTTATCAGGGGGCCTTTTCTATTTTGGGGCAGCCCTAATCACTAAGAACTTTATGTTATATTGGTCAAGAATCTACCTCTCTGTCTTTTCTACCCTTTCTGGTCAATAAGTATCAGGTCAAATGCCTCCACTTTGTGGAAGCTCTTCAAATATTTGAAAATTGTAATATAGTTTATTTTTCCTCCAGATTAGATCTTTCCATTCCCTTCAAGACACACTTGTAATTTCAAGTTTTCTGGAAACTTCAAATCTTTGACATTTTTTCATGCCATTTTGGTGATGGCAAGGGAATGTGAAATATCTACTTTCCTACATTCTCCATTTAGTCAAGGACATTTCTAAAACGTAATGTCCAGAAAAGGATGATACATTCCAGATGTGGTCTGACCATGTCTGAGCATGTCAGAATTATTGTCACCTTCTTATATGCCAGGAGTCTGTCCATTTATCTGAGCATCTCATTCTTTTATTGGCAGGCATATTACAGTTGTGACTTCCAATCACTTTGTAGACAGATTTTTGGACACATCTCCTCCATCTTGTTATTTTTGCAGTTTTTTCTCTTTTTGTTTGCTTGTTCTTTCTCATCCCATTCCTGCTTAGTGCTAGTAGCTTCCTTCTGTGATTACCTCCAATTCAACCTGCATGGGTCTTGTTTGTTCAGAACCATTTTCTTATTTCTATGTTGTGTCTCCTGTTGGAATGTGAAGCCCTTGAAGGAAGGGACTGGTTTGGTTTGGTTTGGTTTTGCCATTAGGACAGCTTAGGTGACACAATGGACAGAGTCCTGGACCTGGAGTCAGAAAACCTAAATTGAAATTCTGCCTCAGACACTTATTAACTGTGTAACTAAGGGCAAATCACTTGACCTCTCTCTGCCTCCATTTCTCCAACTATAAAATGGGGATAATAATACCACCTACTTCACAAAGTTATTTTTGAGGATCAAATTAAATTTAAAAAGTGCTTAAAGGCACAGTGCTTGATCTATAATAGATATTTAATAAATGTTTGTTCTCTGCCTGCCACCCACCAAATAGCAGATCTCTGGCATCTGCAGTTCCAAGACAACTTTCCCATTCTCTACAGACGCTTAGTAATCACTTCCATAAATTATCTAGCTATCCTGGAACATAAATCCATCTATACCACATGATGTGGGCTCTTTGAGGACAACTGGGTACAATCATGCCATCTCTTCACATGCTTTTTTTAGTTATATTGATATTGTGTTTTAAAATATTTAATATTTAAAATGTTTTTAAATGTTTACAGATTACTTCCCCTCCATGAGAGACCTCTTGTAACAAAGTAAAACAGGTAACTAAAACTAATAATACAGGGAATTCATTGGAAAGTACATTCAACATTTCACATCTGTAGAACCATCATCTATTTTTTTTTAAGTAACAGAAATCTATTTTCTCTCCCTCCTACCATTCACACTGGTAAAAAGGAAAAAAACAAATATCTTGTAACAAATATACAGTTAAGCAAAACAAATTCCCTCAGTGGTTTTATATAAAAGTATATGTTTCTCATTCCAAACCTTAAATCTACTATATGTAGGTATGTATGTATATGTATACACACATATAAATGTATATATACTTTCATATGTATGTATATGTATACACACATATAAATATATGATATATTATTTCATATTTGTGTATATGTATATATGTGTGTGTACATATATGTGTGTATACATATGTGTGTATATACAATGTATGGCATATTTCATCATCAGTCTTCTGAAATCATTTATGGTCATTTTATTGATCAGCATTCTTACACCTTTTCACAGTTGTTTGTTTTTAGTAGTATTAGCATATAAGTTATTCTTTTAGTTCTGCTCATTATTTATTCATCAGTGTATAAAAGTCCTAACACTTGTTCATTTCTTTAATAAGACTGATGTTATAGTATAAATTGTTCTTCTGGTTCTACTTGTTTCACTCTGCATTAGTGTCCATGCCTTTTTTGAAACCATCTATTTCCTCATTTCTTACAACACAATAGTACTCCATCACATTCATATACCATGACTTATAGACTTATCAAGTTATTCTTCAATTGATGAACTTCCAATTCATTTCCAGTTCACTATTTTGTTCTATCCTTCCTATTGTGAAAGCCATTTTCCTTGGTTAAGAGAAAAGACGTAATCTAGGAGTTGAGTAAGTTCTGTCCTGTCCTCCCTCCATTATCCATTAATCATTATCCATATCCCTCCTAGGCAATGGTCCTTGCCATGTTCATTATTATTTGGGTTTTTTTGGGGGGGATGGGGTTTTTATTTGTTTGCTTTGTCTTGAGCCCAATATAATTTGCTAAAAAAGGTGTATTGTCCTGAACATATATGTTACTCCCTCGTATTGTTTTGAGCTTTAGTCTGGCTGATATTATTCTTAGAGAATCTTGTCACTCTTGTGTGGCTGTCTTCAATTATTTGCCCTCATTTTCATTTTTTGCATATGTCCTTGAAAGATCTCCTCTCATAAATGAGCACCCTATGCAGCCACATGGCTTGTTTTAGACAATTTTCCATTTTAATCTTCAAATCAAGTGGGATAACATTATACACATTTTAAAGTGACTTTAAAAATAATACATAAATGCTATAATGGTGATGATAAATTGAATCACTAGAACTTCATTCTTAAGAATCCCATCTTTCTTGAGCTGACATCCATTTGAAAATCTCAGGTTATATGATCTGGAAAATTAGCTGGAAAATTTAGCAGCTGCTCTGCCAAAACTTATAGCATCTATCTGAGAGACTACACCAGAGTCCCTTATTTCTCTCTCTACCTTTGAGATGTTGTGTTCACTGCTTCCCACTACTGTATTCATTTTCACTTTACCAAGCAGTAGCTCTTTATTGGTCAAAAATCAGATCCTGAATCCTGAGAATATTGTTAATTCCCCTGCCTTTTAAAAGATGAACTCTTTAACAAGATAAGTCAGGAATTTTTCGACTCTCCTGCTTTTAGCAGAAAGAGCTAATATGTCCAGATTGTTGAAGTCTCCTATCATCACCAAATTAAACTTCTGTGCCAGCTTTGTGATCAGCATCAGGAACTCATCCTCCAATTCCACCTTTTGATACATCCCCTAACATATTACAACTTGGGACCTGTCACTGGAAAATTACCTATTTATGAAAACATATACATAATTCATTTTAGATGCCACAACGTCAAATTCTCAGATCCAAATTATGGAACAAATAAACACTTGACATGGTTCTAATATCTAGATGACATTACTAAAATTAGCTCATTTGTCAAGCACCCATGATAGAGGAAATGGCAAGGATAATATGCCGAATAAATTTTAGATCCAGGATGAAAGAAATAGCTATTCTCATATGTAGGTCACAGCATAGGGCATCTAAAATGATTTAGCCATTGTATTTTTTGCTTAAAAAGACTTTTTAATTCTATGAATTTAGCACAATACAATATAAATAACAATGATTAATCTATTTAGGTAATTAATAAATGTTTCTTGATCTGCTTTGAATGGAGAGAAAAATGACAAGCCAGATAAAGGAGTGTACAAAGTGAGAACGAATTTGAGTCATCCCATTTACTCAAGTTATAGGTACTCTGTGAAATCCAACTATTGAATAACCAAAGGGGGCCCTTGGATATTTCTTAAAGACCTGCTTAGATACAGTGTATAGAGGTGAAATACTTTTAACTGAGTAAGATAGCTAGAATAATAATATCTCCATGTCTATAGTTCTTCATAGTGTAAAAAAGACTTTCCTAATAGCAACTCTAGCAGTAATTGTAGTTCCAGTATTATTATCTCTTAGCTTATAGATCAGGAAAACAGGATCAAAGAAGTTTAGCTGCTTGTTCAAGGTCTCACAGCTAATGTGAAAGCCAGGGTTCCTGATCTGAAATCCAGTATTCTTTATAACAACAATACCACCACCACTAATGTTTATATGGTACTTTAAGGTTTTCAAGGTGTTTTGCATATATTTTCCCATTTCAGCCCACTAGTCTAGGTAACATAAATGAGGGGACAGCTAGGTGGCACAGTGAATAGATTGCTAGACCTGACATCAGGGAGACTCAACTTCCTTGGTGTATATCTAGTCTCAGACACTTACTAGGTATGTGGGCAAGTCACTTAACCCTGTTTGTCCCAGTTCCTTATCTGTAAAATTATCTGGAGAAGGAAATGGCAAACCACTCCAGTATCTTTGCCAAGAAAACTCTAAATGGAGTCATGAAGAGTTGGACACAACTAAACATCAACAAAGTATCAGTAAGCCAGTGAATAATTTTTTATTAGGCACCTATTATGTGCCAACCTCTGGGGATATAAAAAAGGCAAAAAAAACCCAACCCAACTCCTGCTCTCAAGGAACTCACAATCTAATAGGAGATAAATTATGCCAGAATTCTGTAGAAACAGTCAACATACATGATAAAATGGAAATAATTAACAGATGGAAAGCACTAGAATTAGAATAATATGAACAAGCTAATTATCAAGGAGTTAAATGATTTGTTCAAGCTCCATGAGTAATAGATGTCAAAGGATAAATTCTAGCCCAGGTCTCCCTAATTCAGCGAGTAGATGCCTGCTGTCTACTATACCTAGCTTTTCTTACAGAGCCCTCATCCTCCCTCCCTCCCTCCCTTGTTTCCTCCTTCCTTCTCTGTCTCTCTGTCTCTCCATCTCTGTCTCTGTCTCTGTCTCTCTGTCTCTGTCTCTGTCTCTGTCTCTCTGTCTCTCTGTCTCTCTCTCTCTCTCTCTCTCTCACACACACACACACACACACACACACACACACACACACACAACACACATACACATACACACAGACACAGACCTTTCCCTCAACTCCCCAGCCCCAATAACACCCTGTTGGATTGTATTGAAACTATAGTGTGAATTTGCTCAGGGTTTGCTTCCCTCATTTTTCTGTGAGAAGCATATCCTGGTAGACCCCAGGTGATTTTTATGAGAAACCTACTGCTCCAAGAGCTCTGTGCTACAATTCAAAGGAGGATGCTAGATTCACTGAGTGGAAGGACACTCTGTGACTTATGCCCAGAGAGAGGCAATATGCTTTCCTTACTTCACCCATACCATTTCTATGGACTTTTTTCATACATTTTGTATGCAACTGTTATGTCAGAGCTTTTCACATGGCATTAGGAACTCTGGAATACTTTAGGAATTTCTCACTCATTAGGTTCAATTATTTTACTCAGAAAATACCACGTAGTTTATTGATCCAACTCATAAGTTCATGGTTCCCCAAACCCAAAGAATAAGAAATTGTTATTTAAAGGTAAGAATCAAAAGAGTAAGGTTCACAATAGTTTATGGTAAATAAAAATAGCTATATATGAGCAGTGTTTCCTACTTTTACCCATATAAACTTATATAGATATATTATATTTATTATATATTAATATATTACATCAACATCAATTATTATGTTTGTTGCTAATAAATATATTAATATAATATATTAGTTATATTAATATGTAACTCATAAATTTATTCATATCATTATACCCTGGTAGAATCCTAAGCAGATATGACTTCTAGTGTAGCTCTTTGTTGACTCTGTGTGTGTGCGTGTGTGTGTGTGTGTGTGTGTGTCCTACTAAGGTCTTCTGTAGCCTCCAATCATTTATGGTTCTCTTCTACTGTTTCCACTTACCATAGCACTGAGATTTTCTCACTGTACCAAAAAGCACTCCTCTGCAACTTACTCTTTAGCAAATAATAATTTTCCTCCCCTGTAGTTCCAAGTCTGTCACCATTTCTTCCAGCACATAGCAAACCCCATCCTCTTTTGTAGCTCTCTGTCAGTGGTTTCCCAGTTAAAAATCAGAATCATAACTGTAAGGGACAGTAAAGAGTTCCTAGGCTAGAGACACTGCAATTCCCTACATCGATCTCTAATACAATGCCAAAGAGTCCTCCCTCTATATCTGTCCCTGTCATCCCAATTCTATCAATATTTGACTTATCTAGTAATCAGGAACTTATTTCCCCTTGTATCTTCCCAATTTTCTCCATCCCCATTATCAGGTTTTGTCAGGATGACTTCAGAATCTGATATTTTCTCTCTGACCATGCCGATGCCTTCCAAAGGTATAGAGGCTTGGAAGCATCTTAGACCATCCCCCGAACAGGATAATTTGTTAGATTCCTTAGAAGAGACAAATGAAAGGTCCATTTTCCCAAGTCTATGGGATATATCTTCCTGTTTCAGTATACACATGACAATTACTTGAGTGAACTTTAGCAAGGCAACTAATTCAAATTCTATTTCTGTGGGCATTGTAGAAAAAGTACTTTGATGCAAAACCAGAATTGAACACTCGCTGCCTGAGCCACTGGTTGACTTATCAAATGTTAAAAAACTTTAGTCATCAACTCCATCCATTTTACAGATAGAGTAAACTGAGGACCACTCAATCAATAAGCATCTATTAAGTGCTCACTATGTACCAAGACATTTAGACTATGAACAACCAAGTTAGGACATGGACCCACTTATTTCCTATAATAAGATTACTACATAAGGATAACCTGTGTAATCAAAAGATAATATATTACTTATCTTCTTAGGAACTTCAGTTCCTTCACACATAAAATAGGGGAAATAGTATATGAATGACATGCCTCACAAGATTATAGGGAGAGCACTTTGTAAGTTTCAAATTACTCTTAAAATGAGCTCTCCTTATTGTTCTTATTTTTCTCAATCAGAAGTAAATTTCTAGTTCATTCATGGACTCAATAGATCAGTCCAATTCTTAGTTCATTTTCAAGGCTTTTTAACCTTGTTTCTTGATGAATACTAAATCAAACCTCAATTTTTTCTAAACATGTTCAATAAACTATGGCACTTAGATGATGATAACTTCTTATTGTTTTCTCCAAGAATGCTTATCACCTTGTCCTCAGATTTTTGTCCTTCCTGCAATTTTTTGCCAAATTATAAGCAACAAGAAATAAATACAAGAGCACAGACATATTCATCATTTCTAAGTAGTCTTGCAGTAAGAAATCAGACGTTTAATTTTCCTTAGTAGTTTTTTGGCATATTAAATGTTAAATTGCTCCAAAATAATTCAAAGTGCTCATTTTTTGTTTATCTCCACAGGTATATTCTGGACATGGGACCTATCATGGGCTAGCAACAATGCAGAAACTTGTACTTTTGGGTGCTTGCCACACATAGGGACTTGGCTGCTGTCATGGACATGGGGCACTATAAAGAGATTAAGGGACTGACTCTGGCAGATGCCAGGCAATAAGAAACTGAGAGAGCAATCCCTCATAGCAGTCAGAAATTCTTCCAGATTCTCTTCCATTTACTTCTGACTCCTCCATGCTTTTGATACTTATTGTTATTCTCCAATTTCCTCTTCAGCGATTTGACTTTAGTAATTTGGGCTTCCCCAAGATGATCTTCTTAGCAATGGCTCCAGTATAACTGGGCTTCCATCAAGCAAGCTCCTAAGGTAACAACACCTGAGGGCCCTAGCTATAGAATCCACTATACCTACAAATTAGTCAATCATTCAGTCAGGTTCTCTTTGTGGTACTATGCTAGGCTCTAGGGATAATGATAATGGTGATATAGTGCCTGCCCTCAAGAAGCTTGCATTCTACCAGGGTGATACAATTAACAACAGGGAATTGTGGCTAAGGAAGGATGTTTTGTTTTTTAAGCCACAAGGATTGCAAAATCAACCATAGAACAGAACTTTGTCATGTCCTTTCTAATAGCAATGTAATATTGATTTGATTACTATCCCCTGAGCAAGAGGCAAAAAACCTTGATTGAACATGTTGGATGGTAGTTTGCACAGGTGATTTCTTTTCCTATACAATGGAGGTAATAATACTTGAACTACAGTTATCACAGGGGTTGCTATTAGGAAAGGGCTCTGTATACTATGAAAAGCTATAGATACAGAAGCTATTATTACTCTAATGATCTTACTCCTTGGTTAAAAGCATTTCATCTACACACACAATACCTAAGCAAGTTTTTTTTTAATAGCAAAAGTTTATTCTATAGTTTTGTTTTGCACAACGCCTACAACTTGAGTGAATGTCATTCTTACTTTGTGTACCCTCTCACTTGGCTTCTTGGTACTTTTGATTTGGATTTGATTACTGTGCTCTGAAAAAGAAGTGAAAAGCACTGAGTGAACATAAGATGGTAGTTTGCATGGGTAGGAGGGCATATGGCAAGATTTCTATGCCAGGGAGGTCCTAGGGTCTGAGTGGGTGACTGTATAGAATTAAGCATAGTCTGGAAATGTAGATCCAGCCTCAAATCCAGGCAGCCATTTTGTAACATCAGCAAGATTTCACAGTATCACAGAGTAGGGGCACACCAGAGAGATCATTTATTGCAACCTGTACCTGAACAGTAATCCTCATGACACTTTTCTAACAGGTAGTAATCCTTCTTCTACTTGAAGACCCAGAGGTTTTGGGAAACTTGTACCTCCTAAGGAAGCCCATTCCACTTCTGAGCAGTACTGGTAGCTGGGAAGTTTTCCCTATATCCAGAGGGAAACTGCCTCCATGAAACTCCATCTACTCTTTTCTAGCTCAGTTCTCTTCATCCTAAAAATAATGTCTGACCTTGACAGGTATAGTTACTAAAGCTTAAAACGACAGTAAGGCTTTTTGGGACACTCCACATCTAAGACTTTAAAGGCTACACAATGCTTTGAACACATTAACTCACTTGAAATCCTCAACCACCCTGTGAGAAAAGTACTACAGGTATTATAATTCAGATCTTAAAGATGAAGAAACAAAGGTTAAATGACTTATCCAAAGTTATAAAGCTATCAAGTGCCAGAAGCAAAATATGAACCAAGGTTTTGTGGACTCCTATTTTCCACAACCATTATACTGTGCTGTACTTCCATCCCAACAGTTGGTTATTGAAGGGCATATTGACCAACAATTTATACTGAATTATAACACACAGTAATAATGCATCACTTCCCTTACAATGAGCGCTAGACTGTACTCTAAATTGACTTATCTGTCATATGGAGTGGAACAAATATTATACTGACTGTGTGACCCTGGACAAGTCACTTAACTTCTCTGGGCTTGAGGTAATGCTCCAATACTATAAGTTGCAGAGAAGGTGATTATTTGCTTTTGTAGAGATTTTATTCATTTGGAAATATACCTACCAGGTTCAGTCTTATGCTTATTCCCATTTTATAGATAAAAGAGCCATGGGTATCTAAAGGTTGTGATTTACCCATGGTCATAAAGAGAGAGAAAGAAAAGATCTTATTAAATATATTTCATGTGCCATGCTCTGTGCTAATTAGAAATATCACCTCATTTGATAGTTACAATAAACCTGGGAAGTGGTTTCTATTACTGTCCCTATTTAGCAGATGAAGAAACAGGCAGACAGAAGTTAAATTACTTGCCCAGGTTCACATAGCCAGATGGTGTCTAAGGCTGGATTTAAATTTGAGTCTTCCTCACTCCAGACCCAGCACTCTATCCACTGCACCAACTAGTTACCTCTAAACAACTGTATGGAAGAGCTTAGATTAAAAATGTTCACACTTCCTAAGTATTCAATGTCCCATCCATTAGCACAAATTCTCTATTCATTCCTAATCCCAAAGCTGCCAATTTTTAAAAAATGTATATCTCCAGAAATATGAACCAGATGGCCCTGTGAGCCCTCATGTCTGAGATCATTGTTGTTGTTTGTCCTTCATTCTCAAAGAGGACCATGACATCAGGAAATCAAAGCCATGACAAGCAAGTGAATTGGATTTAAGTGAGGGAGGGCTGTTTACCCAGTGAGCCATCATATTTGAGATAATACCCTCCTAAAGTTGTAATATATTTCTGAAAGCCTTATGCATGAAGATGAGAGAGTAAGGCAAGAACTTTACTACCCTGTGCATAGGGTACAGTTCTTTTTTTTAATCAAATGCTTTATTAACTTCTAGTTTACATCATTCATTTCCACAAGATTTTGAGTCACAAATTTTCTCCCCGTTTTTCCCCTACCCACCACCCCAAAATAGCGATCCCACTGGATATCCCCTCCTCCAATCTGTTCTCTCCCATATCTTCTCCCATACCCCCTCCAACTTTCCAGTAGGGCAAGGTGGATCTCTATCCCATAGTGCCTATATATCTTATTTCCCAGTTACATGTAAAATAATATTAACAATAATAATATATATATATTTAAACATTTGATTTTAAAACTTTGAATTCCAGATTCATTCCCTTCTTCCCTTGTCACCCACCCTTAGTGGGAAGATAAGCAATTCAATATAGGTTGTACATGTGTAACTATGCAAAACATTTCCATAGTAGATATATTGTAAAAGACCAACTATATTCAAAAGTAAGGTTCTAACTTACAAACTTAAGCAAAGTCAGTCTCAGGCTTAATTGTGAGTAGACATTATAGTATAGTGGATGGAATATTATGACAACTCAAAAAAAGAAATAAGATCGATTTTATCTCCAACAATCATTATCTGTGTGACTTTGGGCATATAACTTAACATCCCCAAGTCTCAGTTTTCTCATCTATAAGAAATAAAAATAATACTTGTGCTCCCTATCTCTCAGGGTCTTTGTTAGGAAATCATTTTATTAATGTCAAAGTGCTATATAGTTACAACTTTTATTAATATAAGTGGTTTTATAATTGGCACCATCCTGCTTTTCTTTCTATGTCACTCTTTCCTAGCCTGTAAGTCCTACCCCAACCCAGGTCTTCAGTCGGTCAGTAAATAGTTATTAAGCACCTAATATATGTTGGGTACTAAGCTAAGTACTGGAAATACAAAAAAAAAAAAAATCAAAAGACAATCCTTGCCCTTAAAGGAGCTCACAATTTACTGGATGAAAAACAAGTAAACAAATATATATATAAAGAAACTATATACAGGTTAAATAGGAAATAAGGGAAGGAAAGAACTTGGAAACCAGGGAAGCTTAGTACCTTCAGGCTGCTCTCTGAAATCTAGCTCTACCCACCATTACTACCACCACCATGAAGACACCATAAGTAACTGATAACACATTTCTTGCCTTCTCTTTGGGTGTGGGGGGGGGTGGGAAGGAGAATATTCAGAAGGCAATTTTTTAAAGAATGCTAAAAATAAACAATAAATTCATTTTAAAAAAGAATTTGAACTCCTTGAGAGATGAGACCATCTTCCTTTACTATTTGTACTCCCAGCACTTAGCACAGTGTTTTACACATAGTGATAATAATCATAAATGCTTTTTTCTTCATTTATTCAAGCAAGATGAGTGGTCAAGGTCTTCAGCTACCATGGTTGGAGGTTGTTGGGAATAGGGTCATGGTCAAGTGTCACTTGCTAGTATCTACTCAATGCAGAGAAATCATGTAAGTGTAGGCACAGTATTATGCAGTCAGCAGAGCTCAAAGCAGTCCATAGGAGCAGGCATGAGGCACACTTAAAATAGCAGAAGTAAGTAACATTCAGGTTAGTCTTAAACGAGAAAACAAATGATGGAAGACAAAGTTGGCTTTCAGAAAGGAAACATATGAACACTAGCACCCTTGACAGTTCACTGTGTTCTCCTCTGGCCCTGAAAGCACTGATAGTTGAAAAGAGTGATGCTTGAGCAAAGAAAATGTATCCATGACTGTTCAAATGAAGATGTGAAGACATACACATCATAAACATATGTTTCACATTTCATAAGTGAGCCTTTTTTTGTAAGTCAGATTCAGCTTATTTATAGCAATGTTAAGAGTAGAGTGCTACTGAAATCTTCCTAAGATTCCACTAGTTAGAGGAAATAGTTAAATGTTGTATAACAATTTATAGAATGTCTTTTGTGGATTATTCAGTTGGGCAATAAAGTTTCTTCCCCTAGTTTTTTTGGTTACCCAGGAATAACCAAGTAACCAAAGAACTCACATTTATGTAACTTCTTTCTCCAACAACTCTATGAAGGAAGTGGTCAAATAGTATCATTCCCATTTTACAGATGATGAAACTGTACTCAGACAAAATGATGACACATCCCAAATGGTAGATGACTAAATGAACAACTCTAATCTAGATTTCAGATTTAGAATATTAAAGCTAGAAAGTGTTTTAGAAATCATTTAGTCTACTCTTTCCCACACATGTATACAGCAGAGGAAATTGAAGCTCTAGGTTCAATAACTTGTCTGGGCCAAATAGTAATTAAGTGCCTGGGACAGGCCAATTCTAGCACTCTTTTCACCAAATGGCTATGTCTATAGTTACAAAGGTATGGGCTATGGGAGCATGTCACCCATTAGAAGGCATACACAGTTTCAGAGGCTCTGGGCATTCTAGTAGACATGTTCTTCTCAAATAAAGCATGGAAATGAAAAAGAGAACAATTATCTCTGAATATCTTGGTAGTTAAAAAAGTAGCTGCTAAAGAATTACTACATCAATAAATCCCCATTGTTTGTCAGATTACGTAGCTTCACTGTATCAGGAATGTGATGGAGTTGGTGGGGGTAGAGTAGCTATGTAATATCTTCAAGACTACATAATTTATATATCTTCATTTAATAAGCATCTAAGTCTTTTCAATTTTACCACTACTTTAATAATCAGTTACTCAATAATATGTTTATTCCATACTTTCACACATTTCTCAGCCTCCTTTCCCTTCTGATTAGTGAGCTATAGGGTAGAGCACTTAACTCCTCCCACATCTTTCCATTATATGAGGCTAGAAATACTTACAGATCATTCCCCTTTCCATCTGCATCTTTATTTCCTTTCAACTCTATGGAACAAGATGGTTCCAAGCTGGGTACCCTCTGATGCCCCTCCCCACCCTGCTTTCCAATTGCTTTGTGTGCTGTCTTCCCCTTATTTTTTTCTTATTGCATCCCCAGAACTTAACAATGCCTGGTACATAGTGTGTACTTAATAAGTGTTTATTGAATTGAAGTCAAAATAAGAAACCACATGAAAGAACATCTCCTTTGCTCACCCCCAATATAGACCTCCTGGGTTCCCAAAATCCCATTTCCCCACACCTAGCAGCCTCACAAGTAAGAGCTTCATAGTGTCCCAGAACCTTAACCAATAAAATCTGGTGTTTCATAGTTTATGAATCCCATTTCCCTTCCCCATTTCACACTGCTTGCCCTAGACAAATCCGAGACTTTTTACCCCATTCATCAAAATGACTAACTTGTAAACATATCATCATCACCATCATCATCAATCATCATCATCATCATCATCATCAATCATCAAATTATATAAGAGTTGTGCCTAAAGTAAAAAGGACAGGTTCAAAAACTGCCTCAGCTATATACTAGTAAGTCAATTGGCATTCTAGACAAGTTAATTGACCTCTGTCTGCTTCAGTTTCCATGTCTGTAAAGTAGGGAATAATAACAACACCTACCTCACAAAGTTTTTGTGAGGATCAAGTGAGATAATATATATATATATATATATATATGTAAAGTGGCTTATAAATCTTAAAGAACTACATAAATGTCAAATGCTACTATCACTTGCAGGACCTAAACTTTTCAGAAAGGACCTCAATTTCCTTAAGTGTAAAAAGAAAGTGGTATTAGATAATTCTAGGGTCCCATCCAGTCCTAACTCCTCTGACACCTATGACCTACAAGGGAAACTAGCAGGCAAACTTTAGGAAGAATTTTTCTGGAAGAAAGGAAAACATATTTGTGCTAATAATTCCACAACAGTCCATTTACACAGGCCAGTTCCTCAGCCACAACACATCTGATTTCTCTGAGAATTTATTTAATAACTCTGAAATGAACATTTTTAGACTCTAGTGAAAGATGTGGAAATGTTAGTCTCTTAGGATTTGAGATTGATAATTCCCATCTCTCTAGGAATTAACCTTGATGAGAGCACAGAACCCCCAGGGGAAGCTTGACAGCAACATGCATTTCTGTTTAAAAAGCCTTTTTGTGTCACACCATGTTATGCACTCAGTTAGTTCTAAGGGGGTGAATAATTCATGATTTCTTATGAAGTGCACACTTCAAATTTCTAAGAGTTATCTCAAGTCAGAAGCCATGGGAAATAGAGATCCATCTGGTTCAATAAGAAACTAATTGAACTAAAAAATAAAGTAGTTTATTTTATACAGCCTTTTTTCTCTAGATTATTATATAAATAAGCTTAAACATGAGAAAATAGATAGATAACTCAAGGACTGCACTAGTACCTATAGAAAGCAGAATTAGAGAAAGCATTATAGCTCATTGGGTGGCTCTGTAGAAGATATATGACAGAACATAGGCAAGAATTGCATAGGAAAAAAAACATGCTGATGTGTCATGATTAATACTGATGGAGAGAGTACCCAGAGTGATGAGATCACACTTCCCCTAGTATTAAAGTGCAGAGTATAAGACATTCCAGAGTTGATCACACATATTTCAAATTGTAGGAAAAGTTATGCCTACTTAATATATGGAAAACATTTCAGTCTGCTTATCTGGTGGGAAATGAAATTATCCCATATTCCAAAATAAGGACTTTCATCTTGTTTTTGCTGCCTGGAAATTTTCTGGATGGGGGTGTTTAATTATCATGAAAGATGATTGTGGGAAATGTTTTGTAAACTATAAAGTACTAAAGAAAAGTGAAGTATTATTATATAATTCAGGGCCTCAAGAACCTAATCAATGTAAGTACTTCCTTGTTTAACACAGATCATAGTCCTTCTATAATTTTGTGGATGGTACTCAAGAGATGTTGTGTGTGAAAAATTTACCACCCCTGCTTTTTTGGGTATAGGTGGGGCATAGTAGATTATTTTTGTTCCAACCCTTTATTTTAACTCTATGTGAGTCTCTATGTTTAAAGTCTACTTATTATGAACAATACAGATTCATTAACCAAGATAAATAGGGAGACTACGTTTTACTGAAACGTAACATAGAAGTATATTTCAGTACTTGATATATATGCACCCAACACCATAGCTTCTAAATACTTAAAGGAAATAACAAATTGGGGGGTGGAGTCAAGATGGAGTAGAAACAGGACTTCCCCAGGGCTCTGGCTTCCACCTACCCCAATTCATGTAAAAGGTGACTCTGAAGAAACTTTGGAGCTTCAGAACCCACAAAATGACACAGAGAAGCTAACCTCTCACTGAGGACAGTCCAGCAGGCCAGCAGGAAGGGGTCAGTGAAGTACTCTGGGAGCTGACCCTAGCCCCCTGCGAGTTGGAGGTATTAGCCTCAGGGCAGCCTGACCAGCCACCAGCTGGAGGGACTCCAGATCACCAGCAACTCTGGTGGTTTCCAAAATTATAAACACATAGATGCCAAGGACAAAGTGAGAGGTCGGTGCAGTGTGAACTTTGGGATCCAGTAGTTGGAAGTACATAGACTTTTATCCCCAGGGCAAGAAGAGGCTAAGGTGCCGTGGCCATGCAGCCATAGCCACGTGACTGCTTCAGCTCCTGGACTGCAGATTGTAGGGGGACAAAGCAACCAGTATGAGGGTTAATCGCTCTTGCTTTAACTTGCTTGGATCTGGATTGTGGTCTAGGATGGAGGTCCTGGGGTGTGCAACCAGCTTGCCAGAGCATGTAGAGGCTTCAGGGAGGGCACCCAACTAATACCTTTCGCAGCTAAGAAAATCCCAGCATTTGGAATGAAGCTCCCCTCTCTGGTGGCAGAGTCCTACTGTGGCAAAAAGCCCAAAAGTCAAGTGATTGAGTAGGAACATAAGCAGGCAAAGGAAGCAAAAAAAAAAAAAAAGAGCAACCCAACTTTATACTCCTATTTTTGGGACAAAAGGGATCAAAACATGGAACAGGAGGAAGACAGTGAAGTCAGAACTCCTGAACCAAAAGCTTCAAAGAAAAATACGAGCTGGTTACAGGCCATAGAGGACCTTAAGAAGGATTTTGAAAAGCCAATAAGAGGAGGGGAGGAAAAATTGGGAAGAGAAATGAGAAGGATGCAAGAAAATTATGAAATGAGAGTCAACAACCTGACTGAAGAAAATAACACCTTAAAACACAGACTAACTCAGATGGCAAAAGAGGCTCAAAAAGGCAATGAGGAGAATAATGCCTTAAAAAGCTGAATTTGCCAGATGGAAAAAGAATCTCAAAAGCTCACTAAAGAGAATCATTCCTTCAAAATTAGACTGGAGCAAATGGAAGCTAGTGACTTTATGAGAAATCAAGATACTATTAAACAGATCCAAACAAATGAAAAAATAGAAGGCAATGTGAAATATCTCATTGGGAAAACCACTAACCTGGAAAATAGATCCAGGAGAGATAATTTAAAAATTATTGAACTACCTGAAAGCCATGATCAAAAAAAGAACCTAGAAATCATCCTTCAAGAAATTCACAAGGAAAACTGCCCTGATGTTTTAGAAACACAGGGCAAAATAGAGGTTGAATAAATCCACCAATCACCTCCTGAAAAAGATCCCAAAAAGAAAATTCCTAGGAATATTATAGCCAGGTTCTAAAATTCCCAGGTCAAGGAGAAAATATTACAAGCAGCCAGAAAGAAATAATTTTAATATTGTGGAAACACAAACAGGATAACACAGGATCTGGTAGCTTCTACTCTGAAGGATTGAAGGGCTTGGAATATGATATTCCAGAGGTCAAAGGAGCTGGGATTAAAACCAAGAATCACTGGGGTGGCTAGGTGATGCAGTGAATAGAGCACCAGCTCTGGAGTTAGGAGGACCTGGGTTCACATCCGGACTCAGACACTTAACAAAAAAACTAGCTGTGTGACCTTGGGCAAGTCACTTAACCCCAATTTCCCTCCAAAAAGAAAAAACAAAACAAAACAAAAATCGCCTACCCAGCAAAACTGAGTATCATGTTTTAGGGGAAAATATGGTCATTCAGTGAAATAGAAATAGAGGACTTTCAAGCATTCTTGATGAAAAAACAAGAGTTGAATAGAAAATTTGACATTCAGATACAAGAAGCAAATGAAACATGAGAAGGTAAACAGGGAAATGAAATCATAAGGAACTTATCAAAGTTGAACTATTTACATTCATACATGGAAAAATGATAATTGTAAATGATGAAACTTTTCTCAGTATGAGAACAGTTGAAGGGAAGAGAAATATATATGAGGGTATATGGGCATAGGAATATATATGTGAATGTGTGTATATATGTGTACAAGTATACATAGATAGAGGGCACAAGACCAATTGAATAGGAAGGGATGATACTTAAAAGGTGAAATTAAGTGGTGAGAGAGGAATATCATGAGAGGAGACGGGGAGAGACAGAATGGGGTAAACTATTTCATATAGAAAAGACAAGGGAAAACTGTTACAAAGGAGGGGAAGAACAGGAAGGCAAAAGGGAATGGGTTAACCTTATTCTCATTGAATTTGGCTTAGATAGGGAATGACATATATACTAAATAGGGTATCTCACCCTACAGGAGAGTAGGGGGAAGGGGATGAGAGGGGGGATGATAGAAGGAAGGGCAGGCTGGGGGGGAGGGAAGTTAGAAGCACCCACTTTTGAAAAAGGACAGGATCAAAGGAAATATAGTCAATCTTTTACAATATATCCACTATGGAAATGTTTTGCATAGTTACACATGTACGACCTATACTTAATTGCTTATCTTCCCAGTAAGGGTGGGTGACAAGGGAGGAAGGGAATGAATATGGAATTCAAAGTTTTAAAATCAAATGTTTAAATACACACACACATATTATTGTTAATATTATTTTGCATGTAACTGGGAAATAAGATATACAGGCACTATGGGATAGAGATCCACCATACCCTACTGGAAAGTTGGAGGGGGTATGGGAGAAGATATGGGAGAGAACAGATTGGAGGAGGGGATATCCAGTGGGATCGCTATTTTGGGGTGGTGGGTAGGGGAAAAACGGGGAGAAATTGTGTAACTCAAAATCTGGCAGAAATGAATTATGTAAACCAGAAGTTAATAAAGTATTTGATTTGAAAAAAGGAAATATCAAATTAATTACAAAGAGAGAAAGATAACAAAGCTATAATAAGGGGGATATCAATTTACTTCTATCAGATATAGATAAATCTAACTAAAAATAAATAAGAAAGGAGTTGAAGACTTTAATAGAATTTTAGAAAAATTAGGTATTATAGATTACATATGGTTACTGATAGGAAATATAAAGAAGTATAAACATTTTTCATCTGTTTATGGCACTTTTGCAAAAATCAATCATATCTTAGGACATAAAACCTCCCAAATACAGAAAAGTAGAAATATTATACTTATCCTTTACTGATGACAATATACACATTTATATTTAATAAAGGGGAAATGGAAAAGTATTAAAAACTAACTAGACACTAAATAACTTCATCCTAAAGAATTTGGGAATTAAATAATAAATAATAGAAATTTTTATTGATGATGATAACAATATTGACATTTTAGAATTTTCTTAGATGCAGCTAAAGTATTCCTGGGGAAAATTTTATATCTTTAAATGCTACATCATTCACAAAAAAGTCAAGGAATTGTGAATGTCAATAAAATACTAGAAAATCAATTAATTTGAAAACCTCAATTAAATACCAAAAAGGAAATACTAAAAGTGAAGAAGAAATTAACAAAATTGAAATTTAAAAATTGGATTAACAAATGAAATGAGAAGCATTTTTGAAAAAAATAAACCATTAGCAAATTTGATTAAAAAAAATAAAAAGGAAAAGTAAATCACTAATACCAAAAAGAAAAAGTAGAATTCACAACAAAGGAAAAATTAATTACATTATTAGAAATGACTTTGCCCATTTATTATCTAATAAAACCAGCAATTTAAAATGAATATTCACAAAACATAAAATACCCAAGTGATAAAGAATTTAAACAATCCAGTTTCAGGGGAGAAAGTTAACTAGCCCTAAATGAGATTCCATAGAATATCCATATCATGAGGATATGCATAATTAAAGATGAGTTCTATCAAACATTTTTAAAAAAACTCTTATTTCCAATATTATTTACAAAAATGTCAAGATAAGGGATCCTATCAAATTCTTCTATGACTCAGATATGTTGTTGTTACATAAAACAGGGAGAATCAAAACAGGAAAAGGGAATTATAAATCAATATCCCTAGTGAACATAAATATGAATTTTTAAATAAAGTATTAGCAAAGGGACTAAAATAACATATTGTAATGATTAAAGATTATAATCAGGTTGAAATTATATCAGGAATGTAAGGTTGGTTAAATATTGGAAAAACCATAAATTTAATTAAATTTTAATTTAATTTACTTTTAAATTTTAATTAAATTTAATTAGTCATGTTGATGGCTAATTAAATAAACAAAAGGCATATAATTATATGAATGGCTGAAAACTAAATGCTTTATACAAAAAACAATACCCATTTTTTAAAACAACAACGACATATAAACATAGGAATAAATGGACCTTTCCTTAAAATGTTCCATTGTATATATTTAAAACCAAGAACTACACTTTTTATAATGGAATAATTATCAATAAATTCAAGGCTTAAATAAGGATGTCTATCATCACCACTTCTTTTTGACATGATACTGGAAATTCGGGCTAGAGTAATAAGGCAAGAAAAACAAATTGAGAGACTAGCCATCTATAAAGAAGAAACAAAATGATCACTTTTGCAGAAGAAATTATGTACTTATAGAAGCCTGACTCAAAATTAATTGAAATATTAATATCAGCAAACTTGAAAAATATATAACAGATCCTCAAAAACAGCTTTTCTATGTAATACCTTAAAATTGAGCAAGAAGAAATGGAAAGAAAGATGTTTAAATCCCTACAGAATGTATAAAATATTTGGAAGTTTACCTTCCAAGATAGACACAAGAACTATATGAATACAATTAGAAAAAAAGTCACTTGAATGCATATCCAATTAATTGCTGATGGATAGGATGAGTCAATGAGTTTAATTTAATTTTAGCTGATAGTACCTATGAAATAAGAACCAAAATAACAATTCATTTGATTACAGCCATTCTATAAAAATAAATAACTTTAAAAGCTGTCAGAATTATAATCATGATTGTTATTCATTATTCCAGAGGAATAATGACAAAATATGTTATCCATTACAGAAAGTTGATTGATTTAAGGTGTAGAATGAGAGACAGACAGACATACACATGTATGTGTATTTGTGCCTCATATATAAACATATACACAAAAATATAGTCAAGCAAAACAAATCCTCTCAGTGGCTCTCTCTCTGTATATACATATACATGCATATGTATATTTTCTTATAGTCATTGAATTTGTTTATTTTGTGCTTATTTGTTATAAGAAATGTGTTTTTTGTTTTTCCTGATGGGGTAGAGGTATGAAAGAGAAAATAAATTTCTTTTTTTAAAATTGAAAGTTGGGAGGGGGGCCCTTTTGGTACATGTGAACAATAAGATAAATGACTAGATATTTTCTCTGATCTTCCTGGCCTCTCAAACCTCTCTAAAATAGAAATTATATGCCAAAGACAAAGTAATTTCATCTACCTCCATGGTCTAGGAAACCCAGAATCCAAAAATAAGAGGTTTAAAAAAATCATGAACTGATGCTCATTGACTTTGAATTTACTAATTTACTAAACTTCCTTCCATACTACCTGCAGAGAAGCAACTAGCAGACACAATGCTCCCATACTGGTTTACAACAAAACCCACTCCTATAATCTGGACCCCCCCCTCTCTCTTCCCAGTGCTGGGAGACCCTATATCCAACTCCAGAAGTTTGCCCAGGCCACAATAGCTCTGGGGGAAAAAGTTTGGCTACAAAGCTCTGAAATTCTGGTGACCTGTGGAAAAACCACATAATATCAGCACAGAAGCTCCCTGAACTGCCAGTGTGGAGACAGAAAACTAAGGAACACAAAAGAATGGGACAGGACACCAGCACTCCTCTAAGCCTGAGGGAAAGAGCACAGCATCCAGATGGAGCCAGTTCTGACCAAGCAAAAGTCATTTGAGGCAGAAACCTAAGCTAGTGAACCATGAATTGCCTAAGGTCAAAGGAGGCTGAGACACTATGAGATCCAGCCCCCAAGGAACACAACCATCAGAGGAGATAGTCACAAAATGAATTGGGAAAAATCAGAAAGGAAAAAGAGATTTTAAATTATCAAAGATTTCATGAAAACAAAACTCAAAGACCTTGAACATAAATAGATAAGTCAATGGAAAAAATAGTAACAACAGAGGGAAATATGGCCTCCTTATCTAGTAAATGAGTTCAGGCATGTGGGAATAAATAGTGCAAATCCAAGGGAAACAATCTTGATGAGACAAAGGACCCTGTAGAATGTGAGAACATGGAATCACAGCACACTGTTCTTGAATGGTTCAAAAGAGAAAATGAGAATTATGAAAACAGAATTTGTGGCCTACACAGCAAAAATAATGAACAGAATAGAAATAGTGGAAATCCTCACCAAAGAGGACAATAAATCAAGTATATAGAAGTGAAGGACAGTCTGGAAGAAGCGAAGCAACAAACAATAATATTAAAAGGAAATATGCTCACTATGGAAGCCAAACATATTGATTTCAAAGACATGTTGTATAGAGACAACTTAAGGATCATAGGTCTCCCAGAACACAACAGAACAAAAAACCTTAACATCATTTTGAATAAAATAATTTAATAGAACTTCCCAGAATTTCTGAACATAGAAAATGAAATACTAGTTGAAAGATTTCACAAATGATAGCCAGAAAAAAAAATCCAAGGTTGCAAACTCCAAGATGTAGAATGTTTAACAACTGAATTTAACAATTCAATTCAGAAAGAAATTCTGCAGGTGATCAGGATAAAGAACTGAAAAAACAAAAGAAAGAAATAATTCTATATTGCAAGACTATCCTGCTTCCATGAAAAAATGGAACAGACAATGGAATAATGTGTTCTGAAGAGTAATGGAGCTCGGGATGTAGACCAGGGTGACCTACCTTACAAATCTGAGTCAAACTATTGGAAGATCAAATAAAGAACTTAAATAACTCAATCTCAGAAAAGTAAATAGATCTAGCTATAAAACATCTACCAAAGGTGGAAAAAACTCTTTGTTCTGAGGTATAAGTAGGAGATTTATATCAAACTTTTAAAGACCAATTGGTACCCATACTTCACAAATTATTCTGAAAAACTGAGAAATAAAGCATTCTACTAGAATCCTTTTATGAGACAAGTATAGTCCTAATACCTAAGTAAGTAAAAGATAAAACACAGAAAGAAAATTATAAAACAACACCATTAATGAATATAATATTTTAAAAATATTGTCCTTTTTTTTTGGAGGGGGAAAGGCAGGGCAATTGGGGTTAAGTGACTTGCCCAAGGTCACACAGCTAGTATGTATTAAGTGTCTGAGGCTGGATTTGAACTCAGGTCCTCCTGACTCCAGGGCCAGTGCTCTATTCACTGGGCCACCTAGCCACCTCAATATATGATAATTTTGTATATGATAATTTTGTTTAAAAATTTGTACTTGGGGTAGCTAAGTGGTGCAGTGAATAATAGAGCACCAGCCCTGGAGTCAGGAGGATCTGAGTTCAAATCCCATCTCAGACACTAAACACAAAATTAGCTGTGTGACTTTGGGTAAGTCACTTAACCCCAATTGCCCTACCTTTCCCCATCCAAAAAAAAAGCAAAAAAATTATCATATAGAACACAGTTTTATCTGAGAAATTGTTTGTTATGACCAAGTAGGATTTATACCAAGGATTACAAGGATGGCTCAACATTAGGAAAACAATTAACATAATTAATCATATTAAAACCAAAACATTCAAAACTATCTGATACCAATAGATGCTTTTGACAAAATCCTTTGCCAAAGTTCTTTATGCTAAAAGAAAATCCTAAAATGTTTAAGCATAGAGAAACTTGTGTTTTTTAATCATAAAAAGCTTTATCTAAAATTAAAAGCAAGCATCATGTCTAATGGGGTCACACTAGAACCTTTTCTAATAAATTCAAGACCAAAGCAAAATCACTCTTCCCATTATTACTTGATATATTTCTGAATATACTAGCAATGGTGAAAAGAAGGAAAGGAAAGGGAAAGGGAAGGGAAAAAGGGGAAAGGGAAGGGAAAGAGGGGAAAGAGAAGGGGAAAGGGAAGGGGAAAGGGAATGGGAAAGTGAAGGGGGAAAGGAAGGGGAAAGGGAAGGGGGAAAGGAGGGGGAAGGGAAAGAGGAAGGGAGGGGAAGAGAAAGGGGAAGGGAAGGAAGGGGAAGGGAAAGGGAAGAGAGAGGAGGAGAGAGGAGAGGAAAAAGGAAAGGAGAGGAGAGGAAAGGAGAGGAGAGGAAGAATTTATCTCCTGTAAGCCAATCCATGTAATCATGGATCTCTTTGACCTTATTAGGTCCTCAGATGACCAGCACAGTGCTAAATTTGTTAAAATTATGATAGTCATTTGATTGTTGTTATTGTTAGTAGTAATCATAATGAAATCCAGCATTCATATAATGCTTTATATGTGTTGTCTCATTTGAACTCAAAGCATTCCCAGTTTGGTAGAACTTGGCAGAGCTTGAATTCATCAAGAGTCTGAGATCCCGTCTATGCCATGATAAAACATAAGAATAGGATTTAATGTAGTAGCTATATGATTATTAGCAACAATAATAAACTGCAGTGATTATAGTTCATAGAATAATAGATATAGATGTGGAAGAAAATTTAGACACCACCAAATTTACCCTCCCATTTTACAAATGAAAAAGCTGAAGCAGAAGGAATTTAAGAAACTTGCCCAAGGTCACATGAATAGCTAGCATCTGAGGCAGGATTTGTACTCAGCTCTTCCTGACTCTACTTCTAATATATATATATATATATATATATATATATATATATATATATAGACATATATATATATTAATATATATATATATGCTATATATACTATATATATAGTATATATACTAATAGTATACTATACTGCTTCTCAGACCCATAGGCCCTAGTCAAAAGGGACCTTAGAGATTGTCTAGTTTAACTTCCTCATCTGCAAGTTTAGGCAATTGGGTCTCAGAGAGTGGTCTGCCCAAGATTACACAGATAGAAAATACCAGCACCGGGATTCAAACTTGGATTCAATGACTATAAATCCTTTGCTTGACCTACCACTTGTTTTAGTGGACTGCAAGGGAAGTTAGCTATAGTAATCCATAAATTTAACAAGTATGTATTGAGTATATACCAAGTATTTAACATTCTCAAAACTTGTCCCAATAATGGAAGGGTTTGGACTGCATTACTTTACCTCCTCTCATCTGTGGGGAGCAGAGTTGAGTATTCAGATGGAGAAAATGAAGATAATTACTACTGTTTGTTGGTAGAGTACCAATGGTCAGAAAATAGCCAAGCATGAAAATTGAGAGTCAAAAATAGCTAAGAGGAAGAAACATGAAAAGTAAGAGGCAAAGAAATGGGAAGTGGGTGGCACTGGGTGAATATTCATAAAGTAATCCTCAGTTATGGTCAAATGGGCCCAATCATGCCGTGTCTTTCTGATCATTTAAAAGGAAAGAATAGGCTGAATCACACGAGAAGGCAATAAAGCATTTGCTCAGCAGCCTGTGGGATGCCAGGCACTTTGGAAACATTTTGCATTTTTAAAGAGCAGGCCTTTTAGACAAAAGAAGTGAATAACTGTGACCTGCCAACCCCAGGAAACTCTGCCTTATATCCTGGCATCATAGGAATTTTTCCAGCCTGCTGTGTAGTTGCAATCCAACCATGCTAGAAGCTAGAAAGCACTTAAAGAGGTTGTATGTTAATCTCAAACTACTCATTATTGCAAAAGACAATCTATTCATCACCAATAAAACCATGTGCTGCCCTGACCATGAACCTAACTGTGAACCAGGAAATACCAGCATCTTGAACGATTAAAATATATGAAAAATCCTGAGACCAATGAAAAACTGAAGATTTAATGTGGAAAGGCTGCACTATATTACTGATGATGATGATGATGATGATGATGATGATTTTGGTGGTGGTGGTGGTGGTGGTGATGGTGGTAGGGTTTGTGTGGGTCTGTGTGGGAGTGAGTGGGTGTGTATGGGTAGCTAGGTATAAGAAATGATGGAAAAGTTCAGGAGGGACATGCATGAATAGAATAAGAGGTGATCTGGTCATGTAGCAAGATAGAAAACAGGAGAAATAGAGAAAGCAGCACTATATTAATGAGACTATCCTGGCCCTCCCTCCATCCTTCTTATTAGTTGGGTGATGTTAGGAAATGCATTTAATCATTATATAAATATCCGTTTTCTCATCTATAAAATGTGATAAATAATTACAAAATCTATTTCGCAGTATTATTCTGAGGATTAAAGGCTATATGTGTTTGGAAGAGTTACATAAACATAGCAAGTATTCTCTGGCTCCATTCCCTCAAAACAAAACTGGTTCTCTACACCCCTCTGGATTCTAGGGGGTATAACTGAGGAGTTTGGGTGTTTATTTTCTAATGGTATTGGGTTAAGCTCCTATTCTAGATGTGTCCTACCCCTGCATTGTTAGATACCAATAACAAACACCCCAGTTCCATTGAACTAATTAACAACAATTAGCTTTTACAAAGATATAGTTATTTAAAGATATGTCAAAGGGAGAAATACAAGCATCCTTTGTACCCAAACACTTCAAGGACATAGTATCCCCACTTTGTCATTTGCAATATCTATGCAGTATTGGTCCCACCAAACTCACATCCAGATTTGGCATTTCTTCCTAATAAATCTTCATTTCAGCTTCCATGGGGCTGAGTCTCAAAGGTCACTTCTAGCTTTTCTGAGCATCAATGCTGGGCTAACTGCAAAACTATAGTCATGGATTCTATTCCAGAGATGGTTCACTCTCTTAACCTTTCAAAAATCACAAGGTCATAGCTTCCAGTTTCCTTCACCTAAAATGAAAGACCAAACACTGGCAAAGAATCAAGGCCTATATTCACCAGACCACATGTCAACATCGAAGGGTGAAGAGTTAAAGCTTCTCTTATAGACTGCTTTCTCAGTGGTTGCCTTTAGTCAGAAAGAAGTCACTTGAAATTAAATTATCCAACAAGATAAAGAAGATGAGGCTAAGCTTTACCAGTGCCTTCTGAAAGGACACCCTCTCCCCCCCATCAATCCAAAAACCTTACCATATGGTTAACAGACCAGAAGTCGCACAGACTCTCCAAGATACTTCCATAAAACACACCATCACAATTCTCCCTCAAAAAAGGCTTCTGGGCCTCTTCTACATAAAGAATGACATCCATGGCACTCTGCACATGACCATAAGGATTGGACTCAGTTGTCCCCCATTACATAAAAGTAAGTTGTTATTAATGAATTAGCCATTTTATTATTTTCAAGATAAGATAATGAATACCAATTGAGGCATGGCATGAATTCATTCAGAATGAGGTTTTATAATCCTTAAAAAGGAGATTTTTCTAAGTTTGAGGCATGTTAGATCACTCCATGTTGAGGAGCAGTAGAGGTATCTGATAAACAAATAGTGGGAAAACAGGAGAAAGTAAAAAAGCCATGTTTTTGGTTCTGTTCAGATTGAAGTTTAGGATTGAGAGTACACTATCTAATAAAGGAACTACAAACTAAGAAAAACATCAACAAAGTTCTCCAGAAAACAGGTGATATAATGAATAAAGTGTTGGATTGGAAGTCAAGAAGATGAGTTTGAATTGTCCTTCAGAGGCTTATTAGCTTTGAGACTGGGAAAAATCACTTCTTTCTTTCCACTTTTGTCCTCTGTAAAATGGAGATTAACAAGAGAACCTTGTTGTGATCTACATCAGTGAAGGATGGTGTCCACACAAATAGAATCATAACTGCTCAAAATATCAAAGTAAGTTGGTTTGTTGGGTTTATTTGTTTATTTTTCTTTTTTCCAAAAATAAAACAGCAGTTGATTTGATCAGTTCAGGAAAGCAACTAGTCTTGTACGTGGAAAAGAAATCATCAGCCAAACTAGAACTTGTCTGAGTTGACTCATTGTTGGCAATATCTGCCTACATGAGTATTCCAGGATTTCCAAATACAGAGGCATCATCAAGTAGAAAATGCTGGGACTAAAAGTCCTCACTTATAACAATCCATCTCATATGCAACAATTTGCATTTAGTTTCAATGTGCCATAATTATCTAATACTAGAAAATAAGAAATTCAGTCTTCCCCTTCATCACTTGCTATATACTTAATACAACACTGGGCACCAGTCCTCATCTAATTACACAGAAGTCTCAACTTGCCCCTAATGGTGGAGAGCATTGTTTAGTTGTTGGGAAATCAGAGTATCTGGGTAATTTCCAGTTCACAGAAAAGATTCCATGCTATTGTTTTAAAATTAAGATGGGTTGTGTCCGTCAGGATTGTTTCCAAAGGTGGGAATTAAAATAGTATACAGTTAAAGAGCTTTAAAAAGCCCAAAATAGCAAAGACTTTATAAGTAAAAAAAAAATGTTACTCCTATATTTGCAGCTTAGTAGGGAAGGGATTTTCCCCCAACAAAATCCCAGGCTGAGTAGTTGGGTGGAATTTAACATCTGGATAAAAAGTTCATTTACTGTGTTGTCTGGGGAAATGCTAATAGCCTCTCTATGAGTAGCATGCTTTGGAAAGCACTTTGTGTCCTAAAATAGAGAAAAACTCAAAGTAGAATGATTTTAATCCCTACAGTTTTGTAGTTATCAAATCCTCCTGGTGCCTTCCATTTCATACAGTTATACTATGTTTAAAACTAAAGTGTTGTTGGTTGCCAGAAAAAGGCTTTATAAATACTAAGTTACTGATTCCATAATACTTGTTTTAAAATAGAATACTTGCTATGTATATGCACATATGTGCTTAGATATGAATATGCATATTTGTATATACATTTCATTTCATACAATAAGCATTTATTTTTTAAAAATCACTCCACTTATGATTCAAAGCCATGTAGCCTCAATAGAACAGTGTTGATATTGAAAAAATGAGATTTTTTTTTTTATTTCAGGGATTGGAATTGTTGAAAGTGCTGCATAATTTTCTAAATGTATTACAGCCTGCTCTCTTTCTCTAAAATGGTTCTGCTCCCAGTTTGCTGTTGATCTACCATGTGTATCTGAGATAAACAAACACACTCATAAATGCATACATATACATGCATACATACACTAATTCAATTTGATGAACATTTATTGAGTACCTATTAAATACAAAGCACTGAGAATAATAAGACCTGAAAAAAAATGTCTATTACCCCTCAAGGAACATACATGCTACTAACTCAATGGATTACTAAAGTCATAATCTAAATATACAAATTTGCCATTCTTTTCCTTTTTCTTATGTGATTTTTATGCTAAATCTCCTTGGAGTAGCCATGATCTCACTGAGGAGGCATTCTAGAATTGGAGGAGTTGAGTTCAAATTTTACTTCTATTGCATACACCAAAAGTGTGACCTTGAACAAGTCACTTAGCTTTCCCTGACACTCAGTTAAGTCAACAAGTATTTATTAAGCTCCTACTATATGCCAGACACTACACTAAGCACTGGGGATATAAAAGCAAAAATAGTGTCCCTTTCCTCAAAGAGCTCACAAGCTAATGGGGGGCAATATGTGCTAATAACTATGTACAAACAAGATATGTCAACTTGGCATATATATATCTATCTAACTGCGACAAGGTCTAGGTATGCAAATTTGAAGAGAGTTCCCTGCCCTCAAAAAGCATATAATCTAGTGAAAGAAGAGAGGATGCAAAAAGAAGCTGAAAAGCAAGGGGAAGGAGGAGAGAGAGAAGGTGCCCATCTCAAGAGCATGAGCTCAAATCTAATTCAACCAGTGGGAAAGTTGCTGGACTCTCTTTAAATAGTCACTTCAGAAGGAGTTTTTTGCTCGGCCCTCCAGAGCTCCAATTAGAGGGACAGAGGCAACTGAAGGTAATGAGAAGGTGTGTTAATCTCAGAGGGAAGACACTAGCATTAAGGAGGACCAGGAAAAAGCTTCTTGCAGAAGGTGGAACTTTGGCTGAGACCTGAAGGAAGATAGGGCAGTCAGGAGGTGAAGGTGATGAGGGAAAGCATTCTGGCTATGGAGGAGAAAATCAAAATTGCACAGAATCAAAAGATGGAGTGTCTTATGTGAAGAATATCAAGGAAGCCACTGTCCCTCATGTGGAAGGGAGTAAAGTATAAGACTGGAAAGGTAGGAAAGGGTTAATATGCTATTACTATACCCATTGTACAGATGAGGAAACCGATGCCAACAGAGGTTACGTGATTTGCTCAGGGTTACATAGCTAGTAATATTACGAGGGCTTTAAAAACCAGAGTATTTTCATTGCCTCATCTGTAAAACAAAGTTTGATTAGATTGCCTCTGAGTTCCCTTCCAGCCTTAGATCTATGTTCTTATGATGCCTCCTCCCAATGACTTCAGAAGTATTACCATTTGTTGTTTCTGTTGTGCCTCCAAAATTCACCTCCGGTTGTATCCAAATAAGTAATTATCTAAAAATGCACTGGAAAAAATAAAATAAAATACATCAGAGGCTGGTCAAAAATTGTGCATACCCTTTCACTCAGTGATAGCACTACTAGGTCTTAACCCAAGAGGAACCAAAGGAAAATAGAAAGGGCTCATATATACAAAAATATTCACAGTAGCTCTTTTTGTAGTAGCCTCAGATTGGAAAGTAAGGGTATATTCTCCTATTGGGGAATTGCTAAACAAATAATTGCATATGAATATAATGGAATATTATTGTGCCATAAGAAATGATGGAATGGGCAGTTTTGGAGGGAACTAGGAAGATGTCTTTGAGTTGATGAAAAGTAGAATGAATAGAATAGAGCCAATTTATACAATAACAACAACATTATAAAGAAAAAACTTTAAAAGACTTATCAAAACAATGTTAACTATGAATTCAGAGAACTGAATATGAAACACTACTTATCCATCTCCTGCCAGAGAGGTGATGAATTTAAAATACAGCCTGATACCTTCATTTTTGGACATGGGCCAATGTAGAAATGTGTTGTTGTACCGGACTATACATATTTGTTATAAGGATTTTAGTTTAATTAATTTAATTATTGTTCATTTGGAGGGAGAGGGAATGGAGAGATAAAATGTTTGTCAAATTAGATAGATAGATAGATAGCTGCATAAAACATAAAAATGAATGAGTAAACTAATAATAGCTAACATTTATATAACACCTACCACATTCTCCTCACTATACCATTAGGTACTTTACAATCATTATTTCATCTGATTCTCACAACAACTCTAGGAGGAAGATGCTATTATTTTCCCCATCTTACAGATAAGGAAACTGAAGCAAACAGAAGTTAAGTGATTTACTCAGGGTCACACAGTTAATAAATGTCTGAGGTCTGATTTGAACTCAGGTCTTCCTGACTCCAGGTCCAGCATGCTGTCCATCTAGCTATGTACAAATTATCTAACAATTGCCTAATAAATTATCAAACAAGTAAATTAATCAAATGTAAAGAAAGGACCTCCTAAGGCCATATCCAGAGTATATCATATGTCTCAGCAACATACACAGTTGCCTACACCATGTGATTTAAAGGACTCTGGAATTGTATCCCAGTCCCCCAGCCCCTACTCCACTGGGGATAATCTGTACAAAGGTAGGGAGATATATTTTTGAGTATGGAGAAAAGCATATAGGCCACTTTCACCAGAAGGCATAATGTATGATGAGGAGTAATGTACAGTGAGTTTGAAAAGGTATGACATCAAACTGTGAAGGATAACAAATCCCAAATAGCAGAGAATAAAGTCATCTCCTTGGAAGGCAGACTGGAACAGACATCCACACAGTCAAAGAAACTCATCAATGAATTTCTACACAGAGGGAAGAAAGAACCGAAAGAATGCAAGGGAAATCCAGGGGGAAAAAATACTTTACTCATGATTTTGTCCCTATGAAATCCAATATACAGCTACATCTGAATTCTAAAAAATATACAAAAGCATTTTTGTGACCCTTTATGGATTATAGTATTTTACAAATATCATCTCTTTTGATGCTCACAACAATCCAAAAGGTTGATATTTTTGATGACAAAGAAATTGAAGCTGAGAGAGCTTGTGTCTCTCAGGGGCACATTGCTACCAAAGGTCACAGGTAAGATTCAAACCCAGGTCTCACCTTATTCCAAGTACAATACTCTTTCGACCATATTGTACTGTTTCCATGGGGGATGATTTCTATACATACTCACTTTCTATATACTAAATATCTATATACCTAAAGAATAAACATTTTGTAGGAAAGAAAAAGTCAATTAAAACCAGTAATTTATACCAAATCTTTTCTAGTCATTTATATTATTGAAAATGGATTGATTAAAATTCATTGCTCCAGTCCTCTGATTACATATATGATTTGCATCATTCAACTGGTATTCTTCTGATACATCATCAGGGCTTATATGTAACTATGACTTCTCAAAAGTCATGCCAGTTGACCAAAAGCTCTGGTAGCTCTTATCAAGATGTAAAGTTCTCAAGTATGTTCCTGGCAATATGGTATTGTTCAAGAATAACCCTAAGGAGGGACAAAGCACCTCACTGCCAAAAGGTGCACCCCTAGGGGAGGAAATTTTAGCCACAGCAAGTTGTGAAAGAAATGGAGCATACTCAGCAAAGAGTGTCCTCATAGCTGTAAAGTTATGGATAACTGATACTGTGAAACCTCATTTGCATATTTTGATGATGGGACTGTTTGTTTTTTACTGTATACAAATAAAGTAATCTATCGACTTGGTTGGTAAAAATCATCTATCTATTTGGTTAATTTTGATGAAGGAACAGAGGTCACTAAATACTGCAACAGAAAAATCCAATCAAGCTTATTGTGTGTATGTATATACATATACACATACATATATATGCAAGTAAATATGTACATAGATGGATATGTGCATGCATATATGTACATACATATAGAAATAAATATTATAGATGGATAACAAGAACTGTATATTGGTATGGGGAACTCCCAATGTGGAAATTCCCTCCACCAAATGTAGATGGATAACTTCTGTAAGTTATATTCTTGGACAGTTGCCTAGGGCACTGAGAAGTTAAATTACTTGCCCCAGGGTGACAAGACTAATACGGGTCAGGTTTTATTGATACCAAGGCAATACCTAATGGGAAGTATATAAACCATTAATTGAACTGTACTCTTTCTAACTGATACCAATCCAAATGTGAGAGAACTATTACTTCCCTTCCATGAACATTACACTTCCCTTAATGTAACCTAAGATAACATTTAGGCTGCTCTAGCACACTTTAACTTATTAAATCTACAATTTACTAATAGCCCCAAATCCTTTGTGGAAGAACCACTATGTAGCCTTGCTATTTCTACTTTGTACTCATGAAATTGATTTTTGGGCAACTGACTATAAGATATTTTGTATTTGTCTCTATTTAATTCCATCTTATTAGATTCAAGGAAATGATTACTGAATATTAACTTATTTATTGAAATAGTTGTCTAGAATAAATTTGAGTTAATCATGGAAGAAAGGAACTCATCAAAAGTGACATGAAGAAGAACATATTAACTAAAATATGATAAATATCCTGGGTTGTATACTTCATTCAAGGGGAGAAGGGTAGAGGGAAAGCCCTAACACTATATTCTACTTAAAGATGAACCAGAGAGAAAAGACTGTTGTTTTCCAGTCATTTTCAGTTATCTCAGACTCTTTATGACCCCTTTTGGAGTTTTCTTGGCAAAGACACTAAAGTGGTTTGCCATTTTCTTCTCCAGGAGTAAAAAGGCTAGTTTGATGCAGTAGACAGGGAAGCTAGAATGTGGTTATGGGTCATTACTAGGCTTTAAGACCTTCAGTAAATCAAAACCCGCAAACCCTTGAGACACATCATTTCATCTTTTTAGTCACTGTAATTATTAGGAAGGACAGTAGAGCAATCTGATAAAGAAGTATTCCCAAAGGCTTATGCTAGTGAAGAAACCTTTACCCCCATTCAATTAGTTGAAACTCCATTGGCATCTTCAGTCAGACAAGCATAACAACTACTTTATAATACAATTCAAGTGTCCTGCCCCTTTGTAAGCATGCTTAGTCCCTTCTGGAAACTGTTAAATTCCATGGAAACTTGAGTATGTGCAAATGTCCTCTATTTCTAACAATGTATAACTCATTACTAGATTGAGTCCTTTTGCTGGTTGCTGAACCAGGAGTCCAAAGATATATGAAAAGAGTGGATACTTAGTACTCCTGTTCTGGCTTTGAAACAAGACTATTTGCAACCATGAATGTGAGAGGCAGGTGGAAGAATGGTGGAAGCCTTATCCCCCACTCAACCCCTTACAGCTTTGAGGGCATGTTCTATCAAGGCAAGTTTTCACTTGAGATGAAGCCATCTTTTTTCTTGTGTTTTCTTTGTCAACTAGAAAACGGAGCAACAAGTCAGTGATTTAAGATAGGCAGTCTCTATGACCTGTTTTTATTGAGCTTGAAATCAACTAGGCCTATGTTGTGAGTTTTAGAAGAGGATGAAATCCTGGGAGATAAGCAAGGCAATGACAATAGCATCCACCTGAGGGGTCAATGGTGTTTGCTGCAGCAGCAAAATGGTGCCATGGGAAGAGTCAGCATTGGAGAGAGCAGGGTCATCCCAAAGAAGATCACATGTGGTGTTTGATCAGACTGTGCTCATAAATGGATGTTAAGTGGATAATCAACAGATTTGCCAAACTATATTATGTCTTTATGAGGCTTACTACCAGCCTTCCAGCAGATTGTAATAACATAGCTATAAATTGAGTTTGCTTCATGACCTTGGACAAATAATTTTACCTCTCTGGGTCTCAGTTTCCTCATTTGCTTAATTAGATGGTTGAACTAGACACTTTCCAAAGTCCATTCCAATTCTAGTAAACTGATTCCATAAAAGTGACTGATTATGATGCATTGTGGATAGACTCTTGGCCCCTATGATGGAGTATGAAATGTGGATATCAGAATTCCAGAAGTCAGAATTCCAGTTCCATCACCCCAAGAAATGCTGCTTCTATCACCAGAAGTAGCTTCGCTCAGTCTTAATAACTGTGAAATTAGATGCTGCCGTGATGTTTATATTTTGATATTTCAAACCTTATCTTTCTTTTGTCTATTTGCGTATAAGTTCTCTTATTTGCATTTTTCTGCCTTTGCTTCTTTTCAAAAACCTGAGTTACAAACTTGCAATTCACACACACATATGCACAAGACCATTTATCATCTTAGAGTTATGGCACCTTTGGAGAAATAACATAAAAACTATCAGACATAGTCCTTGCCAATGAATGATAATGACAAAAACAACAATATTGATAGTATTGATAATGATAATAGTCATCTGAATTAGACCCAAAGAAAATTTAATGAGTTTAGAGAAATTTTAGAGAAAAACTATATGTGAGCCATCAGTCAATAAAAAAAAATTATAGAAACTACTATTAAAATAATTTAGTGGATATAAGGCAGTGATTTAAGATAGGCAGTTTCTATGACCTATTTTTATTGAGTAATCTCATCCTATTTGAAAATGACTATAAGGAAAACATCAAACAACAGTTACTCAGAGGCACCAAATTGATTACATGGGGGCTCGAGGTATATTGCCGATGAATATATCGACTCCTAGTTGTAAAGGGAATTTAACTCTCTTTATGATATCCGTGATTTCTCAGTCTAAGTATTTGGTACTGAAGCACTACATTCTGGAATGCTCTCTCCTTGACTCAGTCTGAGTTCCACAATTGACCTCATTTGGCATCTGTCAAAATCTAAAAGCAATAGCAACAAGCTGTTCACTTTAGTTAAAATGCATGAAGGCATAAATAAAACATAAACGGGACACTTAACTCTAACCTCAGAGACCAGGGACTGCCATTAAACTAGGTCTTTTCTTAGAACTATGAAAGGGTCAGATCTTAATATAGATAGCATTAATAGGTAGATATGTATATTTTTTATTAACTTCGTTATTGTATAAAAATGGCAATGACACCATAATGTGACCCAAGGCTGTAAGCAAATATGAGAAATTAATTTAATGAAGAGCCATTAATAACACTGACCTCAAAATATGTCCTTCTAAAAAACCTCATTTGCTGCTAGCCTATTAAAACACATCTAATGTAATGTAAATTGGCTCCAAGAATGATATTAGGTGGCTAGAAAAAAACTGTCATATGGGGGGGGAAAGTCAACTATGTTCACTTTTTAGTTGAGTTTTAAAGTAGAGATAGAGATTTGCCAGACAGAGAAGGGGGGGGGGGGCGGTATTCTAGGCTGAGGAAATAATGTAAGTGAAGGCATAAAGGTGATGGTGATGGTGATGATGATGATGAAACTAATATTTATAATACTTTAAATTTTGCGAAACTCTTAGTAAATGTTATCTCATTTGATTCTCACAAAAGCCCTGGGTGGTAATTGCTTTTAATGCCCCCAGTTTACAAAATAGGAAACCGAATCAGACATTAAGTGACTTGTCCAAGGTCATACAGATAGTAAGTGTCCGAGAACAGATTTGAACTCAGGTCTCCTTGACTATAGGTCTAGCATTCTATCTGTTATGCCACCAAGATGCTTCATAAATATAAACAGGAATCACTTGAGAGATTTGGGTTATTTTTTTTCAAGTTTGTCCTCAACTTCTAATATCCCTACTGCCACCAGAACTTCTGTTCCAGATATGCTGCTAGTATACCCAAGAGAAGTTAAAAATTTTCTGACCTCTTGAAGTTCACAAGGTCCTCCTCTGGTCAGGGGAAAGGTGCTTTAAAAAGACAAAACTATCTCCTCTCACCCATGTCCCAAGTGATTCCTTCTCAAAGGCATGGACGAATGTGCTCTTTCATATAGGCTGGCCCACCACTTGAATGTCATGTCCCAAAATGCCTTGTTATTTTGCACAGGTATCATAGGGTGTGAAACTATTCTCAAGAAATCCTAATACATTTCCTGTGTTGAAGCACTTCATTTAATCCAATGATTTGATGCACTGTACTCCCTCCCAACTTGACTTACTAAGTTGTTTTCACTTAGTTTAATGCAAAAGATTCAAATGATTTTCTATTCTATGAACCTCTTTGGATAGACCTTTTATCAAAATAATACTTTTAAATAACTGAAGGAAATGTTAAATTTTAGTTAGATGTTATTGATGTTAGCACCTACCTGAAATTTATTCAAAGACTACTTAGAGGTTCATGTTCCCCAGGATTAGAACCTTATTTTATTGTCTTTGATTTATTGGTTGGTTTAGTATAGTTTTCTCCCCTGGTGATATCAGGGTTAGACCATCTTATTGTTTTAAGGAATTAGTTGTGTTAAGGTAGTTGAATGATTTTATTGATGCCTACATACATATTCGTATATAGTTAAAGATTCAAATGAATCTAGGAAGTCAGTGATGTGAATCTTTTCTCTTGTCATGCAGATCATAATATTTTCATGCCTACATACCTATTCTGTGTAATTCTTGCCATGTTCTCCCAAAACTGCATCATGGAATAGGGACCAAGATGCAGGGTTCCTTCCTTACTTTCTCTTGGAACACCCAGGCTATCAGTTATCTATTGTCACATGGCCAAACCAACGAAAAAAAAATGTCTTATGGGTGTTAGTTTCATTGTTATTGAGTTGGTTGGTGATTTCCCTATATAGCTATATTGGACTCTTTATCCTCATTCCAGATGACCTTTTTCTTCATCCAAATCATATCCCTTTTTGTTATTAGAATTTAATTCTTGGAAACTTCCAGTTTCCCTTGAACTCACATTCCCTATAAATTATTAGACAATTATATTATACCTATCCTTTCTTTAAATCCCGAAATCTGTTTTCCCCAGATATATGGTATGAGTTAGATCAGGGGTGGGGAACCTGTGACCTCAAGGTCACATGTGGCCATCTAAGTCCTCAAATATGGCCCTTTGATTGAATCCAAACTTCACAGAACAAATCCCATTAATAAAATAATTTGTTCTGTAAAACTTCAACTCAGTCAAAAGGCTGCACTCAAGGACTTAGAAGGCCACATGTGGCCTTGAAGCTGAAGGTTCCCCACTTCTGAGTTAGATAATACTTAGTTTTTGACCGCTTTTCTATGATAAACTCTGACAGAAATTCCATTTGCCTCTGGGTTCTTTTTATTTCTACATTGGCATCCAGTTTTTGTAGATAGTCCTTCTTATAATTTCTATATTTTAAAGAATAAAACTATAATTAAGGCCAGTAAAGAATGCATCAGTTGCTGAGAGAAAGAGAAAGGGAGCTTTAAGAGATGCCCAGATAGTTAAAATATTTCATCACTACAATTGAATGCATTTATACTAATTTGGGAATTTTCCTGAGTTCATCAAATTGTTCTTTCTGTTCAGGTGGTCTGTAGCACTGTTTCACAATATTGTTCCTGATTCTCGCTCAGATGCTCACTACCCAAATGTTTTCCCCCTTGTTTCCTTTTTCAGGCCATGGTACTTTCTCACATAGCAATATTTTCTTAATATGCATTGCTGCTTCATTGTCCCTTTTATCTATTTTTATGATTTTAAAGTATGCCCCCAGAGGCATGTTCCAATCTTGGCTCTCATCCCACCAAGGTTTGTTGAAATCCATTAGGATGCATCTGTCTTGTTTATAATAACATGTCATATTACTTCTTTCTCTAACCATTATTGAATCCCTTCTCACTTGATAACACCTGTGGATCTACATCATTATTCTTTGGAGAATAATAATATGGTCCTACATATTATTTAAACCCAAATATCCATTGATCTCTCTTCCTTTCCTTTTCTATCTTGCATTCTTTCATCCTCCAAATTCTCCTCTAGCTCTTCACAATGTTTTTCTTTGTTTTATTCCAAAGCCTCTTCCAATTCTTTCAAGAAAAATGTCTCTTCCCTGATAGCATGAAAAGTAGAGGTGCATTTTACCAACTCCATCCTCTCCTCCAAGATGGAGACAAACTTGAACTTTGTGTACACGTGTCAATATAACATGGTGAGATTCTATTGCACCTGACCCCAAATCTCTCTCTTCTCTCTGGATTAACTCATTCATCCAACCTACCAACAGTAGTGGGTCAAGGGTTATCATAGGAAGTGATCACAGTGCCACTAGTAACTCTCAGGGTCTTACAAGTAACCATAGTAGGGAAAGTTATAATTCTACTAACAACTATATACTTCCTGAGTCACCATTAAAGTGTTTCCCTCTTAGCAAATCAGTCAAGGTGACACCATTAATGTCTAACCACAAATATTTAGTAAGTAGAAAATGAAGCAATAACATTTGTAACATAGCAATTCACCCATAAGTCAAGGACACACTTTCCCACCAATACACATGGTATCTGTCAGGGAGAAGGAACAAAACCTTAAAAAAATACACACACACATATATGATATGTGTGTATGTATGTGTATATATATATATATATATACATATATATGTGTATGTATGTATGTATGTATGTATGTATGTATAACATGGAGGGAAATTAGTAGGGACCACATGTGCCCAGAAACACAGCCTGAAGGCACATTAGTAGGGGCCACTTATACTTGGAGCAATTTGCAACTGTACCATAGGTCTTAATGTCTTTGATGACCTTTGGCATCACAAATCATGGATAGGTAGAACTCCTGGGATTATTTATCCTCTCATCGAGTGGGACTGCTTCTCTGAGTGCTTTTATGTCAACTTCTCTTTTTGGACTGCTAAGTCTTTTCAGATCTTGGTTGGTCTCAGGAAGTTTAGACCTCTCAGTCAGTAGAGGAAAAATAATGATTTGAATAATGAACCTTTACCCTACAGTCAGCTCTAACAAGAAGCTAAAAATTTTCCTCCACTCAACTTCTCTAAGCAGCAAAGTTTTTCTTCAACTCCCTCAAACAGGAAAACTTGTCTTTTCCTCCAGCAGGTGGCAATGCATACTCTGAGGTATTCCTGTGGTCTGATTCTGAGGTCTTCTCAGATCCACCCAGAAATCTGGTCTTGAACCACCCTCATTCTCCAAAGCAATATTTCTTGTGTGAAATGATTTACCCCTAACTTATGGTGAAAAGCCAAGATCTATGTTTTCTTATCAACCAAATCACAAATAGACAATATATAGTTGTCCCATAGCACCAATAAGTTCTAGATATCAGGGTTTCCCAACATTTGTTCTTAATGTTCTCTTCTCACTTGTACGAAGCAATTTTTGAGCAGAAGCAAAATGAAGGCATTGTTTCTGCTCCAAAAACTAGTGTAAATTATAAGTTCCTCTACTTGGCATTTGAAGGACTCCATAGTCTCCAGTTTACCTTTCCAGGTTTGTAACACATTATTCCCCTCCACATACTCTTGCCCTAACCCATTTGCTGTTTCTTAAATCTATGCCATTCCATAACCCAGTTCTATGATTTTGCATTGATTGTCCTCCATATTGAAATATGCTTTTAGAGCACCAAACTTGGAATCAAGATGACGTGACTTCAAATCCCATTTCAAATGCTTATTAGATATGTGACCCTGGGCAAATCATTTAATTTCTATCAGTCTGTTTCTTTGGTTTTGTTTTTTTTTTTTTGTTTTTTTTGCTTTTTGGAGGGCAATTGGGGTTAAGTAACTTGCCCAAGGTCACATGGCTAGGCTTTTATTTGTGTGTGTTAAGTGTCTGAGGCTGGATCCAAACCCAGGTCCTTCTGACTCCAGGGCCAGCGCTCTACTCATTGCGCCACCTAGCCATCCCTTCTTTTTTTTTTTTAATGTGTAAAATGGGGTTATAATAGCACCTACCTCCCAGGATTGAAGTGAGGATCATATGAGATATTTATAAAGTGCTTTGCAAACCTTGCAGAAATGATAGCTATTATTGTTATTTTTATTCTTAGTCTCAGTCTCATTATCCTTGTTAATGCCCAGTCCTCCAAATGATCTTGTATTTACTTTGGATATGTTTTAATTGATTTATACAAGTGCATATTTTCCCCAACAAACTATAAATTTCTTGAGGGCAGGTACTGAATCATTTTTGTATTCATATTCCTGGCACCTACCACAATGCATGGTACAGGGTAAGAATTTAATAAATGACTATTAATTGATTTCTGAGAATTCAATTACTGAGAGTTCCTTAATTAGTCTTAATGTATTGGGGTATCTGTAACCTACTTACCTGTTTTCAGAGAAGGAACTATTCTTGCCTTACTTTATAAATCTGGAGCTTGGGACCATATCTAATCTGTTGTAAGCAAGTATTTAATAAACGCTGGTCCATTGACTGCTAGATTGATTGGCAGTCAACACGTCTCCACCACGCCTCAGCACTGCCATAATCAGACAGAAACTAAAGCACCAACATACCATGATTTTCTTTCACCTCTAACATGACCTGTATGACCTAGGCAATTCACTTAGCCTCTGTTTCCCTGTTATAATATGACCATGTTGGACTAAATTGTCCCTAGGATACCTTCTAACTCTAAATCTATCATCTACCCACTTTGTTTCATCTTCCTTCTGCCTTATGTAGAGGTTACTTTACTTCCTTTTCTGGAAGAAGACAGGTTTAGTTAACTTTTAATAAACACAATCCATAGGATGAAATGCAATTATATAATCATATCTATATAATATGTTTTTTAAACTTTGCTACTGATTGGTAGAAATATCCTTGTACTTTTCTGTCCTCTATATTCTTTGTTCCCATTGAATGCATTGGATATATAGAGGCAAGAGTAGATTTACAATTATTTAGTAGACTTAAACATACAAGACTAATTTACTAAAAGTATTTGAATTTAGTTAAGAATTTTACTGCATGTCAGGGCGGCTAGGTGGCGCAGTGAGTAGAGTGTTGGCCCTGGAGTCAGAAGGACCTGAGTTAGGATCCAGCCTCAGACACTTAACACACACAAACAAAAACCTAGCTGTGTGACCTTGGGCAAGTTACTTAAACCCAATTGCCCTCCAAAAAGCAAAAAAAAAAAAAGAATTTTACTGTGTGTCTGTTTTCCCCTTCTCTTTCTATTTGTTTAAAACCCTTGACCATACCTGTGATTCTCCATGAAAATCAATTTATACTATCCTGTTAGGTTTATCCTGTCCTCCCTAGTTTCTTTTACAGTTCTGTTCAGATGCCATCTTCTACACAAAACTTCTCATGGTCCTCCAACTGGTAGTGCCCTCTCTTCCAAATCACCAACTGAAAGCACTGAAGCCTGCTGGGGAACTATCCCCCTTTTTCTCCTGACAGCAGAAGATGCCATTGAATATTTACCTAGAAAAGTTCCATTTCTCATCTGGATCCAGAAAATTCTATTCAATAAGCCACATCCTCCTTTGCTGGCAACACGGGTCTCATTCTTTCTTTGTCTCTTTCTAAATGTCACACAGTAATTGGTCCTGGTTGCCTCATTGCACCTTTGTTGTTGTTGTTTACTCTCAGTATAGTCAAAATGAGCTAATGCTGTCCTTGCCCTGTCCCTTAAAATAATCAGGGTCTTCTTTCCATGGCCACTGCTGCTCTTCTCTTTTCAATTAAAAATAGCCCATGTTGTCCTGCCATGTCCTTGAGATAACATGTTTGTAACAGTATAGTCTTAAAACAGAGTTAACCAGGTCATTGCAAATACCAGGCAGTGACCTTCTCCTCTACATCCTTGGTCTTTCTAAATAAAGTTAAGTCTGTCTAGGCTTTGCTCACCTTGCATTTTAGCCAGTTAATACCTTCACCAGCATACCAATTTCACCAAGCCACTGTATTTTCCAGCTCACTATTCTCTCTGTCTTTCCCTCTACCCCATAGGAAAGGGAAGGGAAGGATGTAAACACAAGCATACAAGACACAGGGACAGAGGATGAAATGGGGCCATAGAATTAAACCTAAACCCATTGGTTCACTTTTCCCTCATCTGAAAATATCTTCCTATAAATATCTCATGATGGATGGGGAAGGGGAAAAATTGATGAGGGAATGGGTGTTAATTTAGCTACTAAAAGACACATAAGTACAAAAGGCACAAAGTTACATGGTGAAATCCATTCACCTTTTTCATTTTGTTACTGATAACGATATATGAATATATGATAATGATCATGAATAATGATAGCTTTGTCATTGCATTACAAGAACAAGTAATGTTCCTTTATTTTTTTTTTGGAGGAGGGAAATGCAAGGCAATTGGGGTTGTGACTTGCTGTAGAGCCAAGCACAAGCAGCTTTCCAAAGGACTAATGCTGTGAATACCTTTCAAGGATCTGATTACATAGTATAGCAAACTCTCTATTTATTCAATAACAAATCAGAGCAAAACATTCACAGAAAATCAAGGTACAGCATTCAGAATGTTACAACTTATCACAGAAAATCAAAATACAGCATTCACCATGTCACAACTCAACAACTTATCACTAAAATGGCCACATAGTTTTCACCAAGGTGATCACATAGTTTTGAACAAAGTACAATCATTTAGTAACACAATCATTTAGTAACTCAATCATTCAATCATACTTAAAGGAGGCTCCTTAAGGGACACAAAGTTTAAAAGTCAAAGTTCTCCACCCATGGGGTGCAATTAAGTTACAACTTCAACAATCACTACTCAGTACCCTCTTAAGGGGTAGTGGAAAGTACAGAAGCCATCTACCCCTAGGTCACTAGTAAATTACAACTTCATCAGTCACTACTCAGTATCCTATTTCATCAGTCACTACTCATTACCCAGGGAGAGGTCTTTTCATCTTGACTTGTGGCAGGCTTTCAGCTTCCATGGCTCCTCTTCCATGGTCCCAGCTTCTACCCAAATCTAACCAACTGCCTTGTGAGTTTAAAGGCAGATAGCTCCCAGTTCCTTCTCCAGCTCTCTGTGCAGTTCCCATTCCATATTGAAACTCATAATATCCATTCCACCTCAAGTCCTTCACAGTTTCTGTTTCTGGGAAGAGAAAACTTAAAAGAGCCACAGAAAGACAAAGTACCAATATCACAGTCATGCTTCCTCTGGCAGCTCCACCTGGCCCTCAGAAGTCCTCAGCAGCTCCAGTTGACCCTCAGAAGCCTTCAGAAGCTCTGTTCTCAAAATCAAAATCACTTTCTTTCATTTTCAAAATCAAAATCACTTTCTCCATGAAAGTTCTAGTCCAGAAGCAGCAGAGCAGCAGGCCACCCTTCAGATGCTTGCTGAGAATAAGTTCTGACTGTCCAGTTTGTACTCTTCCTTAAATACGGTATAGGTCCTCCCTTTTTAGCTCCTTCTTGTTATGTGAGCAACAGGGGTTCCCTGTTCAGCCCCTTCCTGATTTTCAATGAGGATTCATACCTTCTGTTTCTTTAACAAAGGCTTAATTTGAAACTAGGTGCTTAGTACCTCTTAGCTTAGCAATACAAAGGGATCTTTAAATTTCATTACTATTACACTTGCCTAAGGTCACATGGTTAGTAAGTGTTAAGTGTCTAAGGCCGAATTTGAACTCAGGTCCTCCTGACTCCAGGGCCTTAAAAAAAAGGAAAGGGTTTCAATGTAAAAAAAAAAAAAAAAAAAAACATGGACAAAATTGGATCCAAAGAAACAGAGAAAACTTTTAACTAATTTTAGGAGATTGGAGGGTAGAAAAATATAACATAAAAGATAATGAGGAAAAGTATGTTAAATATTTGAAGCTAAGTACTAGATATCAGGAAAAAACCCAATGAGAAGGAAGCTGTTACTTGTTTTCTAAGAAAAAATATGTAAACCATAGTTGTGCTACAATTTCAGAGGACTGGAGATAAAACATGCAATCTCTCTCCTAATAGAGAGGTGATAGAAATTTAGGGTATAAAATGAAACATGTTTTATACATAAACAGATATGTTTTATATTGTTTGTATACACAAACATGTATGATACATGTCCATATAAACCTATGCATATGAGTATATGCACTATATATGTATATGTGTATAGGTACATATTTTTAACACAGCCAATGAGTGAATTCGATTACATATTTGCTGGATTAGATAGATAGGTAGATAGATAGATAGATAGACAAACAGATGGATAGATGGATAGATAGATTTGTTAAAAGGAATTTGTTTTCTTTTCCCTTTTTCCCCATTGGAGTGAGGGAGTGGGATGGAGAAAAAAATCCATCTTTCTTTATTTTTGTTTAAAACACTTTTAGGGGGCAGCTAGGTGGTGCAGTGAATGGAGCAGCAGCCCTGGAGTCAGGAGGCCCTGAGTTCAAATCCAACTTCAGACATTTAATACTTACTAGCCGTATGACCTTGGATAAGTCACTTAATCCCAATTGCCCTGCCTTCCTCCCTCCAAAAAAAAAAAAAAAGACCAAAAAAACCTTTTAAAAATTAGAAAGGTTGGAAGGTTATAGAGTATGGAATAATGCATGAACATTCAGATGAAGCTACTGTATTTTGAGTATCGCTTGTTTTACTTTGTTACAACATATTTCTCACAGGATGGGGTGCAATGTGGAAATATTTGTAACGTAAAAATTAAACATGTCAATAAAATTTTAAAAGGAAGAAACCAGAGATATTGTTGCAAAAGAGCTCAGTCTTTAAAAATCAGAGGAAAAAGAGACAAGCAATGATGACTGCTGGTTGAGTGGTACCAAGGCAGATTAGACTGGGAGTTTCTTGAGATTAGGGACTATTTGGAGTCTGTTGGGGTGTTTTTTTCCTGTTTTTGTATCCCCAGCATTTAGTACCTGGTGCTAAGCATACTTAATAAAATTTTGTTTAAAGGTGCTCGATAAATATTCTTGACTTGCTTAGTAGAACTGAAATAAGCAACAAGAAGGTCGATGTCTTCCCAGGACACACCCAGCACTTAACAACAGAGTGCCTGGAACATAGTACACATTTAATACATGTTTATTGACTCAGTACATCTCTGGACCATGATTTGTAAAACCTGAGGACCACCACTAATCATTGATGATTCACGTGGGAGTAATCAGCAGTTATATAAAACCTATAAAGGATTGTTAAAGATTACAAAGTCCTAGATAAAAACTAAAGCCCAGAGACCTGGGTATTTTTATCGTGACTGCCAATTAAAGGTTAGGTAATTCAGAAAAGAAAGGCAAATTTGTAAAAACAGCTGGCTAAGAAGATATGGGCTACTGGTCAAGGATGAAATTCACTCCAAAGGGGACAGTTAATACTTACTTCCCTATAGTATTGCAGATCTGATCAAGAAGGTTTGGAACAAAAATGGAAAGGGAAGGGGCAAAAGCTCCTATGTTTATCCACCAAGATAGATTTCATAGAGAATGACTCAGATGTAGAAAAATAGTAATAGAGATCCTCAGAAAATCTTAGGAGAAAAAAATTTTAAGAAAAGATCCAGAAATAAAATCAACAACTTTTGATATCTATATGTGCAAAGTATGTGTAACAAGCAAGGTAAACTAAAGGCCCTAAGGCAAGTAGACAAATTTGACCTACTGGATTTCACTAAGACCTGATGGGATAATACCCATGACCAGAATATGGCTCTAGAAGGATATCCCTTATTTAAAAGAAAGAAGGCAGAAAGAGAAGTGGTTTTGCTAGAAAATAGTACTAAAGAGTGCCTAGACAGAAGGAGGAATTAGATTAGAAGATCAGGAAATAGATAAAAGCCTGACATGGAGATGTGATCTAGTAGGACTGGTCGATTCAATTATCTGAACATAAGATGGTTTTCTGTCTCCAACAAGCAGAATAGGTAAGGTTTTCTTAGGTTACTTTAATGGTGTTTTTGTCCTTCTAGAAGCTGAGGAAGCAATGAATGGAACTATTTTTCTATATCTTATTCTCACCAACAGAGATTAATTGGCCCCTGAAGTAGAAATGGTGGGAACCTTGGGAGGAAGCCAACAATCCATCTTAGAATTTGGGATAGAGGAAGAGAATAAAGTTGTCCATGGTCTAACATGCACTCTAAATGTTTACATAGCAAATTTCAAGGGATTTAAAGGAAAATTCTATGGCTTAAAATCTTACGAGGGAAATAAGACCAGAAGATATGGGAAGATCTCAATAATTATATTCTGAAAACACAAAAAGAAAAAGATTATAGGAGGAGGAAAAAGAGGATTCTTTCAAAGGGACTGCATAGAAATTTTTACCAATATAGATTTTTAAAATAATTATTTAGAATGACATAATAATGAAAATATTAATAACTATAATTTTGTAGCATTATAAAGTTTGCAAAGTGTTTTCTAAATATTATCTCATTGTATCCACACAACAACTCTGAAAGGTAGGTGCTACCATTATCTCCAGTTTAAAGATGAGGAAATTGAGAGTGAGGAAAGTTTAATGACTTACCTAGGGCCACACAACTAGTAAGTAAATATGGAAGCATGAATGGAAAATGAATACAAAAATGTGAAACAGCCCTCTAAGTTTACTACTCTGAGTGAGTAGACACTAGTGAGAAAAGTTAAAGAGCCTAAAAGATTTTTCTAATCCACAATAAAGAAAAGTGAAGGGATAGGACTGTTACTATCATCAACAGATGGGATGAAAACAACATCTTATCAAGAAAAGGAGATTCCCAATTTATATTCTTTCTGTTTTCTCTAAGGAGAATCGCTTTTTGGAAGAGGCAAGGGAAATAGCTGTAAGGTAAAATCTCAGAGGTCACAAGCCCAAGTTAAAAATTCCTGCTCTAAATCTAGTTATTGTTCAGGCAGGAGTGACATCAAATGACATCAAAGTCCCTTCCAAACCTGAATCTATGAATCCAAGTTCTGCATTTCATCCTGTGCTGTCCACTCAAATTGCCACCACTCTTTCAGGCCATCATTTCCCTCCGGAACAATGGTAATAGCCTCCTGATTGCTTTTCCTGTCTTCAGGTTTTCCTTTCTCTGATATGGGCTTCACACAGCTGCCAAAATAATTTCCCTATGGTCCAGCTGGAGCTACTTTAGGTTGCAGCTGAGCTGGTCCAGAGGAATTGTGGGTGCATGAAGATAGGAGGTGAAGAGGGAAAATGAGAAGAGCTGAGTGTTCTCAAGGAACTGGCCTAAAAACCTTATAGGAGGCCAAAGAAATAACTAAGAGGTTTTTTTTTTATTCTATGGAAAAAATAAATATGGTAGGAGTGCTGGTATTTTGTAGAGGAAAGTCTAAATGGATGTGGTCTTGGTGAGAGACATGTTGACCTGGCTCTGCTCCCCAAAAAGACTGAACAGCAAGAATAGCCCCTCTTTATAGGTTCAGCAATGACAGGGCCCTGAGAGGAGCAGCCTAAAGGGAAACTGAGTGCCTGGTAGTCTAGGTCTTTGAAATACTTTGTGTCAAGGTATGAAGATAGTGTTCACTATATGGAGGAAAACATAGTAAGACAAGTGGGGAAGGAACACCGTGCACCTTCCCTAACAAGAAGAAAGCATGCCTCCTAGATATCAGTACCTTGGAGCAAAGCTCTGTTTGCTTCATGCTCGTTACAGCTCCGAGAAGAGTTGACAAGGGTTATGAGGTAGTTTTACTGTAATATCTTAACAGTGTTGCAAAGTGTCACTGGTTGAAGCAGCGCTGTGCAAGCAATATTTGTATATTGTATATCACAGCCAGATACCCTGTGAGCCTTCCTAAATCATGCCTACTTTGCACAAAAGATTTTTTAAATGATTGTTCAGGACCTTGGATTATCTGGTGTGTTCTATGCTAAGAATCTGGCTATTTAAGGCATACAAAATCATGCTTTCTCATTAAAAAAGGCCCCCAGCACCACACACACAGCGTAGTCAGGATAGTCAGGGTAGTCAGGAAGGCGGCTCATTGCAGTGATAGAATGAGCCATTTGTGAAATCAATCTGTTGAAATATTTGTTCAGCTACACCCACAGCTAATGACAAGCCCTGGGAACAAAGACTTAGGTGGGCAGTTTAGGTGGGGGTTCCATGACGGTTTTGGAGAAAGTTTTTAAGAATCTGAACTGAAACACTTGAGTAAATCCCTTTCATATGTAGAAAGAGCAGCCACAGAAGAAACACTGGCATTACATCAATGAAATATTTGTTTGATTTTATAAAATATATTAAATATTTCCCTTTTGATTTATTATTTGTGCCAATGACACAAGCCATCACTATTTAAAACTGTGGGCACATATGTTAGCAAGGAGAGAATAAGTCACACTGGGTGCCTGTTTGTTTGTCTAAATGATTGATAAATAGCTTAATTGTGTTTAGTTTCCTATCACTTTTCCAAGTGCTGGTCAGCAAAGAATCCTAGGACTCTAGAAAATTAAAAATTATCCACTAGCAAACCAAGCAGTTATCCTGTTTACAACATCTTGGAAAGGTTGTTACCTAACCTCTACTTGACAAGCTCCCATTCCAGTACCCCAAAAGGTAGCCCATTCCATTATTACCCAACTCTGATCCAATATCAAGGTGTGAGTCCTACACAATACCCAAATAGCCTGAACCACTTAAATCATTTCCACTTTTGAGATTTAATTACTCCATAGGGATGGTTCAATATATGGGAATATAAAACTGTATCACTCTATGAGAATGTCTGTATCTACCTAGGAAGCAAGATCAGAGACCTTAAAAAGTAACCAAAATATGTAACCAAAGTCTCATCTCTTCAATCTCTTCAAGCTGTCTCTCCTGACCAATCATCTACATTTGCTGCATTTAATTGAATTCAATTCAGAAAACATTAATTAAACATCTGTCATATGCCAGCTATTGAACTAGAAGAGATATGGGTGGGGAGGGAGAGAGTGTGGGATGAATCATACCCTGCCTTTACAAAAGTTACATTCTATTAGGTGACATGTCCAACATGTACACAAACAATTTTAGTACAAGAAGGAGAGAAGAGAGCACACAGAAATTCAGATGGGAGTGGGGAGGAAGAGTCCAGGAAGAATGAAAAAAGAAGAAAGAGCATCATCCTAGAATATGGAACAATTCAAACAGTAAACATAGCAATTAGCCCACTTGGGATTCCTATGAAGACGTGATCTTGAATCTTCAAGTCTGAAAAGGACTTTCAGCTCCAAACCCTCTGTTTTGCATGGTATGCCTTCAAGGTAAAGGGAAATTATGAAACCTTAAAGCCCTTAATAACATCTCTGGCAACTGGATGGCTGGATTTTAGGAAGAGCCCATAATACTTTCTGGTCATTTCCAGACCATGCTAATCTAGCCATCTTCCTCAACTTTCTCCCACCTCAACTTCCCTAGGAACCACTTGGACTCTGCCCTTGGATGCCTGAGCTCCAGTAAGAGAGCTTTCGCCTTATTTTGTAACAAGACTGGGCCTCCATCTCAATTCTTGGTTATTTCAATACCATACCACAATTTGTCTATTCCACTCCTTCCCCAGTCCCCATCACCCCAGAATAGTAGTCCCACAGGATATCCCCTCATCCAATCTGCTCTCTCCCATATCTTCTCCCACACTCCCTTTGACTTTTCTATTAGAGCAAGGTGAATCTCTGTGCCCCAATACCTGCACATCTTATCTCACAATTACATGCAAAATAGTATTAATAATAGTATTTATATATATTTGAAACATTTAATTTTAAAACTTCAAATTCCAGATACATTCCCTTTGTCCCTTGTCACCCACTCCTGCTGGGAAGATAAGCAATTCAGTATATGTTGTACATGTATAGCTATGCAAAACATTACCACAGTAGATATATTGTAAAAGACTGGCTGTATTTCCCTCCCACCCATCCCACCCCACACCTGGTCCATTCCCTACTTTGATCCTGTCCCTCTTCAAAAGTGGGTGCCTCAAACCTGCCCTCCCCCCAGCATACCCTCCCCTCCATCATTCCCCCTCTCATCCCCCTTCCCCCTACTCTCCTGCAGGGTGAGATATCCCATTTAGTATGTATGTCATTTTTTCCTTGAGTCAAATTCAATGAGAATATGGTTTTGCCTTTTTGCCTTCCTGTTCTTCCCCTCCCCTGCACCTACTTCCCCTTGCCTATTCTACATGAGATAGTTTACCCCACCCTGTCTCTCCATATCTCCTCTTGCCACATCCCTCTTCACCCCTTAAGTATCATCCCTTCCCACCAAGTTCGACCTGTGCCCTCTATCCATGTATACCTGTAAACATATATACACACATTCACATATGTATTCATATGCCCATATACCCTTCTTCAATTATTTTCATACTGAGAAATGTTTCATCAGTCACAGTTATTGTTTTTCCAATGTAGGAATATAAATAGTTCAACATTGATAAATTCCTTTTGATTTATTTTCCCTGTTTACCTTCTCAAGCATCTCTTGCTTCTTGTGTCTGAATGTCAAATTTTCTATTCAATTCTGGTTTTTTTCCTCAAGAATGCTTGAAAGTCCTCTATTCCACTGAATGACCATATTTTCCCCTGAAACAAGATACTCGGTTTTGCTGGGTAGGTGATTCTTCGATTTTAATCCCAGGTCCTTTGCCCTGTGGAATATCATATTCCATGCCCTTCAATCCCTCAGTGTAGAAGCTGCCAGGTCCTGGGCTATTCTGATTGTGTTTCCACAACATTGAAATTGTTTCTTCCTGGCTGCTTGTAGTGTTTTCTCCTTGATCTGGGAATTCTGGAACCTGGCTATAATATTCCTAGGAGTTTTCTTTTTGGGATCTTTTTCAGGAGGTGATCTCTGGATTCTTTCGACCTCTATTTCACCCTCTGAGTCTAAAATATCAGGGCAATTTTCCTTGAGAATTTCTTGGAGGGTGATTTCTAAGTTCTTTCTTTGATCATGGCTTTCAAGCAGTCCAATAATTTTAAAATTATCTCTCCTGGATCTATTTTCCAGGTCAGTGGTTTTTCCCATGAAATATTTCACATTGCCTTCTATTCTTTCAATTGCTTGGATCTGTTTAACAGCATCCCGATTTCTCATAAAGTCACTAGAACATGGTTGACTTCTAACTGCTCTGATGAAGCTCAGCTCATTCCAGTCTATGATGTCCACTTTAAGCACTACAATAAACCCAAATAAACCTGCCGTTGTCTAGGGATTTAGAAGCATTGACCAAGCTTCTTGCTAATCTCCTCAAGCTCCCATAGTGAATTCTTGAATCACATCAACAATTTGAATTCATCTCATGAGTTCAAATCTGGCCTCAAACACTTATTAGCTATGTGACCCCTGTGTAATGCTACTTCCATTTGCCTCAGTTTCCTCTTCTGTAAAATGGAAATAAGCCCCTCCCTCCTAGGGTTTTTGCGAGGATCAAATCAGATAATAATTGTAAAACACTTAGCACAGTGTCTGGTACATATAAGCAATATACAGATATTAATTATCACTATTATTACTATGATCTTTAAAATGTATATGCACTGCACTATTATTGCCTAGAGGCAGTTCAGTAGTACAGTGGATAGACCACAAGGTCTGGAGTCAGAAAGACCTGAGTTAAGTGACCATATGATACTTCATCATCTGTAAAATGGGAATAATAAGAGCACTTACCCACCTACCTCCCAAGGCTGTTGTGAGGATCAAATGAGATAATATTTGTAAAATGCTTAGAACAGGACATGGAACATAGTAGGTGATTAATAAGTACTTATTTACTTCCTTCCTATAATTACTTCCAAACATCAAGAGATTTTCAGTGTAGGAAGGGATCTTCTGATTCATCCAAAGTATAAATATAATTCACAACCTCTTTAACAAGAGCTCAGATCCAACTTCTTCAGATACTGAAGTCCAGTAGAATGAGCACAAGACTGGAGTCAAGAGGATCTGGGGTTGAAATTCTGCCTCAGAAAATTACTAATTGTGTGACTTTGGGCAAGGTATTTTACCTTTCTGGGCCTCAGTTTCTTCATCTGTAACACAAAGGGGTTGCCTTGAAGACCTCTAAGGTCCCTCGTGGCTCTAAATCTATGGTTCTATTACATCCCGTGTCAGAAAATTCACACTTCGGGGGCTCACTTTGAAAAGTGCTGTGTGATTTGACCAGATGAGACTCTGGGAGGCCATTGAGAGCTCCCCCCCCCCGGTCTTTGAAAACCCAGATGTTGATGCTTCCCTCTCTGGTAACTGTGATTTTGTATGGATGTAATGGTTGGGCAGTTCGGAAGCCTGTCTATTTGATCTATCTGTATACTCTGAAGTTCAGGGTGCTGACCTTTTTCCCCTGAACTAGGTAAATGGTATATGTTTCTTTGATTAAAGTGAGCTTGTTAACTGATTTTGAGTTGTTTTCCTTTTGAAAAGCAGATCTAAGAACCTGTGTTGGCAGTCACCCTGGGGATATTGGGGTGCTTACTGATACAAAATGGCGATGAGGGATGGGATCTGCTGAGTAAAAGGAAAGTATGGGGGCTGGGATAATTGTTTGTTTCCCAGTTGTGGTAGCTGTGATTCTGTGGAGCCATGGAGCAGGAGAGAAGAATGGCCTGCATGCTGACTTCACTGAGCTGAGAGCAGGAATGGTGAGCTGCCTGCATGGAGACCTGTGGAGAAGCCTGGAGCTGCTGCCTTCTGCTGGAGGAGAAGGAACCCAGGAGTTTGGAATTCAGCCACAGGACAAGATAAGGACAGTGAGGCAAAGCAGGGGCCCTGAATGTGTTTCCTTGCTGCATCCCACAGTTTGGGACCTAGGGGGAGGATGGACTTGTGACTATGGTGGGTGGGGTAAAGTGCCATGGACCCCCAAGAACCCCACCTTTGGTTTTGTTGCCCAACTCCCTCTCTGGACTTGAAAGCAGGGGCTGGAGCAGTGTTATGGAAAGGACACCCCCCTCCTCCCAAGAGAACTTTATTTGGACTCTTGTTTTGAATTGATGTGATAATGTACTTTGTGTTTAAGGCCCAGTGGCCACTTTGGTAACTTTAGATGTACCTTGAAAATATGACTAAAGAGATGGTTAATGCTAATTGAAACTTAATTGTCTATGCTATGGGCATACTTAGTAAGACTTTAAGGAATAAGTGACTTTGATTGTTACTGATAAGTGACTAATTGAGTTAATCAAGATTTTGCCCCATGAGTGGAAGACTTTGACCATGTATTTTGAAAACTGATGTGACTGATTGAATTAACTTAAGAGTGACTATTTTTTGATTTTACTGATAAGTGACTGAGTTAACATTTGCCCCATGAGTGGAAGACTTGGACTTTTGTACTTTGAGATTATATTGTGATTTTCTTATGTACCTGGAAAATGTGATCTAAGAGATGTTTTAGTGCTAATTCAAATGTAAATTGTGTATGCTATGGGCATGAAAGATCTTGGGGTCAAATGTAATGGAAATGCAGATTTGAAGATCTTCCCTGCCCCTGAGCCCTTTGATTGTCTTAAGAGACTTTGATTGACTTAAGTGACTCTGAGAACCTTCCTTGATTTGAAAATATACTCTGCCCCCTAATAGGCTGAATGTGGTTACATGGAACCTGTGGTAGGAGGCTTGGTTTTCAGGAATGACCACACCTCGATGCTGTGTGATTGGGCAGTGGGTCAAGAGGGTGGTTACATTCTCTGAGCCAGGAGAAGACTATATAATTCCTGATTTGAGGCTTTGCTTTGGGGGCTCACTTTGAGAAGTGTTGTGTGATTTGACCAGATGAGACTCTGGGAAGCTGTTGAGAGCCCCCCCACCACCCTGGCTTTGAAAACCCAGATGTTGATGCTTCCCTCTCTGGTAACTGTGATTTTGTATGGATGTAGTGGTTGGGGAGTTTGGAAGCCTGTCTATTTGATCTATCTGTATACTCTGAAGTTCGGGGTGCTGACCTTTTCCCCCTGAACTAGGTAATATATGTTTGTTTGATCAAAGTAAGCTTGTTAACCCCCCCCCCAAAAAAAAAAAGAAAAGAAAAGAAAATTCACACTTCCCAAGGCAGCCCATTGCATTTTAATAGCGTTCTTACTGGGGAAGCTTTTACCATAAATTTAGCTGCAATGTGCCTTTTTGACATGTCTACCATTGCTTTGTGTTGTTTCTTCTAAATCCAGGTAGGATAAATTGCATCCTTCTGCTAAATGATAGGCCTTCAAGTATCTAAAACAATAACCACACTCTTTCTGTACTCCCTTCTGCCACAACTCCCTGAAATTCACTTTTCTCCAGGCTAAAAAACCCTGAACTTTCCTGACCCAAAATCCATTTCAAGATGTCTACCTAAGTCATTGAACAACCAGAGAATCAACATACACGCGCGCGTGTGTGCATACACACACACACACACACACACACACACACATACACACACCTACCCCTTGTATACCAATACGTCAACACTCTAAGTCAAAGACATGTCCCATCTTTTCACCCAGAATTCAAAGCTATATGCTGAGTTTCTCTAATAAAGACCTCATCTCTCAGATATATAGAGAAAACTGAGTTACATTTATAAAAATAAGAGTCATTCCTCAACTGGTAAATGGCCAAAGAATATGAGCAGGCAGTTTTCAGATAAAATGATAAAAGCTATTTATAGTCCTATAAAATGCTCTAAATAATTATTGATTAGGGAAATGCAAATTAAAACAACTCTGAGCTGCTACTTCCCATCTATCAGATTGGTTAATATGACAATATTAAAGGAAAATGACAAATGTTTAGGGATATGGGAGAAATTGAGACACCAATACACTGTTGGTGAAGTGGTATACTGATTCAACCATTCTTTTGAGCAATTTGGAACTATGCCCAAAGGGCTATCAAACCATTTATATCTTTTGACCAAGAAATACCACCATTAAGCCTGTATTCCAAAGAAATAAAAAGCAAAAAGGGAAAGGACTTATGTGTACAAAAACATTTATAGCAGTTCTTTTTGTAGTGGCAAAGAATTGGAAATTGAGAGAATGTCCACCAATCAGAGAATGGGTGAACAAGTTGCTGTGTATGACTGTGATGGAACATAATGAAGAGGATGCTCTCAGAAAAACCTAGAAAGACTGACATGAACTGATGCACAGTGAATGAGCAGAACCAGGCGAATTTTGTATATAGTAACAGCAATATTGTATGATGATCAATCTGAATGACTTATTCTCAGCAATGCAATAATCTAAGACAATTCTGGAGAATTTATGATAAAAAATGCTATCCATCTCCAGAGAAAGAACTGATAGAATCTGAATGCAGATCAATGAATACTACTTTTTCTTTATTTTCTTTATTTTTCTTGGGCTTTTGTCATGTTTTGCATGACTACACATGTATAATCTATATCAGATTGCTTGCCTTCTCAATTAGGGGGGAAGAAAAGGAGGGAATTTAGAACTCAAAAAATTAAAAAACTAATGTAGAAATTATTTTTACATGTAACCGAAGTGAAAATACTGATTTAAAAAATATTCTCTACTTCTCTGAATGGTAATGGGTTAGTTTCAAATCACCAATCACTTCCCTAAATCTGAGTCTGAGTTCTAGACTCTGGGTTAAGTGCCACTCTACTCTGGAGAAAATTTCCAACAGGTTTTCATGACAGGTGAAAGTATCTTGGGAGGTGATTATGCCACACATATTACTGCTGCTAATACAACTTATTTTTTATCAAAGCACCTCTCTCACACCCAAATTTGTCCAAAGCAAGATTGGCCTCAAAATTAAGTGAGTTAAATTCACTCAACTCGTTGTGTCAGGCAGACTATGAGATTTTGAAGGGGGAATTATAATTGCTATGACTATTATTATTACTAATCATAATAATACATTGTAATATTATGTTATAACAATAATAATAGGTAGGATTTATACAGCACTTTAAGGTTTGCAAAGCACCTTACAAGCATTACCTCCTTTTATTTCCACTATTTCCTTTTATCCTCAAAATAACCCTTAGAGGTAAATGCTTTTTGTTACCACTATTTATAGAAGAGAAATCCAACATAGAGGTTAAATGATTTATCCAGGGTCACATATATCATAAGTTAAATTCAAACTCAACTTTCCTGACTCTAGCACCATGGTTCTATCCATTGGGTTACCTGTTTTTATTGGTGTTGGTGTTGCTGCTGCTGCTGTTGTATCTGGTTGTTCAGCCCTGTCCAACACTACATGACTCATGGACTTCTGTCCATAGGGTTTTTTTAGGGGGGAGGGAAGACACTGCAGTGGTTTGACATTTCTTTCTCCAGCATGTTCCCATTTTACAGATAGGAACTGAGGCAAATAAGGGTTAAATGACTTGCCAGGGCAATGCAGCTCGTAAGTATCTAAGGCTGAATTTGAACTTCCTTCTTTGAATTTGAATCTTCCTGACTTCAAGGTCAGGGCTCTAACCACTGCATGACCTAGCAACTTTTAATATGACACATAATGTAGAACAAATATGTAGTACAGTGGATAGAGTGCTGGGTCTGGAGTCAGGAAGAGTCATCTTCTTGAGTTCAAATCTGGACCCAAACACTTACTAGCAGTGTGACCCTAGGTAAGTCACTTAACCCTGTTTGCTTTAGTTTCCTGATCTACAAAATGATCTAGAAAGGGAAATGGTGAACCACTCCAATATTTTCCCCCCAAAATCCCTAAAATTGGGTCACAAAGTTGGACATGACTGAAATTACTGAACAACAGTATATAATACATATTTATAGTGAGCTTTGCAACTTTATAGTTTTTATCTCCCCATAACCCTGTACAGTAGTTAGCTTACCTCCCTTTTACAGGGAAGCTTAGGCTCAGAACAATTGATTAGTAAATTAGTCATGATCACACCAATAGTAAGTAGATGAACAAAGATTTTAAATTTGGCCTCTTGCCTCCAATTGCAATGTTCTTGTTATCATGCACACACTTTTTCATGTCTGAGGGAGGATAAGGAGGGAAGAGAGCTGGGTCATCTGAGGTACAGAACTTGTTTCTCCCTGGAGAAGCCACAGAAAAGGGACCATGGACAGTGAGTCTGCTCTCAGTTTTTATCTTGATGGTTTTTGCTGGGACTACAGGTAGAGTTTCATTAATCTTACTTCCTTAGTTGCCCTATCTCTCAATGGACCATAGAATAGTCCTCTCTTAAAAGGGTTTGTGGGAATACTCATTAATTTAAATGATTGTTCAAAACATATAGCTGCATGCGTGCTAAGTAAAAATAAACTGGAACCGGCTGCTGATTGCTTTTGCGTCATGCATGCCAACTGTACAGTGATGAGTGGCCAAATGTAGTACTGTACTAATTACCAGGACCATATGGAATAGGATAATCAAGAAACATTATTAAAAATAATTCATGCTCCTTCATACTTACAAGGTTGTTTCCTAGGCTCGTGCCTTCTGAGAGCACTCCATTAGAGCAATGAGTTACTTTTAACTATCTCTTACTTTGACATAGCTCTGACCTGGCCACCCACTCTGTATTCAGCTTAGCCATCAGGGTACAAATACCCTGGCTGATTCCCTCAATATATCTGTCCCTTTCACAATTCAAGAAGTCTCTCCTACTAGCGCTCAACCCTGAATCATTCTCTGTCTGTTTCATCTCCTGTTTGGGCAACTGCATATCAACAGTTGTGTGTATTGGAAAGGCTCTGGATTGGAGCCAGAAGACCTGGATTCAAATCCCAATTCTGCTATTTACTCTCTTTCTAAACTTTCACAACTTACTTCCTCTTCCTAGTCCTCAGTTTCCTCATCTGTAAAAGGATGAGCATAAACTTAAGGATCTTTTCTAGCTTTAAGCTCTGAAGTATCCCTGGGCCACATAGTCTACTATAGCCTTATACTCCATTTCCTCATTTCAACTACAACTCTTCTCTAATAACTATGATATATTTTACATTTGCGTATTATGAGACTTAGGGTTCATACTTAGCATCAGAACTGTACTTTTATTCCAACAATAGACCTAAGCTAGCTGGTTGGAAAATTTGAGAGGTTAGGTGAAACAAAAGTTAGGGGGTAGAGGAACCTGGGGTATTTGGGGAGAAGACACATTGCAATAGAAATCTTGAAACTTGACTCCTAGGGCTGGCTCTTCCACAGATTCGCTTTACAAAATCACTTACACTCTTAGTTTCATAGAATTTCAGCATTGGAAGGACCTTAATGACTCTCTAGTCCCATCCATTCATGAATTAGAATTCCCTTTGCATATTCTCAACAAGTGGTTATTTAGCCTTTACTAAGAGACAATCAGTGAGAGGAAATCCAACCCATTTTGCTTCTTCCTCATCCCTGTAGGTAAGAAGTGTTAACTTGCTATAAGGATCAGCACAGGTACTGTCTCCTCCAAAACCATCTCCCTTAAATCGCCATTGCGTTTTTATTGCACCCTCCCTCTTCAGGGTTCCTGGTATTATATTTCTCTGTGCTTATGCTCTATATAATCTCCATAAAACAGTCAGTTCCTTTATGGCAGAAGTTGGTGGGTAATACAAACATAGCACCCATTTACACTCCCTCTCACAACTAATATACTTCTCTTGCCTCTAGTCAGACTGTAAATGTTTATTAAATACTTACTACATGCCAGGTACTCTAGTAAGCACTGAGGATACAAAGAAAGGCAAAAGACAGTCCCTTCCCTAAAGAAGTTTACAAATTAATTGAGGGGACAACAAGCAAATAAATGTGTCCAAATAAGCTATGCAGGATAAATAAGAAATAATTAACAATGAAGAGGAGAATAAATAGAATTAAGAGAGTTTGGGAAAGACTTCCTGTAGAAGGTAGGTTTTTAAATGAGACTTAAGGAAAGCCAGGGAATACTGGAAGGTGAGATGAGGAGGGAGAACACCTCAGGTATGGGTGACAGCCAAGGAATATACCAGGAGTTGAGAAATAGAGTGTCTCGTTCCTGGAATAGCAAAAAAGCAGTGTCACTGGATAAAAGAATACAAGGAGGGGCATAAAAAGACTTAAAGATAGTGGGAAGCTAGGTTATTAAGGGCTTCAAAAGCCAAATAGAGGGATTTTGTGTTTGATCCATAGGTGATAGGGAGCTATTGGGGTTTATTGAGTAGGAGAGTGACATAATTGCACCTACACTTTAGGGAAAGCACTTTGATGGCTGAATGGGAGGTGGGCTGGAGTGGGGGGAAATTTGTGGCAAGCAAATTAACCAGCAGACAATTTCAATATTCCAGGAACAAAGAGATGAGAGTTGTAGGAAGCAGTATCAGAGGAGAGAAGAAAACATATTTAATAGATGTTGCAAAGGCAAAATTAAGATGCCTTGACAATAGATTGGACATGAGGGTAAAAACAGTAAGAAGTCAAGGATGATACTTAGGTTGTAAGTTTGGGGGGGCTGGGAGGATGGTAATGTCCTCAACAGTAATAGCAAAGTTTGGAAGGGGGAAGGTTTATGTGGAAAGATAATGAATTCAGTTTTAGATATGTTAGATTTCTACTGAACATCCAGTTGGAGATATCTGAAAGGCATTTGGAAATTCAAGATTGGAGGTCAGCAGAGAGGTTAGGGCTGGATACGTAGCTCTGAGAACCATCAGCATAGAGCTTATAATTGAACCATGTAAACTGAGGAGATCACCAAATGAAATAGTAAAGAGCGAGAAGAGAAGAGGGCTTGGGATAGAGTCCTGTGAGACACCAAAGGCTAGAAGACATGACTTGGATACAGGCACAGTAAAGGAGATTGATAAAGTGGGGCCAGATAGGTAGGAAAAGAACCAAGAGGGAGTGGCATCCTGAAAATCTAGAGGAAAGAGAATATCAAGGAGGAGAGGGTGATCACCACTGTCAAAAGCTAAAGAGAGACTGAGAATAAGGTCATCAGATTTGGCCATTACGAAGTCATTGTAATTTTGGAGAGAGCAGTTTGGGTGGAAAGATGAAATTGAAAGCCGGATTGTAGGTGATTAAGAAGAGAGTGGGAGAAGATGTGGAGGCATGTTACAGATGACTTTCTCAAAGAGTCTTGTCAAAAACAGCATGAGGGATTAGGATGATAGTGAGGATGGAAATATCAAGTGAGGATTTTTTGATGATAGGAGAAACATGAGTGTATTTGCAGGTGGTACAGAAGGAGATGTTAAAGATAAATCATGGAGTGATGACTAAAGAGGGAGGATACTGGAGGAATCAGTATCAAATGATATCCATTGTACAGGAAGAGGAGTTTGCCTTGTCAAGGAGTTGGGTCACTTCTTTGAACGGGACAGAAATGAAGGAGGAGACATTAACAGAAGGTATCTGAGTGACATGAAATGAAGAAAACGGGATGAAAGGGAGCTCTTGGTAAGTGGCCTCATTTTTTTCTATAGAACATGAGTCAGTGTTCTCAGCTGAGAGGGTGAGGGTAGGGGCAGTCATAGGAAGCTTGAGGAGATGAAGGGGGATGAAAAGGCTTGGAAGAGCTCTTGTGGACAGTGAGATAGTGAGCTGATAAGGGAGGTATGAAAGGATTGCCTACATGTAGTGAAGACAGTTCAGATTGTATAATTTAAGTGAGAAGTGGACAACCTTGGAAAAATAAAGACAGAAGTCAATAGTCACTAATCCAAAAATTCACTCAAATATCTACTATAGGGTACAAACTCCAAATGAACATGACCAAAACTTCCATTACTCCAATGAGGCATAGACAAACTACCAGAATCAGTTGTTCATGAGTTCAGAGAATTCTCACCATTCTCATATCAGCAACTTTAGGCTCTCCTAGGGAAATATATATACTTATAAGTATACAACACAGGCTTTTGAGCTCAAGATACACAAGCATTTGTTTAAAAGGTATCCAGAATGAAGGAGTTAACAGTAGTATTGTACTTTACCCTATTCAGAACACAACTGGAATACTATTTTTAGTTTGGGGCATCACACAGAGCAGCTGAAGCACTTACAGAAGATAGTTACCAGAATATTGAAAGGACTAGAGAATGTACAAATACCAAAGACCAGCTCATGAAACTAGACTTATTGTGGATGACAATGTTAAATGGAAATACTATCTGTCTTGCCTTTGGGTAACAGACCTATAAAGAAGAGGCCACCATGGAAGAGAAACTGAGGGAGGGGGGCGGCTAGGTGGCGCAGTGAATAGAGCATGGGCCCTGGAGTCAGGAGGACCTGGTTCGGATCCGGCCTCAGACACTTAACACAAAATCTAGCTGTGTGACCTTGGGCAAGTCACTTAACCCCAATTGCCCTCCAAAAAAGCAAAAAAAAAAAATTTAATTTGGGGCAGCTAGGTGGTGCAGTGAGTAGAGCATTGTCCCTAGAGTCAGAAGGACCTGAGTTCGGATCCGACCTCAGACACTTAACGCACACACAAACAAAAAAAACCTAGGCATGTGACCTTGGGCAAGTTACTTAACCCCACTTGCCCTCCAAAAAAGCAAAAAAAAGAAAAAAAGAAACTGGGGGAGGAGGGTAAGGAAAAGGATGGGAAGGGTAGAACTTAATGGGAAAGGGTATATGTAATGACCTTGATGAATGCTTTCTATTCTTTACACATAATACTCCATTTCTTGTCTCTATGCCTTCATACTAGCCATCTTGAATGTATGAAATTTACTCATCTCACCTCTGCCTCTCCGAACTCCTGCCTTCCATCAAGATAGCTCAATCACTTCCTTCTATATATTCAGTGGTTTCAGTCATGCCCTACTCTTTTTAACCCCATTTGGGGTTTTCTTGGTAGAGATACTAGAAAGGCTTACCATTTCCATCTCCCCCTCATTTTACATATGAGGAAACTGAGACAAGTTAAGTGACTTGTTTAGAGTCACATAGCTAGTAAGTATCTGAGGTCAGATTTGAACTCACAAAAATGAGTCTTCCTGACACTTGGTCCAGCTCTCTATCCATAGTATCACCAAGCTATCCATCTTTAACATAATACCTTTCCTGATCCCCTAAAATGTTAGTCCCTTCTCTCTCAAACTACAATATATTTAATCTTATGTTTATATGTTCTTACATTTATACCATATATGTTCATTTACATTCTTCTTGTTTCCTCCATTAGAATATAAGTTCCTTATAAGGATTATTTCATTCAATATATGTGGATATTTTATATGTGTGTGTGTGTCCCCAGCATCCAACACAGTACTTTCCACATAATAGTCATTTAATAAATAAATAGATATTTGCTGATTGATTGAATGCTGAATTTCCAAAGGAATTTATCTACAACATGCTTAACATCCACTATAACTTATTTCCACGAGAAAAGCAAAAAAAAAAAAAAATGTGCCATGGTAGGAATGAAACATTCATTCAGATCAGCTTAGATAAATTTCAATCCTAATTTTTGTTTGGCTTGGAATCATGTCTGGATTACCTAAAAAAGAACCACAGATGATCAAACCTATATGCTGGTTGGCATAACAATACTCAGTCTTGTTGCAAAAGTCTCAAATATCAGTCATCATTCAGTATTGGCTGCAAAATGAGGGGGAAGAACAAGATAATAGATAAAGTCCCTTTGATTTCTAAATCCTACAATCCTTTCATAACCTCAAGTCCACATTAAAAGCCAGGGTGATTTGATGCCCTTAAAATGGACATTAGTTCTTCATGCTTGAAATTACATTAAAATGTTGTCATATTGCCTCATGGAGTAGAGGAATAGGTTAATAACAAGTTTCTTTGGCCTGAGGTGGCGAAGGAGGGAGATGAGGGACCAAAGCAGGTCAAGATAAGTGTGAGCTGTGTCAGCTAGTAAATCTGTAAATTTGTAAATATGGTAATGTAGTAATTCTAATGAGGCAGAAGCAACCCATACTAAGACATGAAGTAGGTTAAAAAGAGGCATAAAGGGCATCTGAGAAGTGGACAACCTTGGAAAAATCAAGACAGAAGTCAACAGTCACTAATCCAAAAATTCACTCGAGGTACAAACTCCAAATGAACATGACCAACACTTCCATTACTCCAATGAGGCATAGACAAACTACCAGAATCAGTTGTTCGTGAGTTCAGAGATTTCTCGCCATTCTCATGTCAGCAACTTTGGGATCTCCTAGAGAAGTATATATACTTATAAGTATACAACACAGGCTTTTCAGCTCAAGATACCCAAGAGAACATCTATGCTAATACCCTCACTTTACTGAAGAGGAAATTTAAGGCTAGAAAATTTAAGTGCTTTACCCAGCTACATGGCACAATGACTAGAGCAGAAAGTCTAGAATCAGAAAGATTCAAACTCAAATCTGGCCTCAGATATTTACTAATGGTGTGACCATAGACAAGTCATGTAAATTTAATCTGCCTCAGTTTCCTTATCTGTAAAATGTAATAAAAGTATCTACCTATCTAAGTTATTATGAAAATCGAATGAGATAGTCTTTGTAAAACACTTAGCATAGTATCTGGTACCTAGCAGGTGCTTAATGAAGATTCCATCTACATTCAGAGAAAGAAATATAAAGTCTGAATGCAGATCTAATCAGACTATTTGCTTTGTTTTTTGTTTTCTTTTTTCTTTATCACTGTTCTTCCTATTCATTCTAATTCTTCTATACAACATAGCTAATGTGAAAATATGTTTTAAAAAGTAGAAAGGATAAGTAAAATAATTTAATATATATTAGATATAAAAAGAAAATAGACTTATCATGTGGCCAGAGCAAGAATTAACCAATATAAATATAGCCCATATGCTCCGTTAATATCTTTTATCAATCACAGAGTTTGCACTTTGTTTTCCTAAAATCATGTAACTGTGTTCCTATTCTTTTAAATCACTTAATAAATTCACTTTTCTTATTAAAAAATTAATAAATGCTATTTCCTTCTTTCCTAGAAATAGCAAAGTTGGAATTTAAATCAAGGCTATGCCATTTCAAATCCATTTATTTTGCCACTATAGCATACTCCTAGTGTTTGCATCTTTGTAATTATAAAGCCTGGAATTTCCCTCTGCCCTTCAGCCCAAATATGTACACAAGAATCATTTTATCCTGTCCACTCCCAAATCTTTTTGTCTACTTTCAATGCCTTCCTGTATCTCTCCAACTTACTTTCCCTATGTGCCCTACCCTGCCTTCCAAGACATAAATTGGAATGACATCACAGAACATGTTTCCCTCACCAGTTTAGTTATCAGTTGATGAATTAAATAAGCCTCTTTTTTGTATCCTTAACCTAATACATTCACAAACACTCAGTTATTTGTATTAAATTCTGACCATCCCACAATCATATGGACTTTCCAGTATATCCCCATACTATACTATCCCCAAGTAATGAGATTATCTAGAATCCAGACCTCCCTGATATGGCCTGTTCTAATTTGGAGACTATATCTCTATAGAGTATATGAAATGAAATGAGAGTAATCATAAGTAAAAAGATTGGTTGCCTCAAGCAGCATGAATCTCTCCTTTTAATAGTGGGTTGGTAGTATGCTGGTCACACTTCCCACCCCCTTGTGTCTTCAAGGAATCAGGCAGCTCAGATTTGGGGACTAGGCATAAGGTATCATATTTAAACCTAAACAAGGAAACCATTTAGCTAAAAATTTCAAACTTTTATTGAAATAACATGACAATATTTTAGTAAACAAAGAGTTTATATTTTTCAACCCCAAAAGGAATTTATGAGAAAGTGATAACAGACCCAGCAAATGACAGAACCATGTTACTTTCCCTGAATATATTAGGGAGATGAATGTGGGGAAGATGAATGTGAAACCAGAATAGTGTACTGGAAAAGGCATTGTATTAATCAGATGACATGTGTGTTACTCCAGGTTCCTCACTAACTAGCTATTTAATCTTAGGAGAGTAGCTTCACTGCTCTGTCTCTGTTTCTTTATGTGTAACTGAAGGGGGAGTGTCATAATTAAACCTATTATTTTGAACCTGATTTCATCGGTATGAGAATCTCCCAGTGTAAAAATTCTTTCCATCAATGCAGAACTACACTCAATGTATAACTTGTCAATTAGTCAGTCAACATGTATTTAGTACTTGTAGTCTTACAGATTTGTCTGTGGCCAGTGAGATACTAAGTGATCTATCCATGGTTATGTAGCTAGTATGTTAGAGGTAAGATTTGTACTCGGTTCTCTCTGATTCTGAGAATGGCCCTCTAGTTGTTATGCTATGTGACTCCCTCAGGAAAAAAGGGGGAAAGGAAAATAATGATGTCCATGCTACCTATCTCACATGGGTTATTTTGAATAAAGCACTTTATAAAAATTTAAAGCCCCCTAAAGAAATGAATAGGACATTGACCTGTGATTTCACTGTTATGGGGAGCATCTGTTGGAATTCCCTCTACAACTGCATATTGGTACATTCTCTGCAGCTTGAAGGATTAGAGAGCTGCCTAAGCTCCTGATTGGTTAAGTGATATGTATCAGAGGCAAAACTTGAACCCAGGCCTTCTTGGATTGGAGACTATTCTCTATCCACTATGCCACACTGGCTTTCAGAATGGCACAGTAGACCAAACATATGGAAATTATTCTTCTCCGCAGGGCACACTTAAGTATTCTTTTCATTGAGGACCACAAATCTCCCTAAAGATTAGCATATGATTGATTTGTCTGTGGGCATATGGGATAATGGACCACCTGCCTCATAGGTCTTGTTTCTTTCTTGAAAACGCACTGGTATGATAGGAAAAGTGCTATACTTACTGTTAGAGGACCTGAGGTTAAATTCTGGCCCTGCCATTTGATGCCTCTGAGATCTTGGACCCATCTTTTCAGTCTTCTGGGCTTCATTTTCTTCATCTGAAGAATGAGAAGGTTTAATTAGTTGACCTACAAGTTTCCTTACAGCACTAACCCTATGAACCATGGAGTTAACCCAAGTCTCAGGGGTGCTTTAGGTCCATACTCAGCAGGAGCAGGTAGGAGAAGGCAGTAGCATCCCCACTGAACAAAAATACCAGAGGCCCCTATGAAACTATTGCCCTACTAGCTAGGCAAGACCAGTGGAGGAACAAAGTAGACATCCCCAAATGCTCATCTTCCCATGCCATCTAGATTTAGATCTAGGGTTAATGAGGTGCTAAAGTCAAACAGTAGAGAGGAATTTTGCTCAAAACCAAGAGCTGAGTTACCATATAAGTCAAGGAGGACTGAATTAATTAGTATAATATTTCATTAAGTATGTGGCTACATCTAGCCACAATGTTGTCTTAACGATCTGTAATTTGGTACATACCAGATCTGAAAAAGACCTGGGGATTTTCGTAGACTGCAAGCTCAATAAGATCTAGTAGTGTGGTGTGACTGCCAAAAAAGGTTCATGTTAGTTGCCTAACTTCCAGAAATGAGGGCATAATAGTCTCTCTGTACTCTGCCCTGGCCAGACCACATCTGGTGTGTTGCAGACAGCTCTAGAGGACATCATTTAAGAAGAACATTGATAATTTAGAGATCATTAGGACAAGAACAACCAGGATGTTCAATGGTTTCAAGCCCACATCTTAGAAGGATAAGCTGAGGGACCTGAACTTGTGTATTCTCAAGAAGAGGAGACTCAGACTTAGGAGAAGGAATGGTAGCTTTGTGTTTGAAGGACTCTCCTAGGGAAGAAGGATTTGACTTGATCTATTTGATCCAAGAGGGAAGAATCAGGAACATTAGGTAGAAGTTGAAAAGAAAACAACTTAGTCTTGATGTTGGGAAAGACTTTGCAAAATGAGAGATTTTCAAAATGGGAAAGTGGTAGGTTCCCTGCCATTAGAAGTATTCAGGCAAATTGGGAAGACCACATGTCAGGTATGGTATAATGAGGACTTCTTTCACATATGGGTTGGACCAGATGGTTGCTGATGACATTTTCAGTCCTCAAACTCTATTGTTCTGTAATTGAGCCTTCCTAGAAACAATGTCTTCAAACAAAGTATGTGATAATTTCGATTGAATACCAAAGCATGTTTCAACTATGGCAAATGATCAACAAATTTTCAATATTTTTAGAGTAAATAATTTCATCCGATGGTATCCAAGTGATGTATAAAACATCACAAAAGAAGGCAGAGCCTCAGTGATGGTACATGAAATGCAAGCCTAGCACCCAACTCAAGTAGCATTAAAAGAAATCACAGAAGTGTAAAGATTTCCTGAATGCCACACTCTGTGTAAGGTGCCATGAACGGAAAGGGGGAAAGGAAAATTGGCAGACTGGGTAAGGACCCATATTGGGGTGCCCACTAGAATGTATTACCCATTTCAAACTAAAGTTCAACAGTAAAATGAGATTGGAGCTATGAAATGTTGCTTATAGCCAACTTTGCTGGAGTGCATTTATTCATACAATATAAGAAACAATGTACTATTTCTGACAAATTCTATTTTGGCCCCAAAGTGGTAGTGACTTCATATTTCTGACAGTGTTCTATCTGTCATCTGTTCACAGTGAACCTTAACAGAAGATCCATTTTTAGTTTATGTTGGGGCCAAGAAGAAGAAAAAACAAAGATAAGATGACCCTACTTCTTGGGGCAAATCACTCTATCCTTAACCCTGCCCCATTCTATATTTCTATTAATAGTTTTCATGAAGATCTGTATATTGGTTTTATCAAACATATGAATAAAGTAAAACTACATAATAAACTAGTAGGCAGAATAAGGAGGGATTCTGAAAATTCAGCAGTTGAGATGATTGTTTGATTAAGTGAAGTTCAATAAGGAAAAGTCTAAGTTCTAACACCCAGGTTAAAAAAAATCAGTTATGAAAATGAAGCTGTGAGAGAAAGGATTACATAGTCCTTATGCAAAAAAAGAAAAAAGAACAGCCTAAAGTTTTCATTGACTGCAAGCTTAGAAAATGACATCATAGTGATGTGATTCATTAAAAAAAAGCTAGCAAGAAGAGTATGATAACTTTTTTCATTTACTTGAAGCAGTTGTGTGGAGTGGATTTGGTTTGTGGGTTTTCAGAAGCCAGAACTATAAGAAAAATATGCTATTTGAAGGGAAATGGGATTAAGGAGGGGGAAAGTAGGAAGCAGTAGACAAAGAGCCAGCTCAAAAGTCAAGAACACTTGGAATCAAGACCCTCCTTTGACACATACTGCCTTATGACCTTGAGCAAGTCACATAACCTCTCAATGTTCTAGAGACTCAATGTAGCAAAACATTAGATTTGCACTGGAAGTTTCCTCAGTAGAATTTCTCTATACCAACAAAATTAGAGATCTCTGATCTCTACAAGGGGGGACTCTCACCAGTGATGAAGATCACAACAACCATGCTTTTTAACATGTATGATTACTGTTCATCTTCTTTTAATCTACCAGCTTAAATCCCTCCAATGTGTAAGGGCTCTTTGTCATGATGGTTTTTGGTTTAGTATTTTTTAAATTTTAGACAGTAACAATGGAGCAATTATATCATTGGAAATATGTTGTAGTTTACTTGAGTCTAAGTTTACTTGAGTCTGTGCCATATTTCTCTAAGACCTTTCAGGTCAAACATTTAATTCCTCAGAGACTGTAATGTTGCAAGAATCACAACCAGAGAGCATCACATTTGTGTTTTCAAAGATGGGTCTTTACACGAGTGAGCAGCCTTGGACTATAAAAAGCCTTGAAGAATTTCCCAAATGTTATCTATTTTATCTCTTGCTCCTACTAAATTATGAGCCCAAATTGTCCATGTCCAACATCTGTCCAAAATAAATGCACTGTTATACCAACTGAATGAATGGTCTGATCATATAACTTCATAGTATAAACTTTTTTTATATTTTTCATCCACTTAGTTTCTCCTTTGTGGAATATTAGGTCTATGGTGTCTAAATCACCATAAATCATACTGAAAAAGTCTTTCAGTAGTCTAACATGAAATCCAATCAGGACTGTGGTCTTAAAAAAAAGCATCAAGAGACCCTCATTATTAGAGCAAGTTCTCTATCATTTGAAACTTGTGTAAGACCTCCTCCATGATGGTGAATACCTTTGGTGAGTATATACCTCCCTATTTTATGATCAAACTTGATAATTTATTTAAAGTACTTTGTAAACCTTAAAATGCTATAGAAATTCCAGTGATGATAAAGATGACAATCTTGCTTTACTTAGTGTTAATAATCAGATCATTGAAAAAATGTTATCTCCAAGGTTGTATTTGTTAAGAAATTTTATATGATCTTAACTTATGTATAACATCTTTATTGTTGGAAAAGAATCCTTTAGGCTATATTGAATCAAACAATCTTTCTATTTGGTTTGGTTTTATAATCAACAAACAACCACGATGCTATCTTGTATCCTTTGCACCTTTTAGTCAATTGTATGACTCTAGAGAGGTGATCTAGTGTAAAGAATCAGTTGCCATTGCCTATTTGTTCAGATCAATTCCATTCAATATTTAGTAAGCACCTACTATGTGTAGGGTTAGGTGAGAGGAATACTAAGATCAAGTACTTAAATGGATCTATGATCTCATTGTTTGGGAATTACTTCCAATGATGCTAATTATAACCCATTTATGCTTGCCCATCAGGTGTAACTCAGTCATGTTCTCCAAGATGTTTGCCATGGGATGGTCAATCCAATATGCCGGCCTTCCTAATTTTTCCCAACATCAAGAAAGTGCTAGTAGAACACTGACTTCCTATCCACCCTCCCTCATTTTTTCTACGTGATCAGTCCATCTTTTCTTTCTATCATATCATCTTTGATGATGTCCTTTACAAGATCCTATTCTTCAGATTTTCTCTATGTTTGTATGTAACAGCCTACTCACATATACAATAAATACATTTCTATTTCCCTCTGTGTGATACTCATCTTTAGTTCTTCAGAGGCAGAAGTGCCACCCCACCCCCATCTCACTGTCATATAGCAATGTGGACAATATGTCAATATTTAAAAGTTGGGTCTTTGCTTTCTTAGAAAGCTTGGTGTCAATAAAAAAATTTAGTTTCTAAAAGGCAATCCAACCTATTCTCCTCTTTTCCTGTAATGAGAATACTAAGACAAAAAAAGAGTGATCCCTTCCCTCAAAGAGATTAAATTTTATTGGAGGGAAAGAACTAACATGTGAATGTAATTAAGTTTCTTCCTCTGATTTTCGTCAATGATACCTTTGATTACATATAGATCATTCTCATAAAGATTTTGTGAAGATGAGAAAATAAATATTTGGATCAGTAGTTGATTTTCTCTCAACCATAGTTTTGGGATATTAAAATAATCCATGAAGTTTCCCACTTTTTTGGTATCATCTGCTGCCTATCATTATGTAAAAAGATCCTACTTTCAAGAGTGACTTTATACATGCATGTTCTGGTGTAGCTACTCTTCTCAACTTTATCATTAAAATAAATCATGTAATTTATACTTTTTCACTCAACACTTTGAGGATTGCGATGCTAGAATACAAAAGTGGTGCTTTTCTCTGTACCAGAGGAAAATAAATCATTATAGCAATGTTGGCAAATTTGTTCTATTTTATATCTATTTGTTGTCCTACTTCCAGTTTCTACTATGAATGCTTTCAAGATGATGTAGTTCATTTATTATACTTTCAGGATGAGGTAGTTCATTTATTTGGGTTTTATGCCAAGCTTCATTTAGAATTGCTCTCACTTCTACCATTTCCCAATATTTAATAAAGTTCTGGGGGTGGAGCCAAGATGGCGGAGTAGAAACAGCTCATCCAAGCCACTCTGCCCCCAGATTCCCCCCAAACTATGTAAAAGGGGACTCTTAACAACTTCTGGAGCCCCAGCACCCACAGAACGACACAGAGAAGCTAACCTCCCGCTGAGGACAGCCCAGCAGCCCTGCACGAAGGAGCAGCGCAGCGGTCTGGGAGCCAGCAGCACACAGCAAGCAGGGAGCCAAGCCCGAGCTGAGCCTAGGTCCCTGTGAGCCAAGGTTTTAGCCCCAGGGCAGCAGGGCCAGCAGCAGGCTGGAGGAACCCCAGAACACCAGCAGCTGTGGCGACTCCAGAATTATCAACATAGACATGCCTAGGACAAAGTAAGAGGTTAGTGTCCTATGGACTTTGGGACCAGTATTTGGGGAATGCCTCAGCTCCCTCCCCTGGGGGCTAGAAGCCTCTGAGGAGACACTGCATTTTGTAGTTTTCAGAGGCAGCTCCAGTTCCTGGCCTGCGAACTGAGGGAGATCCAGCGATCAGTCTTGGGGGGGGGGGCGGATAATCGCTCTTGCTTTAGCCTCCCCAGATCTGGATTGTGATCTAGGGTGGAAGTCGTGGGTGGGTTTACAGCTTGCCAGAAATGGAAGTTGCCCCCCACATGTTCGGGACGAAAATTCCTCTAGCTGGCCTTAAAGCCATAGTGTGGCAACAAGCCCAAAAGTCAAGTAATTAAGTGGCAACATGCCAAGGCAAAGGAAACAGAAAATGCAACCCTAGACTCCTATTTTGGGGGCATAGAGAGGGAAAAGGACTGTGAGGTCAGAAGTCCTGCTCCAAAAGCCCCAGGGGAAAACATGAGCGGGTTGCAGGCCATAGAGGACCTTAAGAAGGACTTTAAAAATCAAATAAGAGAAGTGGAGGAAAAATTGGAAAGAGAAATGAGAAGGATACAGGAAAAGTATGAAATGAGGGTCAACAGCCTGACTGAGGAAAACAACACCTTAAAAAATAGACTAACTCAAATGGCAAAGGAGGCCCAAAAGGGCAATGAGGAGAAGAATGCCTTAAAAAGTCGAATTTGCCAGATGGAAAAAGAATCTCAAAAAGTTCACTGAGGAGATTCATTCCTTCAGAGTTAGACTGGAGCAAATGGAAGCTAATGACTTTATGAGAAATCAAGATGCTGTTAAGCAGATCCAAACAAATAAAAGATTAGAAGGCAATATGAAATATCTCATGGGAAAAACCACTGACCTGGAAAATAGATCCAGAAGAGACAATTTAAAAATTATTGGACTACCTGAAAGCCATGATCAAAGAAAGAACCTAGAAATCACCCTTCAAGAAAGTTGATTAAAGTAAGAGCACCGGCCTCGGAGTTGGGATGACCCGAGATCAGAACCAGCCTCGGAAAATGAGCACCCACGTATAAATAATGGCTAGCCGTGTAACCTTGAGCAAGTTACTTAACCCCAATTGCTTTAAAAAAAAAAAAGAAATTCTCAAGGAAAACTGCCCTGATGTTTTAGATCCAGAGGGCAAAACAGAGGTTGAAAGAATCCACAGATCACCTCCTGAAAAAGATCCCAAAAAGAAAACTCCCAGGAATATTATAGCCAGGTTCCCAAATCCCCAGATCAAGGATAAAATACTACAAGCAGCCAGAAAGAAACAATTTCAATATTGTGGAAACACAATCAGAATAGCACAGGACCTGGCAGCTTCTTTTTTTTTTTAAGCAATTGGGGTTAAGTAACTTGCTCAAGGTTACATGGCTAGTCATTATTTATATGTGGGTGCTCATTTTCTGAGGCTGGATTTGATCTCAGGTCATCCCAACTCCGAGGCCAGTGCTCTTACTCACTGCACCACCTAGCCGCCCCAACCTGGCAGCTTCTACACTGAGGGATCAAAGGGCATGGAATATGATATTCCAGAGGGCAAAAGAGCTGGGAATGAACCCAAGGGTCACCTACCTAGCAAAACTGAATATTTTGTTTCAGGGGAAAATATGGTCATTCAGTGGAATAGAGGACTTTCAAGCATTCTTGAGGAAAAAAACAGAATTGAATAGAAAATTTGACATCCAGATACAAGAAGCAAGAGATGCCTGAGAAGCTAATCAGGGAAAAGAAATCAAAAGGAACTTATCAAAGTTGACCTATTTACATTCCTATATGGAAAAGCAATAACTGTGACTGATGATTTCTTTCTCACTATGAAATAATGGAAGAAGGGTGTGTGGTCATATGAATATATATGTGAATGTGTGTGTACATGGTTACAGTTATATATGGATATAGGGCATAGGTTGAATTTGTTGGGAAGGGAGAATACTCAAGGGATGAAATTATGAGGTGAGAGAGGAAAGTGGCAAGAGGAGATGGGGAGAGACAGGGTAGGGTAAACTATGTCATGTAGAAGAAGTAAGGGGAAGTGGTTGCAAGGGAGGGAGAGAATAGGAAGGCAAAAAAGGCAAAACCACATTCTCATTGAATTTGGTTCAGGGAGAGAATGACATACATACTAAATGGGATATCTCTACCTGCAGCAGAATAAGGGGAAGGGGGATGAGAGGAGGGATGAGGGATGGGAGGGCATCCTTGGGGGGAGGGGAGGTTGGAAGTACCCACTATAGAAGAGGGACAGGATCATGTAGGGAATGGACCAGGTGGGGAGTGGGATGAGTGGGAAGGAATTATAAGCAGCCTTGTACAATATATCTACTATGATAATGTTTTGCATAGCTAGACATGTACAACATATACTGAATTACTTATCTCCCAAGAAGGAATGGGTGACAAGGGAGGAAGGAAATGGATATGAAATTCGAGGTCTTAACATTAAATGTTTCAAATATATATATATATATATATATATATATATATATATATATATATATATATATAAATACTATTATTAGTACTCTTTTGCTTATAATTGGGAGATAAGATGTGCAGGCATTGGAACACAAAGATTCACCTTCCTCTAATGGAAAAGTCAAAGGAGGTATGGGAGAAGGTATGGGAGAGAGCAGATTGGAGGAAGCGATATCTTGTGGGACTGCTATTCTGGGAGGTTGGGTAGGGGAATAACAGGGGGATAATGATTGTAACTCAAAATCTGGCGGAAATGAATGATGTAAAGCAGAAGTTAATAAAGCATTTGTTTAAAAAAAATAAAGTTCTATTCCACCATTCTCCTCCACATTATTTTCACAAATGAATTTGTCTTCTAAACCAGTGCTGTCTTTACCTCTCAACTCTCTCTCCTTGGCAAGAATGGCACGTGTTTGTTGAATAAAGCTACTTCCGATCTCTTTTGGCCTCCTCTTTATGACTACTGTTTTTTACCAATTAAATTATTGGTAGAAGCAGCAACAATTGAGGTCTTTTTTGAATTCCCACATTTAGACTTTGATGATTTATTTGAATAGGTCATCTTGGAACTTTCGCAGTTTTTCCCAGTGTTTCCTCATCTTACACTTTCTTCTAACTTAATATTCATTCTTATTTTTACTCCAAACAATCAATAGTCAAATGATTGATTCTACTATTCCTGTATCAATAACCAGTCATTTCCTTATTTCTTGTCTAAAAATTTCATTTTTATAACATTCATTCTTGACAATGTCTGAGACCTTCTGACTCTTAATACATACACATACACAGAGAGATGTGTGTGTGTATGTATGAAATGCCACTGGCTAAGTGCTTGTAGATTACTAAGATGTCTCATATAGATAAATATATACATACAAATATATGTATGTATGTATCTATAATTGGCTATATAAAGCTATAAATAGGTATATGTATATACATATACAATACCTAATACTTCAGCCAATTACATATATATATATATATATATATACACACACACATTTATAGCCAATTATATACAGATACATACAAATAGACATACACATATGTTTGTATGTGTACACATAGAGGCTATACTCTCATCTCTTCCTTTTCTCAACCCTTTGATGAACCAATTTAACTCCACACTATTTTCTACATTCTCATTTCTTGCCTCCCTATCTTAATGTTTATCATGCTTTGCCAAGCCCCCTACCCCCTGCCTTTCCTCCTATTCATGTGCTGCTGAATGGAGCTAGAAAAATACCACAAACTCTTGATGATTGAGTTCACTATAAATGCATGTTCCATGATTTTAACTGGGCCCTCACTGAAACAATGCAATCTTTTTATGCCTCTTTAATCAATTCAATATGCCATTCACTATGGTGATTATTATAAACTTTTTCATCCTTCTGAAAACATTTTGTAAACCCTTTCACACCCCACTCTCTTAGCTGAGGAGCTTGCCTCATATCTTACCAAAAGAAATTAAGTCCTTTCACCAAAAGTTCCTTCTTCCTTCATTTTAATCTCACATCATTCAGATTTCTTCCCCTACCAAGTTCTCCTTTACATTTGTTTCACATGAAGACATGGCTATTCTTCCACCAAGATAAACTTATTAACATGCTCAAGTGATCCCATTCCATCGAGCTTTTGCCAGCATGGTGCCATTTTGTCATCCCCATTCCACCACGGATCTTCAAACTCTATATACTGCCTGACTCTGTTACCTACAACTATGGCCATGTCTTTAACATCCTTAAAAACAAAACTTCATTTTTTTTGTTTTGGTCTGAATTTCATTGGCATAGTGAACTTCATCAGTGATAAAACTCTCTTCTAATGTAGATATCTTCCCTTTTGTTCAATTTCTCTTCAACTTATGGTTTTAGAGGGTTGACTAGGGCACTGAGACATTAAGTGATTTGCCCATGGTCACACCTCCTATGTGACATCCAGTATGGAATAGAATAGCAACTTGAATCTGATGCAAGATCTTTACCCACTACTACTATGCTGCCTTTCTGAGCACTTAGATCTGTTATTAGAACTGCACCTCCAATATACCTTCCTTCTAGCTGTTGGCCAAATGATAATTGCAGTCTATCTGCAGGGTAGCATGAGTGGCAGAGATCCAGGTAAACGAGGAACCCAGATTATGCAGCTGTACATGAGTATGATGAGTATTACTGGAATAGTTCTTGCCACCATTCTGCTGCTGTGGGTATAAATAAAGTCTTCAAGTATGGGAAATATTCATTAATTATTTTGCACAAATTTAAAACTTTCAGAAGCTGACCTCTTGAGATTTCTTCCAGCTCTAAGATTCTGTAGATCTAATAAAAGTTTATTCTGTCATCTAAGGTCATACTTTTTATGAAACCAAAACAACTGGTCAAAAAGAAAAATATTCAGCCAATTACTACTTGCTATGTTAATGCCATGCCAAATGACCAGTTCACTCAGCAACATTTAACAAACATTTTAAAGCATCTACAATATTGGAACTATGGGTCAAGTTTGAGAAATGCAATGGGATTAATGCTTATAGACTACTAAGATGTTCCATACACATGAATAAAAACATCTGTATATGCATTGTTATACATAGAATTGGTCATATATAATTGAATATGTAATTTTCTGAAGCATTAAGTAATATATATATGCATATGCATTATCATGTTTGAGTGATGACCTGGATAAGAACTGAAAGTTAGAAGGATTTGAAGTTCACAATCGGGACAAATAAAAGAATTATGATTCATAAGACAGAATGAAAGATAGAAGGATAAAAGATGAAATAAAGGAATTTTAAGTGATTTTGAACATGGAAGTAAGACACTTGCAGGTAATGGTAAGATCAAAAGTATGACCATCTCTGTGTGGAGCTGAGGTGGAGTAGGGGAGTGGGCCATGGGAAATGAGTAGACTGGAGAATTGATAAGCTAGGATATTTGAGGGAAATCAATATGTATGTTGGAATTCCCTCATATGAGGGTAAGAGTTGAGGTGTAGAAAAGACTGAGCTGGGCATGAACTCATGGAAGAAGGAGAGTTTCCCAGAGCTTCATAGATCACAGTTCTCAGAATCTCACTTGGGTAATATACTTGGATTAGGGGGTTATTCAATGGTGGTGGTGGCTAGAGACTCCGAAAGTGACTAGTGGGAGCAGGCAGTGTCCAGATTCTACTATAATCAAGTAGTTGGAGGATATGAATGAAAATTCAAGTGCTGCTGAAAAGGATGGTCAGGAATTTCATGGCATCAGGAGCTAACTAGGTTTCAGAAAGAGTCAGAAGATGGAATGGGAAAGGAAGAGATTAGATAAAACCAAATTTGCTATATACAGAGCAGCCATTTCAGGAGAGCACAGTACAAGGATGGGGAGTGGGATATTTGGGGGACAGAAACAGAAAGACAAAAGGGAAATATTCTACTCATCTAGAAACTGTCCTTCTAACAGAGCAGAAAACCTGTGCATAAATGGGCATATATAATACATATACAAGGTCATCTTGGAAGGGAAGGTGTTAGAAGCTGGAATAATAAGAAAAGCTCATGTAGAAGGTGGCACTTAAACTGTCTTGAAGAAAGTCAGTGATTACAAGAGATGTGAGGAGAGACAACATTCAGGGCATAGGAGACAGTCAGTGAAAATGCACAGAGGCAGACAGTGTAATGTCAATTGTGAGGAATAGAAAAAGTTCATTGTGGCTAGTTTCTAGAGTAGAAGATAGTTTAGTACAATAAGACTTGAAAGGAAGGATGGGGACAGGTCATAAAGAGTTTTAAATACCATCCAGAGAAATTTATAGTTGATCCTAGAGGTAAGAGCAAGTCCAAAAACTTCACAAAGTGACGGGAGGAGGAAAAAGGGAGTGACATGGTCCATCCTGAACTTTAAGAAAATCTCTTTGGTTCCTATGGATGATAGATACTTTTGGAGTCTATTGAAATGGTCCAGGGAAGAAGTGGTAATTGTGTGAGTGGAGACAAGCATGTGGGAATAGGGAGGAAGGAAAAGAATATGAAAGATATTTAAGAGACAGAATTGTCAGGACCTGATAACTGACTGAATATCCCAGGTGAAGGCTCACTTTGCTCAGCAGGCAAGCAAGTTGCTTTACCATTTAAGCTGCTAAAATTTGGAATCATATTGAATTCTAACCCCCCTCAGCAGTATGGTGTTATTTTAGACCTACTGTACAGTGTTACATAACTCAGATCAATCCTTTTTAACACACCATTTGTCTGTGTAGGCAGCACATCATTGTCATAGAAATTAAAGAAACTGCTACAATCTGACTACTTTCAGAAAATTTGGGAAACCTATAAAAGCTGTGACTCTAAATCCTTGAGAAATTTTCAATTATGTAAATTTAGTTACTGTGCCAAGTGTCAAAATGAAGAAGAAACTGAATTCAAATAGATCCCACATAAGTGGGGTTTGTAATTAGGCTTTAACTGCTCCGTTCTTCAACAAAAGAAAAATATGGAGTGAGGACACAAACCTTTAGCCTTAGGTCCCTGTTATCCTTATCCCAGTACAAGCACAAGGAGAGCAGCTACCAGATCCAGTGCTCCTCTCTCTATTTTGGAGAGTTATCTGGAAGGATCCCAAGGTAATTTCAATAGAGAGGTTCAGCTATTCTGGGAAAAGGCAGTAAATAGAAAGACAAATGGATAAAACCTCAACACTTCACTGCCCTGAGTAGTCATTGCCTCAGTGGCCCACTTTATCTAGACTCCAGTCATAGTTCACCTCATTCTCTAGACTCTCTATGGATACCCAAGCCCACTCCTTTTTAGTTCTGTAACCATAATAAAATCAACTCTTTTATTTCTTCTAGAAAAGGTGGGTCAATGTGCTCTCCTAAGGCTTCAAGAGGGCCTTAAAGGATAATGCTGAGGTGAAGCAGAAAATCCTAGACTTTCCTCACTGTTGTGTTGGAGTCCCACCCAGGCTGGTACTGTAGCCTAGAAAGACAATACATCATACTATGGAGGGGTGGTATGCTGGAGGGTCTAATAACAATTTTGTGAACTCAAATGAAAGTCCTTTATATAAATTTTACTATGTAAATAAAATTGTTTTAGGTTTTAAAGTCCTGTGATTCTGAGTATTATATTGTGAGGTGAGGTGGTAGTTATCCTTTTGGGAGTGCCAAATGCTGCACTTCCGGGGTGGGGGAGGGAGGAAGGAGGAGGACATCCAGGTAATAAGTCAGAGGAGAGAAAGGAGCCCAAAGTATGAGAGTCCTTTGTGTCATGAAATTCATGATTCAGAGAGAACCTGGACTGAGTAATATATAAGATATTTTCAAATGGAGTTACTTTAACTGTTCCTTTAAACCCAAATCACTCTGGTTCCCATGGATTAGCCAATAACAGCTCCTAACCCAAGCCTCACTTATTATTGTTTGGGTTGTGATGGCTCAGAGTTACTGTAAATAGCAACTGTTTCTCTTCTGGTCAGAAACCCTGAGGATCTTCCCCTCCTAAACTGATTCTTCAGAGTTGGCAAACTAGGCCATCTTTTGACTCAATTCTTACTTAGCTTTAAATTATCAGGTGGGTGTTGCCTCAGACAAACTGAGACCTGGGAAAGACCTTAGGTTAAAAAGGCCAAGGTCTCTCACTGCATCCGGGCTATCTCCAGTTATCCTGACCTACGTCTTACCACTGGACTCAGATGACTCTGGAGGAGAGAGGCTGAGGACTTTTCACAGCCCAGCCTTATGTAAATCCAATTCATTTACAGTCAATACATCACCTTTCTGATGTCATTGATGGTCTTCAAGAACAAAGGATAAACAACAAGATCTCCTCAAACTCTTATTTATATAGCTAAGAGTCTAGGGATCTGGTCCTCTAAAGTCCACATAGGGAACAGAAGTATAAATTGGCCAGTGAAGTTATATTTGCATCAGTCACCTTGTTTAAATGAAGAAATTGTCTGTCATATTCAGATGTAACCTGGATTGTCTATGTAAAATCACATGATCATATATACATTTTAATTATTGAAATTTTAAAAGTTACTTCTACACAGGGGATTACGTTGCATATGTAGGAAGATAAAGAAGGCATTGCTCTTTAAGATGGAATTTTCTTCATGTTATCAGAATATATATTTGCTATATGCTATTTATATATATGCTATATATTATATATGCTATATATGACCTATATATTTGCTATTTGCTATACACACGTACATTTATGTATGTGTGTATATGTGTGTGTATGTATAGTATATATGCTGACACTTAGTAAAGAAGAAGGTGTGAGAACTTGAGGTAAGTATTCCTTTGATCTAGTATCTGCCACTACCCACATATAAGCATAGGGTCTGTAATAGTAATAGAATTTAAAGATCCCCCTGTATTGGCTTGGTTTTGGGGTTGAGTGTTAAAACCCAGAGCTTGTGAATTCCACTTGTGGGATGGACTTGTTGACATGAAAAGAAAGAGCTGAACTGGGAGGAGCTGATGCCCTGGATTTAGAGAGGCACAAGCAGAGAGAGAGAGGTAGAATTTTTGGAAGCAGCATAGTGGAGGCAGAGAGAGAGAGAGAGGATTGCTGAGGGCCATTAAGAGCTGCACAGGACTTTTGAGAGCTGCCACCCAGAGCTGCCAAGGACTGAGGAGACATGGCTGTGATGCCAGTGTTTTGTCTGTCTGTTTTGATGTTGTTTTGCCAGATTCATCTGCTGGTGAAGGACAGTGCTGTTGTTGCAGAGGTCCTGAAGTCTTCTGTTGGTTCAGAAGCCCTGAAGAAGGATTTTCTTGTTGTATGTTTACAGAAATCCTGAAGGAGGGTCTTGCTGATGTTTTCAGGGGTCCTGAGACTGTTCTGCAGGCAGAGAATGAATTAATGAGGACACTGGCAATGTATCTAGTGGCCTTGTTAAGCTTTGTCTCCCCAGGAACAGAGATTGCTGAGAATTTGCCTTGGGTCAAGATGAAGAAAAGGCCTCTCTTTGGGTTTTAAATGCTGTGATATCTTAACCTTGTTGTATCTCAGGGGTAGATGGCCTTTGTGCTCTCTACTACCCCTTTTGAGAAGGTGCTTGGCATTAACTGATGATAACTGTAATTCAGTTGTGATTCAGGGGTGGGAAACTTTTGACTTTTTTTGTGCTCTGTGTCTGACCAAATGAATGTACTTTGTTTATGATTGGAAACTAATCTCCATTTGAGAAGAGGGACTTTGTGATTGACTAAATGCATGTACTGCCCAGGGGTAGAGTAGTACTTGGAAATTATTGAATTACACTTGGTGAATGCTGTATTTTGATTTTCCTCTGTTCTTAATTTGTCACTGAATAAAATGGAGAGATGCTATGCTGGTATTCTGAACCTTGGAATTTGCCTTTGCTTGGCATTACGGTTCCAAGCTGGCAATCCTAATAGAAATCACAGGGAACTGTCCACAGCTGAAGGCCTTTACAAAGGAGAGAAGGGTTAGCTCATTTATAACATAGGCAGGATCAATCATCACACCAAAGAAGTCAAATTGGAAGTGCAATGTTTTTATATGAACTGGAACCCATTTGGACTCCAATCCTTTTCATAATTTCTTCCAGTACAATAATACTCCATTTTATTGATAAAACATAATTTGTTAGTCGATGGGAATTGGTGAGAAATATTTTTGCTTCCAGTTCCTGGATGCTTCTTAAAAAAAAGCTGCTATCCAAAAAAATAAATAAATAAGTTGGGGCAGCTAGGTGGCGCAGTGAGTAGAGCGTCGGCCCTGGCATCAGAAGGACCTGAGTTCGGATCGGGCCTTAGACACTTAAGGCACACACAAACAAAAACCTAGCCGTGTGACCTTGGGCAAGTTACTTAACCCCAATTGCCCTCCAAAAAAAAAAAGCTGCTATAACTATTTATGTATATATTGGTATTTTCCCTCTTTGACTACCTTTGCGTATAGTACAGTTTAGTGTCTTTGGAGGAATTTGCTTCAATTTGCTATGCATATTTATTACAAGGGTTTTGTTTTTCTCTTTTCTTTTAAATTGAGATGCTGAAAGGGAGGTTCAATTAATAAATGTTTATTAATTGAAAAGTTAACATTTTAAAATCATGCCTTACCTATGACCATATTTGCCTTTTTGGAGATGGATGATATGAACCAGAAAAGTACCTAAGAAGACAAAGATCCTTAGGAAGCTAAGGAGAATTTAAATTAGTGTCTAAAGGTAGGTGAGTAGAAGAACATGACAGTGGATCAGAAATACTGCCATATCTACGTGGAAAATTTAAGCCTCTTCCCACAGAGGGTAAATCCAGCAGCAATAGAACTCTGGGCTCCATAAAATTATGAAGAAATTAGGAATATCAATGCAAGCTGCAAGAAATCCTAGTATCAACCCCTGAAAGGGTGGTTGGTGACTCTCTAATGAGAGGCACAGAAGTGATTTATAAAACCAGTATGGCTAACTGGGAGTTTTGTGGTTTTCAATGGATTTAGGACTTGAAAAGAGTCTAAAGAACTCTTAAAGAGGAATAAACTGAAGCCAAGAAAACTTCATTAATTTACCCAAAGCCACACAGAGACTAAGTAGCAAACCCATGATCCATTTAAAGCATTCTGATTCCAAATCCAGTATTCTTTCCACACTGACCCTTATTCCTATCATATATTCAATATTTAATAGTCTACCTTCTAGTCTTCCCCCACACCTGCTGCCACTTTCTAAATAGGCAACTTTAACTATTTGTCCCCTCAGGTGTTATTTTTCCTCACTGTTGATAAAAATTTGTGTTATGTTGATAGAAGTGTTAATGAGCAATCCTGAAGAATCAACTGGTAACATAGCTCTAAAATGAAAATGAAGGAAGGGAAGTAAAATGAGGGACTTTAAGGACAGAGGCATTTTAATCACTTCTTTCCACTGAACAAGATAACTGTGGAAAGCAAAGTATAATATATGAAATGAATAGTTGGCTCCTAGAGGGGTCAAAGGAAAGATTTTTTTTTCATCTGAATCAAGTAAATAATATCACAAGATGGACTCCTGGCAGGAAATGAAGAACATCTCATAAAGACCAGGAAGACTGCATTTGGCAGCACACTCATTGACCTGGACAAGAAGGCTTTAAATGGAAATTTGGTGGGGCAGGGTAAAAAAATTCCATATGACACTACAAACCTAGAGAGTGTGGAAGACAACAGATAAGATAGAATCAAGAATAATGAAAGAGGTTCCCCATTAATTCTAGGGAGAAAATAATTTTAAATCATTTTAGAAATAATACTTTAGTTATCTACAAGCCTATGCAAAGAGTATAAGTAATTAATCAATATAATACACAAAATGTTAACAAAGAAACAAGTATTCTTCATACATATAACATTAACAGAGTGTGAGAATAATTATTGTTTATATAGTGCTTTAAAGTGCACAAAAACACTTTATTTAGAGGCAGCTAGTTGGTTCAATAGATGGAGCACTGGACCTAGTCAGAGAAGACCTGAGTTCAAATTTTTCCTCAGACACTTCCCAACTATGTGACCTTGAATAAGTCATCAAACCTGTCTTCCTCAGTTTCCTCATCTGTAAATTGTAAAGTGCATTGTAAATTGTAAATGATCCAATGTAGGTACTTCACTGATACAGATTGTGGCCTATCCAAGACTTCTTAACCTGTGTGATTCTTGATCATGCCCTTACGTAAATCCTCTATAATCTACCCAATATACATGAGATGTTATTTGTGGTCTTTTAATATTTCATGAATGCTCTTGCTAGACTTGAGCAGTCCAATTACTTTCCTATATCCTTGTTACACAATATGCCCACCTCTTTTTCCAGTAATACCTGTTCTTTATGACACCACTTAGAATCCTTTTAATGCACAAGTCTTCATTGGTGACATTATGCCACCTCTTTACCAAACATCATTCATTGAAATGTTTGCAGTTCTTGCTTTTTAAAGTTCCTGATATTCCATGAGTTAGTCATCTAGCATCACAAAGCTCAAAGATAGATTTTGGGGATGATGAATATCTTGAGAGAATTGATGAAAGTGCTACACAATTTCCTTAATGGAATCTAACCCAACATTCCCCTCTGGTTCTGTGTCCATTTCATTGTTTATCCATAGTCTCTCTCCAATATATATATACACACACATATATATGTGTATATATATGTATATATATGTGTGTGTGTATGTATATGTATATATGTATATATATATGAATGTATTATGTGTGTATGTAGACAGATACACTCATTATGTATGTATGTATATCATATATATATTAGATAGTTATAAACATTTATAAATCAATGTATTGCTACTCAACTACATTTTATAATAGCCCACTTATTTGTGTTTTCTTTTTCTGTATGTACTGTTGAAACAATTTTCTTTTGTGAGACATAATTCAAGGAAATACATGCTTACCAATTGTATTCCCTGATTACAATAAGCTCCAGAACATTACAGTATCCTCAGGGATTATAGTGCCATGAACCTCCTCAAGGTATCACTATCTACAGGGAAGCCCTTGCCTTTTTGTGCCTTAACACAATATATCTTTCATAGGCAATGTTCTTTGGAAATGTATAGTTATATCTATCTCTACATAGAGATAACTGGAGAAAGAGACAGATCTGTGTGTGTGTACACATATATATGTATATAACATATCTGTACATATTTTACATAGAAATAGATATAGATGTACATATGGATATCAGTATAGATATATGTGTGCATTTTGTGTTGTGCTGATATTGATAATCAGAGAACAATTTGATAAAAAAAAATTTTCTGGAGTTCAGGGAGCCAAGATGGTGAGGTAAGCAGTGGGTTGCTCTCACCCTCCCTTATTGACCTCTAAAAACACAGAAAATACCACCCCAGAAAAAATCTTGGAAGAGTAAAGGTCAAGAAAGATGGGGGTGCAGCAGTCTTTTAGGTTGGGAGATTTGGGAGATTAATAGGAAATGTCCCTCTTGCTGTAGTGGAAAGGGAGCAGTATAGGATGAGAGGCACACTGGCAAGCCAGCAACAAGCCCCACCTCAGCAAACCAGCAGGAGATTCTGAGCCTCAGGGTGGTGGAGCAGGCAAGTATCAACACTAGAACATCCCCCAACCCTACCCTCTAACCCCCACTCCCACATGCCTTGGCACAGCCAGGGGAACCAGCAAACTCCAGCTTACCACCTGTGCCAGTGGACAGGTGTCCACCAGCAGCGGAGCATGCCCATGCTCCAGCACAGCCCCAGTGAGGAGGTGTCCTCCAGTGGCCAAACCACATGCTCCCCAACCTGCCAACCTTCAGTGTAGCCCCAGGAAAATGCATAGAAACCTCCCCTTACCTTGGCACACACCAGCCACCACCACCAGCTTCAACACGGTGCCAGGTAAGCTACCAGACACCTACAGCCTCTAGGTGCCAGCAGCTGAGACCCCAGCACACAAAGCCAGTGACTAGGTCCCTGGCGCCCAGCAATAGAAGCTTGGAACAGTGCCGCCTGTGCCCCAGAAGCAGAGATCAACATTAAAAGTAAAAAAAAAAAAAGACAAACACCATGAGCAAAAACCAACAAAGAAAAACACTGACCATAGAGAATTATTATGGTGACAGGGAAAATCAAAAGAAAAATTCAGAGGACCACATTGTCAATACACCCACATCCAAAACCTCAAAGGGGAATGTGAACTGGTGTCAAGCCAAAAAGCCTTCCTGGAAGAGCTCAAGAAGGATTTTAAGAGGCAAATAAGAGAAATAGAAAAAAAATTTGGGAAAAGAAATGAGAGATAAGCAAGAGAGAGTCAACAGCTTAGAAAAGGAAGGACAAAAATGACTGTAGAAAAGAATTCCTTTAAAAATACAATTGGCAAAATGGAAAAGGAAGTACAAAAGCTAACGGAAGAAAACAATTCATTAAAAACTAGAAATAGGGGGGCAGAGTCAAGATGGCAGAGTAGAAACAGGACTTCCACACGGCAGCTCCAGCTCCCACCTTCCCCAATCCATGTAAAAGGTGATGCTGAACAAGCTTTTGGAGCTACAGAATCCACAAAATGACACAGAGAAGCTAACCTCCCACTGAGGACAGCCAAGCATCCTGCACAGAGTGGCCAGCCGAGCACTCTGAGAGCTGACCCCAGCCCTGCAAGAGACAGAGGTTTTAGTCCCAAGATGGGCCTGACCAGCAGCCATCTTGAGGGACTCCAGAACACCAGGAGCTGTGGTGTTTCCAGAATTATCAACACATAGATGCTAAGAACAAAGTGAGAGGTCATTACAGTATGGACTTTGGGACCCAATAGTTGGGAGTGTGTCTGCATCTTCCCTGTGGGGCAAGAAGCAGCTGAGTAGCCACAGTAGAGCTACTGCCACATTGCAGCTTCAGCTCCTGGCCTGCAGACTGTAGGAGGACCAAGCAACCAATCTGAGGGGTAATCACTCTTGCTTTAACCTTCTTGGATCTGGACTGCGGTCTATGGTGGAGATCCTGGGGTGTGTGACCAGCTTGCCAGACTGTGTGGAAGCTTCAGAAAGGGCACCCAACTAATACCTCTGGCAACTAAGAAAACCCCAGCGTCTGGAACGGAAGCTCCCTTGTCTGGTGGCAGAGTGCTAGTGTGGCAAAAAGCCCCAAAGTCAAGTAACTGAGTGGCAACATGAGCAGGCAAAGGAAGCAAAATAAACAGAGCAATCCAATATTAGAGTCCTAATTTGGGGACAAAAAAGATCAAAGCATGGAATAGGAGGAAGACAGTGAAGTCAGGACTACTGCACCAAAAGCTTCAAAAGAAAATACAAGCTGGTTACAGGCCATAGAGGACCTTAAGAAGCAGATAAGAGAAGAGGAGGAAAACTGGGAAGAGAAATGAGAACAATGCAAGAAAATTATGAAATGAGAGTCAATAGCCTGACTGAGGAAAATAACACCTTAAAAATTAGATTAACTCAAATGGCAAAGGAGGCTCAAAAAGGCAATGGGGAGAAGTATGCCTTAAACAGCCAACTCTGCCAGATGGAAAAAGAATCTCAAAAGCTCACTGAGGAGGCTCATTGCTTCAAAATTAGACTGGAGCAAATGGAAGCTAGTGACTTTATGAGAAATCAAGATGCTGTTAAACAGATCCAAACAAATGAAAGAATAGAAGGCAATGTGAAATATCTCATGGGAAAAACCACTGACCTGGAAAATAGATCCAGGAGAGATACTTTTAAAATTATTGGACTACCTGAAAGTCATGATCAAAGAAGGAACCTAGAAATCATCCTTCAAGAAATTCTCAAGGAAAATTGCCTTGATGTTTTAGAACCAGAGGGCAAAATAGAGGTTGAACGAGTCCACAGATCACCTCCTGAAAAAGATCCCAAAAAGAAAACTCCTAGGAATATTATAAGGAGAAAACATTATAAGCAGCCAGGAAGAAACAATTTAAATATTGTGGAAACACAATCAGGATAACATAGGACCTGGCAGCTTCTACACTGAGGGATCAAAGGGCCTGGAACATGGTATTCCAGAGGCCAAAGGAGCTGGGATTAAAACCAAGAATCACCTACCCAGCAAAACTGAGTATCAAGTTACAGGGGAAAATATGGTCATTCAGTGGAATAGAGGACTTTCAAGTATTCTTGAAGAATAAAACAGAGTTGAATAGAAAATTTGACAGTCAGATACAAGAAACAAGAGAAGCATAAGAAGGTAAACTGGGAGAGGAAATCATAAGGAACTTATTAAAGTTGAACTATTTACATTTCTACATCGAAAAATGATAATTGTAACTGATGAAACTTTTCTCAATATGAAAAAGTTGAAGGGAATATATATATATATACACTCATATATGTATAGTCTATATTGGAGGGTATATGGGTGTATGAATACATATGTGAATGTGTGTATATATGTTTACAGATACACATAGATAGAGGGCACAGGACCAATTTAATAGGAAGGGGTGATACTTAAAGGGTGAAATTAAAAGGTGAGAGAGGAATATAATAAGAGGAGATGGGGAGAGATAAAATGGAGTAAGCTATCTCATATAAAAGAGTCAAGGGAAAATCGTTACAATGGAGGGAAGAACAGGAAGGCAAAAGGGAATAGGTCAAACTTATTCTCATTGAATTTGGCTCAGGGAGGGAATGACACGCACACTAAATAGGGTATCTCACCCTACAGGAGAGTAGGGGGGAAGGGGATGAGAGGAGGGGTGACGGAAGAGGGGGAAGGCCGGGGGAGGGAAGTTGGAAGCACCCACTTTTGAAAAGGGACAGGACCAAAGTAGAGAACAGAATAAGTGGGAGGTAGAATAGGAGGGAGCGAAATATAATCATTCTTTTACAATATATCCATTAAGGCAATATTTTGCATTAGCTACACATGTACAACCTATATTGAATTGCTTATCTTCCCAATAAGGGTGGTGGTAAGGGAGGAAGGGAATGATTCTGGAATTCAAAGTTTTAAAACCAAATGTTTAAAAATGTATTCATACTATTATTATTACTACTTCACATGTAATTGGGAAATAAGATATATAGGCACTTTGGCATAGAGATCCACCATGCCCTACTGGAAAAGTTGAAGGGGTATGAGAGAAGATATGGGAGAGAGCAGAATGGAGGAGGGAATATCCTGTGGGACTGCTATTTTGGAGATGTGGGTAGGGGAAAAATGGGGAGAAAATTTGTAACTCAAAATCTGGAGGAAATGAATGATGTTAACCAGAAGTTAATAAAGCATTTGTGAAAAAATACATCTTTACCCCTTTTGAACCACCACACACACACAAAAAAAAAAATTAGAATTGGGCAAGTGGAAGTTAATGTCTCCATGGAAATCAAGAAACAGCCAAACAAAATCAAAAGAATGAAAAAAATAGAAGAAAACATCAAATACCTCATTGGAAAAACAACTTACCTGGAAAATTGATGCAGGAGAGACAATTTATAAATTATTCATATACCTGAAAGCCATGCTCAAGTAAAGAGCCTGGATAGCATCTTTCAAAAAATCATCAAGGAAAACTGCCCTGAGGTCCTAGGACCAGAGGGTAAATTAATCATCCAAAGCATCCACTATTCACTTCCTGAAACTGACCCCAAATTGAAAATGCCAAGGGATATTGTAGTAAAATTACAGAATTATCAGGTCAAGGAGAAAATACTACAAGCAGTCAGAAATAAACAATCTAAATGTTGTGGAAATATAATCAGGATTACACAGGACCTTGCAGCCTCTACATTAAAAAATCAGAGGGCTTAGAATATGGTATTCTGTAAGGCTAAGGAGCTTGGATTGCAACCAAGGATCAATGAAAATTGAGCATAATCTTTCAGGAGAAGAGATGGACATTCAATAAAGGATCTCCAAACCTTCCTGATTAAAAGACAAGAACTCAATGAATAATTTGATCTTTAAACACAGAACTCAACAGAGGCACAAAAAGGTAAACATGGAAGAAACAAAACATCATTCAAAAACAATTTCTGGTTACATCTATCAAAAAATTTGATTTGATCCTAATATACACCTACAGAGGAGATATTCTATTACATCCCCAGTCCTTAGTACAGTCCCTGGCACCTTTTAAGTGCCTGATAAATGAGTGCTCACTAAATGTCCTACTGGAGGAAGCATCAAGGGTTACTTTTTTCCTACCAAGCAAAATCTAGAATTCTGATTTCCATTTTTTCCCAAATGCTTTACTAACTTCTGGTTTACATCATTCATGTTTGCTGGATTTTGAGTTACAATTTTTTCCCTGTTTTTCCCCTACCCACCACCCCAGAATAACAGTCCCACAGGATATCCCCTCATCAAATCTGCTCTCTCCCATATCTTCTCCCATACTCCCTTTGACTTTTCCATTAGGACAAGGTGAATCTCTGGGCCCCAATGCTTGCACATCTTATCTCCCAGTTACATGCAAAATAGTATTAATAATAGTATATACATATTTGAAACATTTAATTTTAAAACTTTGAATCCCAGCTCCATTCCCTTCATCCCTTGTCACCCACTCCTGCTGGGAAGATAATCAATTCAGTATATGTTGTACATGTATAGCTATGCAAAACATTACCACAGTAGATATATTGTAAAAGGCTGACTATATTTCCCTCCCACCCATCCCACCCCCCACCTGGTCCATTCCCTGCTTTGATCCTGTCCCTCTTCAAAAGTGGGCATCTCCAACCTCCCCTCCCCCCAGCATGCCCTCCCCTCCAGCATCCCCCCTCTTATCCCCCTCCCCCCTACTCACCTGCAGGTTGAGATATCCCGTTTAGTATGTATGTCATTCTCTCCCTGAGCCAAATTCAATGAGAATATGGTTTTGCCTTTATGCCTTCCTGTTCTTCCCCTCCCCTGCAACTACTTCCCCTTCCCTCTTCTACATGAGATAGTTTACCCATGCCCCCATCTCTCCCCATCTCCTCTTCCACATTCCTCTCTCACCTCTTAACTTCACCTCTTAAGTATCATCCCTTCCTACCAAATTCAACCTGTGCCCTCTATCCATGCATACCTGTAAACATATATACACACATTCACATATGTATTCATATGCCCATATACCCTTCTTCAATTATTTTCATACTGAGAAAGGTTTTATCAGTTACAGTTATTGTTTTTCGATGTAGGAATGTAAAGTTCAACTTTGATAAGTTCCTTATGATTTATTTTCCCTGTTTACCTTCTCACGTATCTCTTGCTTCTTGTGTTTGAATGTCAAATTTTCTATTCAACTCTGGTTTTTTTCTCAAGAATGCTTGAAAGTCCTCTATTCCACTGAATGACCATATTTTCCCCTGAAACAAGATACTCAGTTTTGCTGGGTACATAATTCTTGGCATTAATCCCAGGTCCTTTGCCCTGTGGAATATCATATTCCATGCCCTTCGATTCCTCAATGTAGAAGCTGCCAGGTCCTGGGCTATTCTGATTGTGTTTCCACAATATTGAAATTATTTCTTCCTGGCTGCTTGTAGTATTTTCTCCTTGATCTGGGAATTCTGGAACCTGGATATAATATTCCTAGGAGTTTTCTTTTTGGAATCTTTTTCAGGAGGTGATCTGTGGATTCTTTCAACCTCTATTTCACACTCTGGGTCTAAAACATTGGGGCAGTTTTCCTTGAGAATTTCTTGAAGGATGATTTCTAGGTTCTTTCTTTGATCATGGCTTTCAGGTAGTCCAATAATTTTTAAATTATCTTTCCTGGATCTATTTTCCAGGTCAGTGGTTTTTCCCATGAGATATTTCACATTGCCTTCTATTCTTTCAGTTGCTTATATCTGTTTAACAGCATCCTGATTTCTCATAAAGTCTCTAGCTTCCATTTGCACCAGTCTAATTCTGAAGGAATGAATATCCTCAGTGAGCTTTTGAAATTCTTTTTCCATCTGGCAAAGTCGGCAGTTTAAGGCACTCCTCTCCTCATTGCCTTTTTGAGCCTCTTTTGCCACTTGAGTTAAGTCTATTTTTTAAGATATTATTTTCCTCAGTCAGGCTGTTGACTCTCATTTCATACTTTTCCTGCATCCTTCTCATTTCTCTCCCCACTTTTTCCTCCACTTCTCTTATTTGGTTTTTGAAATCCTTCTTAAGGTCTTCTATGGCCTTTAACCCGCTCATATTTTCATTTGGGGCTTTTGGTGCAGGATTTCTGACTTCATAGTCCTCCTCCTGTTCCATGCTTTGATCCTCTTTGCCCCAAAATAGGAGTCTAATGTTGAATTTTTCTGTTTATTTTGTTTCCTTTGCCTAGGCTTGTTGCCACTTAATTACTTGACTTTTGGGCTTGTTGCCACAGGAGGACTCTGCCATCAGACAGGGGAGCTTCCACCCCAAATGTTGAGGTCTTCTCAACTGCCGGAGGTATTAGCTGGGTGCCCTCCCTGAAGCCCCTACACACTCTGGCAAGCTGGACAAACACCCCAAGACCTCCACCCCAGACCACAATCCAGATCCAGGGAGGTTAAAGCAAGAGCAATTACTCCCCCCACACCAGACTGATGGCTGGATCCCCCTACAGTTAGCAGGCCAGGAGCTGAAGCTGAAACTGAAGCTACAAAATGGCATTTGTGCCGCATCTCCTCAGTGGCTTCTAGCCCCCAGGGAAGAAGCTGACAGGCTCCCAAATACTGGTCGCAAAGTCCATAGGGCACTAACCTCTCACTTTGTGCTGGAAATTCTGGAAAAGCCACAGCTGCTGGTGTTCTGGGGTCCCTCCAACTGGCTGCTGGACTGGCTACCCTGGGGCTAAAACTGCGACTAACGCTGTCTCGGGCTTCGCTCCCAGAGCACTGTGCTGGCTGTTCCCTGCCAGGCTGCCAAGCTGTCCTCAGTGGGAGGGTTAGCTTCTCTGTATCATTCTGTGGGTGCTGGAGCTCCAGAGGTTCTCCAGAGTCCCCCTTTTACATGATTTTGAAGTGGTATGGGCTGGAGTGCTGTGGAAGTGCTGTTTCTACTCCTCCATCTTGGCTCTACCCCCTAGAATTCTGATTTCTAAAAGACCAGGGGAAGAAAAACACATATATGCTTCTATGGCCAAAGACTCTGAAAGGGAAGTGGGCAAAAAATACAAGGATTTTTAAAAAATAATTAAGTCTAGACTTGTTGTTATTTGGTCATTTCAATGGTGTCTAATTCTTCATGACCCAATTTGAGGTTTTCTTGGCAGAGATACTGAAGTGGCTTGTCATTTCCTTCTCTAGTTCATTTTATAGATGAGGAAAGTAAGGTAAATAGGGTTAAGTGTCATGTCCAGGATCACACAGTTATTAAATGTCTGAGGACAGATTGAACTCAGGAAGATGAGTCTTCCTGACTCCGGGCCTGGCACTCTATCCACTGTAACATCTAGCTGTCCAAGTCTAGACTATTAAGTCATGAAATATCCCCAGCAAGAAAAATGACAGCATCTCAAGAAATTAATGTGCCTCAAAGAAAGCTGTGTTGAAAGCTCAGGTATTTTATAATATAGACCCCCAAAATGGAAGGAAATGGAGCTGAGAAAAAAAGTATTCTGCTGTTTTTTTAATTGCTACTTTTTAGTCTAGTTACTTCTCTAGTTCTGAATTAGCATCTATCTCATCTCTCCATTTTGGCCACAGGAAAGTCATGAAAAACATGAGTCAAATGCCTTATGGAAATCTATATGTACCTACAGAGAGAGAGAGAGAGAGAGAGAGAGAGAGAGAGAGAGAGAAATGGATGGTGACACATGGACAATAGATAGATAAATAGATAGATAGATAGATAGATGGATAGATGGATAGATAGATAGATAGATAGATAGATAGATAGATAGATAGATAGATAGAGGTGGAATCCTGCTGACAATATACAAATGCATCCATTTAATCATTCCCTCCAATGATACAGATCACAACCCATTCATACCTGCTCATCCTATATGACTCTTGACCATGGTTTCCCCAAAGTTTGACACAGGGGATCCATCTAATATACTAGCAGCCTTCTTTTCCTACTCCTAACATCACAAGAGTACCACTGGAGCACTCTGCCTACTTGTCATTTCCTCCTCTTGCTGTAAAACAAACCCATCTTTTCTTCCTTTAATGAAATTCCTTAAGGACATCCTTCTGTCCTTGGGGCTCCTCATTGGTTGTACGTTGCAGCCATTTTATATCCACTCCTCATCTCTCCACTTTACTTTATACAGTATTTATCTCTAATAAATCATCTGCTGATTGACCATCCTAATAATGCTTTTAAAATATACTGTACTTTTAAGATCCTTTACAGAAGGAACAATTTTGTGCTGAAAATATCAGGAAAAAGTACTTTTGTGCAAAAATAAAACAAATTAACTAGCGAAGGAGGGGATTTCTTACCACTAAAATGGAGGTGAATACTGATAACTGAAAAGAGTAGGAAAATAACTTTGGGTTCAGAATAGCCTGTTAAAAAATATATGTATGTATGTATGAAGAAAAAAATGGCTTTCAGATGGTATTTAAGCAATTTGTACAGAAAATTAACTGCAGCATAAATATAAAACTATAAAACATCTTGTAAATAATGGATGATGTCTACTTCATATGTTAAACAGCTTGATGGTTTAAAATAGCTGAAAAAGTTCTTTTATTGATTAAAAACTAAAAAATTTGAGGATGAGGAAAGCCTAAAGCACACAAAATGTAAGACACTACATGGGAGGACCATGTTAAAATTCAAGAGTTGAAGGGCATTATGGTTGGGCAGCTCATTTGCATATAGTTGTTTCAAGACCTAAGAGTGCAAATCTTTAAAAAAAATCTGATAATTTTTTTTGGAGACTGGGGCATGATTTTCAAAGAACTATAGATTTCTTAAGAGAAAAATTGCTGAGTTTTTTTTTTTCATTGAAGTGAAAGATGTGTCACCAAAAACCAGGAGACTGATTTAAGTCATTAAAGGTATAGGAGATAAAAGGCCAAGGCTGGAGATCAAAGGATTTGCAGGAAAACTAAACAGTGGAAGGGAAGTAGCTTTGATGGAGAAGTTTGAAAAGACCAATAGCAGAAGCAGATGGTAATGACAAGTCTTTGAATACTAGTCCCTATCTAACTACTGAAGTTCCAGTGATTGTCCTTCTGATCTACCTAGAGTTTAAGAGGGGTGAAGGCTCTCAGGAATGCCTGTTACTCCCTTTTCTGCTTCCTTTGATATGAAAGGGAAATCAGAAAATGGAAGGAGTTTTTGCAATTGTTTTGCTGATGTTGAGATTTAATTGCAGTTCAGTGCATCCTGATGAGTGAAGATCTGCCTAGGCTGCCTGTACTTTCATAGTCAACTTTAGTTGCTTTTTTTTTTCTTTTTTCAGTTTTTTGGTTTTTGGAAGGGTGGAACAGGAAGGAACAGAGCAAAGTTCAAGCCCAAGCAGAACTGAGAGGGAGAATGCTTGTGATTCCAGCACTCTGTCTGTTCTGTCTGGGTTGATGTTACTTTGTAGGAATGAAGCATTCTGTCTGTTAGAAGAGGACTTTATGGCTGTTTACAGAAGTCCTGGGACTTTATTACTGATTTGTGTTTGATTCATCAGACAGAGGCTTTGTCTATTGGTTTGTGTTACTTCATCAGACAGTGAATTGAAATGATAGTAATGGCAATATGTGTAAATATTGTTGTAGCTTTGTTCATCTTTGTCTTCCTAGAAACAGAAACTTGGAAGAGTAATCCCGGTAAGCTGAGGTATGAAACAGGAGCAGAGAGCTGCCTATGTTTGAATCCAGGCAAGAGCTGGGAGCAGTCAGTCCATGGAAGAGGAATCATGGGGTTTGGAAGTCAGCCTTGAGTTAAGATGAAAGAGGACTTTTCTTGTGTATTCTGCATTGACAGATGAGATTGTGACTTATTGTGACCTAGGGGTGGTGTTTGTGCTTTCTACTACCCCTTAAGGATGATTGGCTTAAGGATGATTGGAAGCCAGACCCCAGTCAAGATGAAAGAAGACTTTACTTGGGTACTCTATATTGATTGAGGAGATTGTGACTTACTGAATAATATGTTTTGTTTAAGACTATGTGGCCACCTTAGTAATAAGTTGTTATGTTATATCATTGTGAATGTTGTGCTTTGGTTTCTTGAATGTTTTGTTTTTAGTTTATTGATGAATAGAGAATTTGCTATACTATGCTATTAGATCCTTAAAATTATTCACAGCAACAGTCCTCAGGAGAGCTGCTGATGATTGGCTTTACACAGAGGGTCTATTTTATATGATAATAATGTTTCTGAGTAGACCAATGACATCAAAAAATACATGTCAGAGTTATGAGTGACTTTACATCCATGAATTTTTTTCTCTCATGTGCTTCTCTGCCAGGTTCCTCTAAATATGTGATTTATTTTCCCCACAGATACCAAAATACCAAATGTATCAGTGTATAACCCAAGTTTATGTAAGAACTGTGATATTTTTAATTGTTCACAAACTTAATTAACAGATAAGTCCCTGTAATATCATTAATTTTGTCTAATGGCTAAATAAATTGTTATATTTAAGATCTAAAAGTGTCATTACTATGAGTATCTGGATAGTACAAATAGAAACATATTGATAGGAGCTCAAGAGCTAAGTAGGTAAGCAGGAGGCAATGTATTTTCATTTAAGAATATTATTCCTAAGACCTTCAGAGATTTGAACATAAACACATAGTAGCAGTCCTTAGCTTGAAGTCAAGCTACCATTGTGAAATTAGGTTGGAGAGGGGAAGTTAAACCAGGTAGTAAATAGGTATCCACAGGCCACTGTAAGAGGTATAAGGCCCCACTGATAATCAGCACAGAAACATCCCATTCAGTTGTTACATTTTCAAAAGAAAAATTGGAATTTCTGGTATGACTGAAGGCATGCTGGCTCATAGTCATCAACGGTTGTGTTTTTTCATACTAACAAGCCATCATTTAGATAATACGTTGTACAATTTTGCAGGAATCAAAATGAAGATAGAGTGATTCCATGTGCTTCTCCTTTATGAAAATTAGAACAACATTCCACTATTTCCAGTCCAGTGGCACCTCTCCTATTCACCAGAATTTTCCAAAATGAACAAACTTTCAGTAATTCAAGAATTAAATTTGCTAGTTCTTTTAGTACCAAAGGATATAGATCATTTAGGCCTGATGACTTGAACTCACTGAAGGCCAAGAAAGGCCATCTCTTGTGATACATTGTTGTGGTACTCTACTAGAGGTCCTCTTCCAAGCTGACAATAAATAATCAATGCCTGATCATTCTTTAGATCTAGACATTCAATTAGTTGTGAAACTAATTGTACTGTTGTTTAGCTCATTTCCCTTCATCTTTTTTACAAGAATAGTATGAGGGACTTTTTCAAGTCCTTACTAAAACCTAAATGAAGTATTGTTAATAGTTACACTGGGACTGGGAGTAGATTTGTGATTTTACTAGTATTAAGAATTTCCAGGTGAGGAAATTCCATCTACTTAGAGTTTTAGATAGTTGCCTAGGGCAGTGAGAAGTAAAGTTACTCACTCACCCTGCTGGCATGTAGCAGAGGCAAGACTTGAATCTAAAGTCTTTTTAGCTCCAAAGTCAACTTTCTGTTTTATGCCATTCTTCCTTTCTATTCAGTAACCCATGTAAAAAAAATGAGGATAGTCTGGCATAACCTGTTCTTAAGGAAACCAAATTGTTGCCTTATTTTATATTTTCTCATGAGAATGAGGGACAAACATGTAGTTACAAGATTTAGGGGAAATGAGAGACAACAGATATACAGCCAAATAGGTACATTGCTTCCACATGAAGGGATTAGAAGAAAACAAAGAAAGACCTACGTCCCTTTGGGCACCTACATTTACACAAAAATATGGGCAAGAATGGCACTAGAAGATACATAGGTATTGTAATATGTGTGGAGATAAGATTAAGTCTTGGATTTTTGGATAATCTTATTATTATAATATTGCACAATATATAGCAATATATTATAATTCTACACAGTAATATAATTATGATAATATGGCATTATTTTCATTATATTCTATTACAAGACTACTAAACAAATCCAGAACTTAATGTATCTCAACACACTACAATATCTATATGGTTCTTGTGTCATTCTGGCCCGTCCCAGAGACCATCTCAGTTCTTGGTATCCTGCACAAAATCCTAAGACAGTGTTTAGCGTATGATAGATGTTTAACATTGATTTTGTTCCACGAATGCTCCCAAGTTGTCATGTCAATGCCTTTGCTTCCATGGTTTCCTTCTTCTAGCTCCTTACCTCAATGTCCCATCCTTTCCCTGGACTTCACAAGTTAGAAAGTGTTTTCCTCACAGTAACTCAATGAGGGTAGTTCATGCAAGTATTCTTATTCCCATTGTGTAGATGAAGCAGAGGCTTTCCTCCAAAGTACTAGAATAGGCTTCTGAACAGGACTTAAACACAGGTTTTCTCTCTCCAAATTTAGCTTTTTTTTCACAATACCACACTGCATCCCACATAATGGTTCCTCAAATACAAGCTCATTGATTTATTTTTCCATAAAGCAGAGCCTTTTGGTGGAATTTAAAATTTTCTAGGTTCTCTTAAGTCAAGCCAAAACCAACACTGACATACTTTAAGACTATATTAGTCTTAAAGTATTGTTATTATGTCTAGCTCTACATTCATGGCACTCAAATATGTCTTTTATTTTATTTATCTGAACTAAAGTCTCCACAGAATTCCTTATCTAATTCCCTACATCAAGGTGACCCTGAATTCTTGAAAACTACAAAATCCTTATCCTTAACAACTCAAGAAGATAGCGTACTAAGCGTTACATGGATCACATACTGAGTTGGTGGAGGGAATACCCCCCACAATAATGAAACCAGTTTTGTTGTCGCTACTGAGTTGTTTCAGTCATGCCTGACTCTTTGTGACCCCATTTGGAGTTTTCTTGGCAAAAATGCTGGAGTGCTTTGCCATTTCCTTCTCTTAACTCATTTTACAGATAAGAAACTAAGGCAAATGGGGTTAAGCGACTTGCTCAAGGTCACACAGCTGAAAAAGCCATATTTGAACTTAGGAAGATTAGTCTTCCTGAGTCCAGACCCAGTACTCTATCCAATGAGCCTCCTAGTGCCTTAATGAAGCCAAAGATGCTGGGAATATCAGGATAAGGGCATGCATAGGTATTGAGGCCTTCCACTTCAGAATAACATGTAAATGCTATGTCCTGACCTCTGAATGCACCAGTCTTCAAGGGATTCTCTACTAGTAAAGAGAGAACTTATTCACAATAGATGAATGTAAGCATTACAGCCTTGTTAAATTTACTAGGTAACTTTAAAATTAACCTGGCTTCATATGACTAGAGTGACACCTATTGGTCAAAAGAATGTCTCTTTTCAGATACAGATAAAATGGTAAAATGATCTTTAGATATTAATTTCCTCTTTTTAAATCATTGTATTTTAAAGCTGGTATAGGGGCTCCTACGTGGTACTGTGAATAGAGCACCTGCCCTGGAGTTAGGAGGACCTGAGTTCAAATCCGGCCTCAAGACACTTAACACAAAAACTAGCAGTGTGACCTTGGGCAAGTCACTTAACCCCAATTGCCCTGCCCTGCCCCCTCCAAAAAAAAGCAAAGAAAAAAAAAAGCTGGTTTAGACTTGAGAGTCATCTAGTCGAACTCCACCATCTTAAAGAGAAGAAAACAGATACAGACAAATAAAGTGAATGGGAAGCCAGTTTTAATTTCTGTGGGAACAAAGGATCTTTGAAATATAAGGTTTCAAGCTAAAAGGCACATCAAAGACCATCTTATCCAACCTTCTCATGTTAAAAATAGAAAATCTGAGTTCCAGGGAGGTTATACCCAAGGGTAAATGGATAGTAAGTAGTCGAGCCACAATTCAAATTCAGGTTTCCAATTCCAGAACTATTTCTACTATACTCCACAGTAAATACTTTTGAAGAGGCAGGAAGATTGATTTGCCACCCTGGATCCGAGTCTCTTCATCTATAAAATAAGGATATTGGACAAGATGAATGGAATGGATATTATAATTGTAAAATCCTATAAGACTATCTAAGGTACTTTAGTTGATCAACAGAGATAAACTGAAGCTCAATGAGTATCATCCAAGGATTTTGGGGGGTGGAGTCAGGAGGTGTTGGGGAGGACAGTCAAGTAACAAAATGTATAAAATTCTGGACTTTGAGTTAAGAAAGCCTGAATTCAAATCTTGCCTCAGATGCTTACTGGCTATGTGACCCTGAGCAAGTCATTAACCACTCTCTCAATTTCCTTATCTGTAAAATGGGGATAATAATAATACCTGTGTCTCATATCAGTCATAAAGATCAAATGATAATATTTTAATGTGCTTTGCAAACATTAAAGCACTGTATAAATACAAGTTGTTATATTATTGAAGGACAGAACCATGCTGAAACTTAGGGTATCTGGTCATAGATGGGAGAACTTAGTTGGATCACCTAATTCAGCAAGAGGAAAGTCATCTTGGCAGGTATGAGAGTCTACCAACTGGTTGTGAACTTTTTTGGTTGGTTTTTACTACAACAAAGAAAGTCTTATATCATTGGAACAAGACAATTTCCAAATTAGAATTCTCCATGAGCATAAGTGTTGATCTGGTCATGTTTGGAAGAAGCAATACTAATGCCTTGGATCTTCCACTCTAATCTGGTGCCTCTCCCTCATGCATTGCCAGAAATATAGGATCCCTAGAAAGGATTTTATGGTCATCTAAACCAACTCCCTCATTTTAAAAATAAGCCAAGTGAGGCCCAGAAAGGTTAAGAGACTAGCCCAAAGCCACACAAGCAGCAACGGCTGCAAAATCAGAATTTAAATATTATCTTAACTTGTACTTTAGAGCTATCACATGAGTCTTGTGTAGTCCAAATTACCTGATAATACACAAATATAGCATATCTTTTTTATTTTTATTTTTAATGTTCACTTTTGAAATTTGAGTTCAAATTCTCTCCCAGTCCTACCCCCCTCACTGAGAAGGCAAGCAATATGATATAAATTATACATGTGAAGTTATACAAAACATATGTCCATATTAATCATATTGGGGGAGAGCAAAAAAAAAGAGGTAAGAAAAATAAATTGAAAAAAAGAATGTTTCAGTTTGTATTGAGTTCATCAGTTCTCTCTTAAGACATGGATAGGATTTTTCATCGTTGAGTCTTTTGGAATTATCTTAGATCATTGTCTTGATCAGAATAGCAAAGTCCTTCACAATTGATCACCATTATAGTATTGCTGTTACTATGTGCAAAGTTCTCCTGGCTCTGCTTCCTTCACTTTGTATCAGTACATATAAGTCTTTTCAGATTTTTCTGAAAACTGCTCATTATTTCTTATAGCACAATCGTATTCTATCACAATTGTTCAACCATTCCCCAATTGGTGAGTATCCCTTCAGTTTCCAATTCTTTGCCACCACAAAATGAGCTGCTATAAATATTTTTGTTCAGATAGGTCCTCTTCCATTTTCTTGTATTCCTTTGGGATACAGACCTAATAGTGGTATTTCTGGGTAAATGGATATGCACAGGGTTATCACCAATAGTTCCAAATTGTTCCCCAGAATGGTTGGAACAATTTACCACTCCACCAAAAGTGTATTTATTATCCTTTTCTTTTCCACATTCCCTCCAGTATTTATCATTTTCCCCTTCTTTCATATTAGTCAATCTGAAAGGAGTAAGATAGTAACACAGAGTTGTTTTAATTTGCATTGCTGTGATCAATAGTAATTTACAGCATTTTTTCATGTAACTATTAATAGTTTTCATTGCCTCTTCTGAAAACTGCTTGTTCATATCCTTTGACCATTTATCAACCGAAGAATGGTTCTTGTTTTCATAAATTTGGCTCAGTTTCTTCCAAAATGCCTTGCAGTTTTCCCATCAATTTTTGTCAAAAAGTGAGTTGTTGCCCCCAAACTTGGATATTTTAGTTTATAAAACAGTGGATTATTACTATGGTCATGCATTACTGTGTATTATGTACTTAATCTATTCTTCTTAGCCACTACCAGGTTGTTTTGATGGTCACAACCTTCTAATATAGTTTGAAATCTGAAACTGCTAGGCTACCTTCCCTCACATTTTTTTTTCATTGATTCTCTTGATATTCTTGACCTTTTGTTCTTATAGATGAATTTTTTCTAGCTCTATAAAATAATTCTTTGGTACTTGGATTGGTATGGCACTGAATAAGTAAATTAATTTAGATAGAATTGTCATTTTCTCATATTGGTTCAGCCTACTCATTAACAATTTTTCCCCAATTGTTAAGAATTCATGTGAAAAAAATGTTTTGTAATCGTGTTCATATAGTCCCTGAGTTTATCTTGACAGGTAGATTCACATGTATTTTATATTGTCTGCAGTTATTTGAAATGAGATTTCTCTTTCTAGATTTTCCTGCTGGGTTTTGTTGATAATATATAGAAATACTCATGATTTATGGGATTTTATTTTATATCCTACAACAACTTTGCTAAAGTTCTTAACTGTTTCAACTAACTATTTAGTTGATTCTTTAGGGTTCCTAAATATGCCATCATAACATCTGCAAAGACTGCTAGTTTTTCTTCATTTTCTATTTTTGTATTCCTTTCTTTTTCTTCTCGTTTCTGAAGCTAGCATTTTTAATATAATGTTGAATAATAGTGGTAATAAAGGCCGTCCTTGCTTTATTCTGGTCTTATTAGGAAGGCTTCTAATTTGTTTCCATTATAAATAATGCTTGTTCTCAGTTTTTGATAGATTCTGCTTATCATGTTAAGAAAGGCTCCATTTATCCCTATGCTTCCTAGTGTTTTTAATAGAAATGTATCTTGTATTTTGTCAAAAGATTTTCATACATCTATTGATATGATCATATGGCTTTGTTGTTTTTCTTATTGATATGGTCAATTATGTTTATAATATTCCTAATATTGAGCCAGCTTTGAATTCCTTGTACAAGTCCCACCCGGTCACGGTATATGATCTTTGTGATATATTGCTATAATCCCCTTGCTAGAATGAAAATTAATTATTGATGGAATATTTTATAATTGATTTCACTACATAATTGATTTTCTTCTGCAACCTTATCCTGCATTCTATATAACAAAACTAAACCTTTTCTTTGTCTCTGAGTATAGACACTCATAAGTTCAAAAGTTCAGTCTTCCTCTCTCACAGTTAGATGTCAAAGTTTATTATTCTTTTTGAGTACTTTTAGAGAAAAACTCAGAGCTAAGTTTATAAGCTCAGCTCACATAAGATACTTTAACAATTAGGGAACTATTATCCTAGAAACCACCATCAAATCATTTTGTGTCAAGGAAACTTGTTATCCCTTATAACTTCAGCTCCTGAGAAACTCCATTACATCTATGTGCTATCCTTTAGAGTGGAGAAAATGACCTTATTCTTAACCTCCTCCTTGCCCAATTAGAAATAGCCTTATCTCATTCCCAAGCATCAATGAGTCTGCTATCCCTAGTTCACTCTCAATTGCCTTAGGATGTAGCTGGGTCCCTTAAATCTATAAAGGATTTTTCTAAGACAGATAGAAGTCCTAGTCCCACGTGTGTGTAAATCCCTTTCTTAGATGTTACCAATCATGATTCCTCAACCCCATTATGATGCCAACCCTATAACCAATTGTATTATTCCTTTATCTACCCTGTGATGTTCTTTGTTCTTAACATGAAAAGGAGTTATATCTTCAATTCTTTGTCTTTGGTTTAAAACAGAGGTAGAGCCATTGATTCATTCTTATTGCAGATATGTACCCTCTTAATAACCTCTTTCTTGGAGAGGATATGCCTCAGTCTACCTTTGTTGAATTTCTCTCATGAACACCCATATTTTATTTAAAAATTTTGCATCAATATTCATTCGTGAAATTGGTCTATAGTTTTCTTTCTCTGTTTATGCCCTCCCTGGTTTAGATATCAAAACTATGTTGGTGTCATAAAAGGAATTTGGTAGTACTTCTTTAGCTATTTTTTTTCAAATAGTTTATATAGCACTGGAGTTAATTTTTCTTTATTTTTTTCCAATTTACAAAAACATTTTTATTTGAAGTTTTTAGTTCCAAATTCTTTTCCTCCCTCCCTTTCTTACCTTCCTTCTCTCTGAGATGATAAGCAAAGATATGTTATACATGTGAAATTGTGTAAAACATTTCCATTTTGTACAAGAAGGTTTGAATAAGAGGGGAAAAAAGAAAGTAAGTAAAAGATAGCATGCTTCAGTCTTTATTCAATCAAAATCAGTTATTTCTCTGGAGGTGGGTAATATACTTCATTGCTAGTCCTTTAGGATTGCCTTGGATCATTGTATTGGTGAGAATAGCTAAATCATTCACAGTTCTTCATTGAACAATATTGCTCTTACTGTGTATATCTCTTGGTTCTGTCCACTTCCCTATGCACCAATTCATGTAAGTCTTTCCAAGTTTGTCATTTCTTATATAGCACAATAATATTAAATTAAAATCATATACCATGACTTGTTTAGCCATTAATTATTCTTTAAATGGCTTGTAGAATGTAAATCCATCTGATCCTGGGGATTTTTTCTCATGAAGCTAGTTTATGGCTTGTTCAATTTCTTTTCCTAAAAGAGGATTAAGTATTCTCTTTCCTCTTCTGTTAATCTGGCACTTTATTAGTTTTATTGGCATTTGTTGTTGTTCAATTGCTGTCATGTCCAATTCTTCATGACCCCATGTCCTAGTTAAAATTACTTTGTGCCATAAGATGATGGCATCACTCAAAAAATGATGAAAATACCAGGAATACATGAAGTAGCACCTCATAAAACCATCACTTGTATCCCAACTAAATCTTCTTGCACTGTTTTAAAAAATGCTTTCAAACTCAACTCTGTGAATAAAATCCCACCAGGAAAACTAGATAATATATCTTTCCCTTATAAAAAAAAATTGAGGTCAATGTCACAAAGGTGATGAAATACAATCTTGCCCTGGCCTAGCTTGCCTTTGCCCGATTTATAGACTAGATTCTATTTCCAAAACCAATAATATCCATGCTTTAGCAAAAGTTTATCCTGCTCAGGAGTCAATGGACAGTCATTGAACTACAGAACTAAAGCCCCAATAGTTGACCTGTAGATGATATTGATTTGGTAGTCGATCACCAGGTAGATCTTTAGATAATTGTAAAATCACCTCTGTCAAAAATATCTCTGAAATTTGAAAACAGTGACTCTAGGTGAGTGGATTCTGACAGATGTTCCCATTGGCATCTGGTAGGTTCTCTTGATCTCAATGATTTGGAGAAATTTTCTTGAGACAGTTCCTGAAATTTAGTCAGACCCATTTTTCACATTTGTAGGGAGCCTAATTATTCTTAAAATATCTCTAAGAGCCACTAGCTCTGTCTTATTTATTTGTAAAGTTACCAAATTATCTTGCAGTTGAGTTGTCCTAATATTATACAATTGATCGCGAACTGTAATACCTAAGTCCAACACCCTCTTTTTATAGATAAAGACATTGAGAATAGGGAGATGAGGTGACTTGCCCATCTTTTTCTGCTGTTTGCTGTATCACTGCCAGCAGAACAATTCTATTTCTCATTAACTCGATATTGGTAGATCTCGCTATGCTATTAAATTTTATTATCATTTTGTTTTTTACTCGTTTACCCATGTTACGTATATGTGTATATATAATAGGGATGCAAATATATATAATTTTTCCTAAAACCAGTTTATTCTTTATTTCCCTTAGAATGTTTATTATTTAATATAGTATCAATAACCAATATCTCAGATTTCTTTCTGTGGCTGTCGTTTATATCAATTCGTTATTTTTTTTCCTTCTACTATTTCCTGTTCAGATCCTTTTAATCCATAATATTTCTTCCCCGAGTTAGAGATTGTGGGTTTTTTTTAATTACTCATTGATGTCCATAACTAACCCTTTTCCTCTTCTGAAAGACTATTCTCTTTAGAAACTCTTTGGTTAGCACCTTTTTTCATCTCTTCTAATATTTTGTTTCTATTTTGTAACGTTTTTTTTTTTGTTTCCTCTCTTATGAAAGGTATTGGGTCCTAGCATTTCTTATGATCTCTCATTCCTCCATCTTGCCAGAAGACTTAATTTTCCATAAATAGTAATGATATCAAAGTACATGACAAATTATAACTGACAGGAATATGCAGTCTGGAGCTTTAGGAAAGACAGGTTTTGCCTGTATGCCACAATTCATAAATAAATAATCAAGGCTTTCACATTCCATTTAATGATACCTACTATTTTATGATATCCAAATCACTTGTCAAGAGACCCTGCCCTACTTCAGACTGAGACATGGCTATATGCAGAACTTTTCTACTAATGTGATTTAGAAATACTTTTAGGGTTATAAAAAGGTAGGAGGGACTACTCCCTCTCTTTCCATCAATGTCACTGACTAACTAAGCTGTCAATCATTGTAAAGCTAACCAGCCTAGAATATCAACTAAAGAAAAACATCAACGACTTGCCTGATGTTGACTGATAGCTCCTTGATGTATATGGGGCACAGGAATGCAAATGAGTAAACTGAGGCTGAGAGAGGTTAAATAACTTTCCCAAGGTCATACACATAGTATAGTGACAGATAAATTACTAATTACTGACCTATTTTGTAGGACCTTTTGTATCTTTCTACTCATTGCTTGCTGGAATATTTGGAAGATACGTAAATCCCATAAGATTCTATATTTAACTTTATGTCAAATGGGTCCACCCCCTGACGTGATGGACTCAGGTATGCCTTGGGAATATCTCTCCCAAAACCTCTTTATCTCATACTCCTTCCCAGAGCTTAACCTGGGAATAACAAAACTTAGTTTTTATCTTTCTCTAAAAGGACCTTTAGCAATGAAGCAAGGACTCACGGAAAACAAAACATCAAATACAGGAAAGATTTTATTTATCAGAAAGTATAAATAACTTATACCCAAAACAACAACAATCAAGAGACTTCTCCTCCTATTTACATCAAACTACCCTTCTCCAATTGGTCTTACTTTCCCCTTGGGGCTTATATGTTACCTATATGATTCCCCATAATGTGTTGGGAACAGATCCTAGTTTCTCATGAGTATCTCTTTCTGTAACCATCTTAGGTCGGTACCAAAACAAAAGCCTTATTGGTTGGTCAAGAACACAGATTGCGTGTTTGTATCTTATATAGGACATAAGCAGAGAAGGAACTCACCAAGCCTTGCTGCTACATGCTTATTCACTTTAAAATAGAGCTAACTCACTCCTATTATATCTCATTAAATTTTAAGCCTTATTTCCTAGAAAGTGTTGTCCCATTTTTCATTCAGGACTAAATAGCTTCATCTTCTTGACCCTTCTACATTTTTGTCACTGTTGACTTCTTGATACTTTCTCTTCCATTAAGTTTTGTAACTGTGCCCGGTCTTGGTTCACCTCCTACATAACTATCTTCTGCTTTCTCCTCCTTTCTTGCTCTCCTCTAAACATCTAAATGTGTGTGTGTGTGTGTGTGTGTGTGTGTGTGTGTCCTCAAAGGATCTATTTTTGCCCTTCTTTTTTTCTCTCGTGAACTATTTCCTGGCAAATTTTGTGTAATTGTCTGCTAGAACTGTATCTCTAGTTCTCACCTTCCACCTGAGCTCTAGTATCAAATTTCCAACTGCCTTTAGGAAATTTTTTATTTTTCATTGACACTTCAAACTCAAAATGTCCTGAAATTTCTCCTATACCTCTTCCTTCTGAGTTTACTATGTCTGTCTATGACACAATGATTCACTGAATCTCCCATGTTTTTAACCACTGTATACTCTTTGACTTTTCTACCCACCGTTGCTCTACTTAAGCAACATGACTTGAATCCATATTCTCCCCTCCATCATCATTATCAATCAGATCTCTAGTAAAGCCATTTATTAGAAGCATTCTGAACTACTGAAATTTATAATAGACCTTTCTGTACATTCTTTACCTGTTCCAATACATTGCCATGGATAGAATAACCTTTTTTTCTTTTTTTAAAAAATTTTTACTCTTAATTTATGGAATAAAACAAGCATTTCTATAACATAGTACAATGAAAAAGAAACCTGTTAACTTTGCTCATCTGCTTAAAAATCTTCAGAGGTTCCCTGTAGCCTATGGAGTAGGAGTAAAGTTCAAACCCCTCCACCTGGAATTTAAAATCCCCTCTCTACATATGTAGCTTTCCCATATTACTCCTCACCATGGATTCTGTGAATTCCATTCCATAGCCAAACTGAATTATTCTTTACCTCCGAAATACATACCACTCTTTGATATTGTCATTCAGGCTGTCCCCTAGACATACAAAGTGGTACAATGGCTAGAGCATTGACTAGAGTCAAGAAAACCTGAGTTCAAATCTAGTCTCAGAGACTTACTAACTGTATGACTCTGAGCAAGTCATTTAACCTCTACCTGTCTCAATTTCCTCAACTGTAAAGTGAGAATCATTATGGTATCTACTACCCAGAGTTTTATGAGAATCACATGATATAATATTTGTAAGGTGCTTTTCAAATGACTGGCACATAGTTGGCTCTTGACAAATATTTGTTTCTTTTCTTCTTTCCTAATTAGCTAGTAAAATTTCTATCTAAAGCCCAACTCAAAATTCACTTTCTTCAGGAGTTTTACCAGATTTCTCCACCCACAATCATAGTACTCATATCTCACATTGCATTTCTCATGTAATATTATAGATTATACCTATTTGTCATTGGTGTTGTATCCCATTCCAGAATCTCCTGAAGGTCAGGGACTGTTTTATCTGAATTGTGTATCTCATTCAGTAAACAGCACTCTGCTCTGCATATAATAAATGCTTAAAAGTACATACCATATTGTATTATATATGCTTGTAATAGTAATAGAATTTGAAGATCTTCCATGCCTTTGATTGGCACGTAAACAGGCACTTAGCACTTAGTTTCAAGTTAATTATATCAAGCCTCTGTTAAGAAACAGAAGGTATGAACTCCTGTTGCTGATGTAACAGAGAGGGGCTGAACAGGGAGGAGCTAATTCCATATATAAGGAAAAGCTCTAGCTAAGAGACATAGAATTTCTCTCAGCAAGCATCTGGAGGCTGGGCTGCTACTGCTGGACTGAGGATTGACCTGAGAATTGAGAACTGAGAAGAGAAATGAGAACAGAGCTGGAGAAAGTGATTTTGATTTTGAGAATGGAACTTCTGCTGAGGCTTTTCTTCTGGGAACTTCTGCTGAGAGCTTCTGATAATCAGTCAAAGCTGCAAGAGGAAGCGTGACTGTGGTGTTGGTACTCTGTCTGTGGCTTTGTTAAGCTTTGTCAAGCTTTGTCTTCCCAGGAACAGAAACTGTGAAGTGGAGGTGGACTGGATATTGTGAGCTGCAATACTGAACAGGAATTGCATGGAGAGCTGGACAAGGAACTGGGAGCTGTCTTCCTTTGAACTTGGGTGGCAGTTAGTTAGATCCTGGCAGAAGCTGGGATCATAGAAGAGGAACCATGGAAGCTGAGAACCTGCCTTGAGTCAAGATGAAAAGACTTCTCCTTGAGTATTTAATGCTGACTAATGAGATTGTAACTTACTTGTAACCTAGGAGTGGATGGCCTTTATACATTCCACTATCCCTTAAGAGAGTATTGAGTAGTGACTAAAGAAACTGTAACTTAATTGCACCCCATGGGTGGAAGACTTTGACTTTTGTACTTTGTGATTGAATTAAGGACTTTGTGATTGACTAAATTAATGTACTTTGCTTAAAGTGACTACTTTGGTGAAAACTGTGTGGCTTTGTTAAGTGGCTATTTTAGTGATAAGTTGTAACACTGAATGCTGTATCTTGATTTTCTTTGAATGTTTTGTCTTACTTTGTTACTGAATAAATAGAGAGTTTTACTATGTTGTGTAATCAGAACCTTAAAAGCTATTCACTGCAGCAGTCCTCGGGAAAGCTGCTCATGCTTGGCTTTACAATTCTATATTATATTGCTATACTTCATTAAAATAGAACCAGTTCCTTAGAGATCCATCCCTGAAATCAGAGAATTCATTGTCATGAGATACTTAAGAAAGAGAAAGAGAGAAACTGACTAACAGAGGAGATGGAAAAGGGGAAAAGTTAATTATTTGAGAGGCAATTTCAACCAGAATGTTATAAGCATATTTTTTAAAAATGTTCCTGGGAATCAGAATGAACTCCCCTACAACTACAGCTTTGTCCTGGGGTTTAGACCTTCCATGGAACATGGCACACTCAGAGTTTCTGAAAAAGCAACTGGATGCAACATCTAAATCATCTCTGAACTTTCCTTTCTATGGACACAAGCTTTGGGCCTAGTCCATAGGACATGCTACAAGAATCCCTTAAGAGAAGGGGAAAGGCTAGTTCCCCAATGGTGTGGCATATCAGCTAATCCAGTCAATACTCTCTGTGTGCTCATGCCTGAGTATATCATCATCAGATCAACACTGGGAGACCTTATGGCAACCAAGGTGATTTTTATAAAGCACATAGACATCATTTCTATTGATAGCTTGTATAAACACAACAATAAGTAATAGTTGAGAGGCATCCAGGCTAATAATGAAAGAGTAAAATATGCATATCCTTTGATTTTCTTCAAAGTAAATGAAAAATAGTCTTTCTTTTATAGCTGTCTATTAGAACACACACACAATAACAACATGCTTCAAAGACTTTTTAAAAAGCATAGCGTTTTAGAACTCAAATCAACAATTGCATTTGAAGAGAAGCAAACCAGAAGGAAACAGCGCCCCCCTCAGATTTGCCAGATATCTCACTGTCATATGAATCACCACACCCTGCTTGCTGACCAGAAGTGTTTTTGTATGGAAATAAGGAAGGCTGAGTGTACCTGAGCCAATGTTGTAGACTTACTGAGCATCCCTTCCAGGCTACAGCTAAGTAAACCTTTTGTTAACTCTTAAGATGGTCTGTGAGTATCTTATTTTGTTTTAATCTCAAACTCTGAACTACCAGACAAGAATTAATAAAGCCTGATCTATAATAGTTGTTATGAGGAAACAGCATATATACTGTATATACATACATATGTGTGTCTATATACCTATATGTGTTTGTAAATAAGTATTCATATATTATATAGTGAGAGAGAAGGGAGAGGGAGAGAGATGATATATCAGAATTCTGATACCAAATTCTGCTGACATAGCCTTCAAGAACCCCAGAGTTATCTCTATGCCATGAGAAAGATTCAAAAGAAAACTTCATAAAGCAGTTCTTAGCTCTTATAAATGCTATATCTCCATATATAGGTTATATATTCACAAACTGCACCTTGTGGACTAGAATCCATCTTGATTAAGCTCCCAGGAAATCTCTTCACCAGAAAACTTATCATTCTGCAAAGGTTTCATCAGTTTTGGTAATCACACCTCTTTAGTACTCTCAGCACCCTCTGTCCTCCTGATGGGAGGGGTGGACAACAGAGTGAAGAACTCCTTCCACAGTCTCTATTTAAAGAAGTCTCACAAACTAGCCAACATACTTCCCACCAGCTGTACCTCTTGGACTGGATACTGCTATGCCCAAAACCAGCACTACCACCATCAGCACCAATAGATTTTCAGCTTTTTAATGGATTGTCTTACCCCCATGATATTGTAACTGCTTGAAGAGAAAGATCTTTCTCTTTTCTTAGTCACATCCCCAACATTTAGCACAATGCCTGGAACAATGCAGGAACTAATTTTTATTGACTGTCTGGCATTAAAATACCATCCAAATCTATCTTGATAGTGGTTTTCAGTCAGAGGAAATTCTGGAAAACCATCAGCTCATATACTATGGCTTCCTCAACCTTCAAGACCTGGAGTTTGAAGTGGTTTTATTTATTAGAAATGTCTGAGAAAGAGTTTGAGAGACTACGGAAAAAAATTTTAAAAACCTAAACTGAGACTCCCAGAGAGGGAATTTTTAGAACAAAGACAACTCCTACCTAATCATTCAATCATCTCTGCTTCAAATCAATTCAACAAATGTTTTTGACACACCTACCATGTTCAAAGAACAGATTAAAAATCACTACACTTCTTGACCTCAAGGAATTTATATTGCATGTTCTACCACCCCTCTGCCCAATGTGCTATGTGAGAGAGTAACAATGACACATAAGAGAAACAAATACTTCATTCAGCAAGCATTTATTAAGCACCCATTATATGCAAAGCATGGGGATGCAAAGACAAAACTAAAATAGTCACTTTCATTAAGGAGCTTACATTCTACTGGATGCTTGGAAAAGTAACTGGACCTACCAAAAACACATACAAAAATAATATGTCTGTTTCACTAATGTGTATAAATATTAAAAATTAGTACATCAAGGAAGAAAGAAATGAGCAGTTACATAATGCCCACTGTGTGCTGGGGCAGCTAAGTGGTGAAGTAGAAAGAGTGCTGGGCCCAGAGTCAAGAAGACCAATCTTCCCGAGTTGAAATGGTCTGTAAAAATCAGCTGAAGGAAACCACTCAGAATCTTTGCCAAGAAAACCCCAAAAGGGGTCACAGAGAATCAGATACAACCAAAAAATGACTAACCAACACATGATGTGTCAGGCACTATGTTAAGTGCTTTACAAAAATCTCATCTCACAACAAGACTGAGGTGCTGATACTATCCCCATTTTACAGTTGAGGAAACTGAGGCAGATAGCAGTTCAGTAACTAGCTCAGGATCACAAGGCTAGTAAGTGTCTGAGGTTGGATTTGAACTCAGATCTTCCTGACTTCAGGTCCAACACTCTATCCACTTCACCACTTAGCTGCCTACACAGCCCTATCACTGGTGAGTATTCATCATAAGTAACCTAATCAAAACTCACTATGTTGGAGGCAGCTAGGTGACACAGTGAATAGAGCACCAGCCCTGAAATCAGAAGGACTGGGTTCTGATCAAAACTCAGACATTTGACACACACAAACACACACAAAAAAATAAACTAGCCATGTGACCTTGGGCAAGTCACAACCCCAATTGCCCTACCCTCCCCCCTCCAAAAAGCAAAAAAAAAATTGCAAATTCAAAATAAATTTCAAATTCATATAGCTATAAAAATTATAAATAAAGAAAGCTCACATGCTGCTGCTGTCCAAACAACTTCATACTATGTTTCTCCCTTCCTACGGTCCCCTCAGCTTTCCGCCTCCAACTTGGGACCAGTAATCAAATCAACACTACCAGCCCTGAAAAGGTCATACCCATCAAGTCTTCTCTTGCTACTCTCACCATCCCTGCAATATACCTCTCCCTAGTCACCATTCCCTTAAATATATTAGTTTCCGTTATTAAAAATGTAAGCCCCTTGAGGGGTTTCCTTTTCCTGCCACATAGTAAGTGGTTAATACAAAAATTATTTTATTCAGTGAGTCATCATAGCATCTACAGTACTCAACAATTATACCTAGTGTGGTTGAGTCATTTTTTTTTGTTATATCTGATTCTCCATGACCCCTTTTGGGGTTCTCTTGGCAAAGATACTGAGTGGTTCACCATTTCCTTCACCTGATTTTTACAGATGATATGAACTCAGGAAGATTGGTCTTCCTGACTCTGGGATAGTTTTTGGAAGATGGAGCAGAAAGAGTTCTGGATATGGGCCAAGTAAGGAATTCTTTATTGTCAGAAAACCCTCTCAGCTAAGTATAAAGAGGCTCATCCCCAGAATGTTGGTAGTAATTAATTTTTTTTTCAACAACTCATGAAAATGTCTAGCAAGACATGGGGGAGCTGGGTTGCAAATAACAAACCAAACCCCTTCTGTAGGTGAAACCAGGGAATTTTGGAGAATTAAAATATATGTATAATTATAATAATTAATGATAACATTTTAATGACTCAATATAATTTCATATTCACATATACATACTATGGGATAAGGAAAGCAGTGATAACTTAGTACTCGCCCTCCAATATGCAGTGCTAGGGTCTAGCCAGAAAGGGGCAGTAGATATAAAGGGATGAGACCATCCACACTGTTTCTATATTGTGTTCTGTATGAAACTTCGATAACACTTGGAATGTGGGGACGAGCTTTTCAAATGTTATGGATTAAATGGAAGATAAAGGTCTTAACTTGACACTACGAGTAAAAGCATCAGAACTAAGGGGGACAATTTGAATATCAGAGATTAGAGTCCATAGATGTGGCTGAATTATGGAACAAGTGAGGAAACAGAATCCTTCCTTTTCTCCATCATGTGATGACTACATATTAAGCATTTCTATCATTCATATATAATATAGTAAGAATTTACATTAAGACAATCTTATTTTTGTCTTTGGGTCCCCAGAACCTAATACATTGCCTGGAACATAGTGACTGTGTAATATTTGTCAATTGTTGAATTTACATGTGCCCTGTGCTTCCTGAAGCATTATGGGAGCAACATATAGAAAATGCAGGAAACATTTAGAATTCCTGTACCTAGGACCTCTTTCCTACTATGTCTATTTTTAATAGGCATCCCTAGTATTCATTATAGTGATGTAGGTCCTGTGGATTTCCAGACGTTGTGTTGCTCTACATTCTACTTAAGGCCTAGAAATAAGCCACTTCCCAGAAATCACGGTGTTTCATCTGGAAGGGCCCTTAAGAAAGCCTCTCATCTAACCCCTTCATCTTACAATTGTAGAGTCCAGAGAGCTGAAGGATTTGCCTCAAGTCAAGGAGCTAACAAATGGCAAGGAAGAGTCAAACTCAAGCCTTTTAACTCCCTCTTCTTGGCCTAAAGTATTTTTAATCTTCTAATAATACATATTGATAAGGGAATGTGATTGTCAATGACTAGTCAATGTTTCTTCATAGGAAGAAAAACACATTTTTTCTTATTATTCCCTGTGACTCTAGGTCTAGATAGCTTTTACTCAAGGCACACAGGATGACTAAATAGTATTGCATAATGCTTAAGGTCCTATTAAAATTTTATTTTCTCTCTAAAAGAAAATAAACTAATAAAAGAACAGTTTCAAATAAACTGCTCACTTTGCTAGTTCTGACTGCACACATCAATAGAAAAACTTACTACGTGGTGTGTTTAGTCGGATGTTAAAAGGACTACTCTTTCCAAAAAAACTTCCTTCCTCCATAGTCTATTTAGTATTGTGCCTGAAAGTTCCACCATTAAAGTCATTCCTCTGGCCTCCCCTGATATTCCTATTCTATAATAATCTTCTCACTGACCTCAAATAGCATTTGTGATCCTGGACAAGACATGATTTCTGTCTGCCTTAGTTTCTTCAACTGTAAAATGGGAATAATAATTTCACCTATCTCCCAGGGTGTTGAGAATTAAAAATGAGATAACAGGGGTGGAGTCAAAATGGTGGAGTAGAAACAGCACTTCCATGGCACTCCAGCCCACACCACTTCCAATCCACGTAAAAGGGGACTCTGAACAACCTCTGGAGCTCCAGAAACCACAAAATGACACAAAGAAGCTGACCTCCCACTGAGGACAGCCCGGCAGCCCGGCAGGGAGAGTCCAGCACAGCACTCTAGGAGCCGAGCCCAGGACCTCCAGAGTCAGAGGTTTTAGCCCCAGGGAAGCCAGACCACCAGCCGGCTGGAGGGACCCCACAACACCAGCAGCTGTTGAGTTTCAAGAATTATCAACACATAGATGCCTAGGACAAAGTGAGAGGTCAGTGCTCTGTGGACTTTGGGACTGGTCGGGAGAGCACATCAGCATCTTCCCCTGGGAGCGAGAAGCTGCTGAAGAGCCAGAGTGGTTTGCGCCATATTGCCACATTGCAGCTTCAGCTCCTGGCCTGAGAACTGATTCAGTGATCAGTCTCGGGGGTAATTGCTCTTGCTTTACCCTTCTTGGATCTGGACTGTGATTTAGGGTAGAGGTCTTGAGGTGTGTGACCAGCTTGCCAGAGTATGTGGAGGCTTCACAGACTCCACCCAACTAATACCTCTGGCATTTGTGAAAACCCCAGAGTTTGGGACTGAAGCTCCACTGGCTGGTGGCAAAGTCCGACTGTGGCAACAAGCCCAAAAGTCAAGTAATTGAGTGGCAACATGCCTAGGCAAAGGAAACAAAATAAACAGAAAAATGCAACATTAGACTCCTATTTTGGGGCAAAGAGGATCAAAGCATGGAATAGGAGGAGGACTGTGAGGTCAGAAATCCTGCTCCAAAAGCCCCAAAGGAAAATACAAGCTGGCTACAGGCCATAGAGGACCTTAAGAAGCAGATAAGAGAAGTGGGGGGAAAACTGGGAAGAGAAATGAGAAAGATGCAAGAAAAGTATGAAAAGAGAGTCAACAGCCTGACTGCGGAAAATAACACCATAAAAAATAGACTAACTCAAATGGCAAAAGAGGCTCAGAAAGGAAATGAGAAGAAGAATGCCTTAAAAAGTCGAATTTGCTGGGGCGGCTAGGTGGCAGTGAATAGAGCGTTGGCCCTGAATCAGAAGGACCTGAGTTCGGAGCCGGCCTCCACACTTAATCCACACAAACAAAAACCTAGCCGTGTAACCTGGGCAAGTTACTCAACCCCAATTGCCCTAAAGGGGCGGCTAGGTGGCACAGTGAGTAAGAGCGCCGGCCTCAAACCCAACAACCCCCAAAAAACACCCACAAAAAAACACACCACAAAACCACAAAAAAAAAAGTCGAATTTGCCAGATGGAAAAAGAATCTCAAAAGCTCACTGAGGAGAATCATTCCCTCAGAATTAGACTGGAGCAAATGGAAGCTAGTGACTTTATGAGAAATCAAGATACTGTTAAGCAGATCCAAACAAATGAAATAATAGAAGGCAATGTGAAATATCTTATGGAAAAAAACACTGACCTGGAAAATAGATCCAGGAGAGATAATCTAAAAATTATTGGACTACCTGAAAACCATGATCAAAGAAAGAATCTAGAAAACATCCTTCAAGAAATTCTCAAGGAAAATTGCCCTGATGTTTTAGAACCAGAGGGCAAAATAGAAGTTGAAAGAATCCACAGATCACCTCCTGAACAAAATCCCAAAAAGAAAACTACTAGGAATATTATAGCCAGGTTCCAGAATTCCCAGATCAAGGAGAGAATATTACAAGTAGCCAGGAAGAAACAATTTCAATATTGTGGAAACACAATCAGGATATCAAAGGACCTGGCAGTTTCTACACTGAGGGATCAAAGGGCATGGAATATGATATTCCAGAGGTCAAAGAAGCTGGGATTAAAACCAAGAATCACCTACCCAGCAAAACTGAGTATCATGTTTCCGGGGAAAATATGGTCATTCAGTGGAATAGAGGACTTTTAAGCATTCTTGAGGAAAAAACCAGAGTTGAATAGAAAATTTGACATTCAGACACAAGAAGCAAGAGATGCTTGAGAAAGTAAACAGGGAAAATAAACCATAAGGAACTTATCAAAGGTGAACTATTTACATTCCTACATGGAAAAATGATAACTGTAACTGATGAAACCATTCTCAGTATGAAAACAGCTGAAGGGTATATGGTTATATGAATACATATGTGAATGTGTGTATATATTTTTACAAGTATACATAGATAGAAGGCACAGGTCAAATTTAATGGGAAGAGATGATACTTAAGGGGTGAAATTGAGAGGTGAGAGAGTAATATGGTGAGAGGTGATGGGGAGAGACAATGGGGTGAACTGTCTCCTGTAGAGGAGGCAGGGGAAAGTAGTTGCAGGGGAGGGGAGAAACAGGAAGGCAAAAAGGCAAAACATTATTCTCATTAAATTTGGACTAGGGAGAGAATTGCGTGCTACTAAATAGGGTGTCCCACCTTATAGGAGTGGGGGGGGAGAAAGATGGGGGAAGGTGGTAGAGGGGAGGGTGGGCTGGGGGGGAGGGAAGTTGGAAGCACTCACTTTTGAAAAGGGACAGGATCAAGGTGGGGAATGGACCAGGTGGAAGGTGGGATGGGAGGGAGGGAAATACAGTCATCTTTTACAATATATCTATTATGGTAATGTTTTGCATAGCTACACATGTACAGCATATACTGAGTTGCTTATCTTCCTTTTAAAATAAAATTTAAAAAAAATATATATATATACTATGATAAATACTATTTTGCATATAATTTGGAGATAAGATGTACAGGCAATGGGGTGCAGGGATTCACCTCGACCTACTAGAAAAGTCAAAGGGGGTATGGGAGAAGAGCTGGGAGAGAGCAGATTGGATGAGGGGATATCCTGTGGGACTGCTATTCTGGGGTGGTGGGTAGGGGAAAAATGGGGAAAAACTGTAACTCAAAATCTGTCAGAAATGAATGATGTAAACCAAAAGTTAATAAAGCATGGGGGATAATAGGGAGGCAGAGCCAAGATGGCGGAGTAGAAACAGTGCATCCAAGCCACTCTCCCCCCAGATCACCTCCAAACTATGTAGAAGGGTACTCTGAAAAACTTCTGGAGCCCCAGCACCCACAGAACAACACAGAGAAGCTAACCACCCACTGAGAACAGCCCAGCAGCCCTGCAGGAAGGACCAGCACAGCACTCTGGGAGCCTGCAGTGCAGTGTGCGGGGAGCCAAGCACAACTCCACCTGAGTCACGGTTTTAGCCCCAGGGCGGCAGGGCCAGCAGCCGGCTGGAGGGACCCCAGAACACCAGCAGCTGTGGCAATTCCAGAATTATCAACACAGACATGCCTAGGACAAAGTGAGAGGTTAGTGCCCTTTGGACGTTGGGACCAGTATTTGGGGAACACATCAGCTTCCTCCCCTGGGGACTAGAAGCCACTGAGGAGACATGCCATTTTGTAGTTTTCAGAGGCAGCTCCAGCTCCTGGTCTGCGAACTGTAGGGAGATCCAGCAATCAGTCTTGGGGGGTAATCGCTCTTGCTTTAACTTCCCTGGATCTGGATTGTGATCTGGGGTGGAGGTCGTGGGTGGGTTGCCAGCTTGCCAAAAACGGAAGTTGTCCCCCCAACATGTTCCAGACAAAAATTCCCCTGTCTGGCAGCAGAGCCACACTGTGGCAACAAGCCCAAAAGTCAAGTAATTAAGTGGCAACATGCCAAGGCAAAGGAAACAAATTAAACAGAAAAATGCAACCTTAGACTCCTACTTTGGGGGCAAAGAGGATCGAAGTATAGAGTGGGAGGAGGGCTGTGAGGTCAGAAGTCCTGCTCCAGTAGCCCCAGAGGAAAACATGAGCGGGTTGCAGGCCATAGAGGACCTTAAGAAGGACTTTAAAAATCAAATAAGAGAAGTGGAGGAAAAATTGGGAAGAGAAATGAGAAGGATGCAGGAAAAGTATGAAATGAGGGTCAACAGCCTGACTGAGGAAAACAACACCTTAAAAATAGACTAATTCAAATGGCAAAGGAGGCCCAAAAGGGCAATGAGGAGAAGAATAACTTAAAAAGTCGAATTTGCCAGATGGAAAAAGAATCTCAAAGTTCACTGAGGAGATTCATTCCCTCAGAATTAGACTGGAGCAAATGGAAGCTAGTGACTTTATGAGAAACCAAGATGCTGTTAAGCAGATCCAAAGAAATGAAAGAGTAGAAGGCAATGTGAAATATCTCAGGGGAAAAACCACTGACCTGGAAAATAGATCCAGGAGAGATAATTTAAAAATTATTGGACTACCTGAAAGCCATGATCAAAGAAAGAACCTAGAAATCACCCTTTAAGAAATTCTCAAGGAAAATTGCCCTGATGTTTTAGATCCAGAGGGCAAAATAGAGGTTGAAAGAATCCACAGATCACCTCCTGAAAAAAGATCCCAAAAAGAAAACTCCCAGGAATATTATAGCCAGGTTCCAGAATCCCCAGATCAAGGAGAAAATACTACAAGCAGCCAGGAAGAAACAATTTCAATATTGTGGAAACACAATCAGAATAGCCCAGGACCTGGCAGCTTCTACACTGAGGGATTGAAGGGCATGGAATACAATATTCCAGAGGGAAAAAGAGCTAGGAATGAACCCAAGGGTCACCTACCCAGCAAAACTGAGTATTTTGTTTCAGGGGAAAATATGGTCATTCAGTGGGATAGAGGACTTTCAAGCATTCTTGAGGAAAAAACCAGAATTGAATAGAAAATTTGACATCCAGACACAAGAAGCAAGAGATGCCTGAGAAGGTAATCAGGGAAAAGAAATCAAAAGGAACTTATCAAAGTTGAACTATTTACATTCCTATATGGAAAAACAATAACTGTGACTGATGAAATCTTTCTCAGTATGAAAATAATGGAAGAAGGGTGTATGGTCATATGAATACATATGTGAATGTGTGTATATATGTTTACAGTTATATATGGATAGAGGGCACAGGTTGAATTTGTTGGGAAGGAAGGATACTCAAGGGGTGAAATTATGAGGTGAGAGAGGAAAGTGGCAAGAGGATATGGGGAGAGACAGGGTAGGGTAAACTATGTCATGTAGAAGAAGCAAGGGGAAGTGGCTGCAAGGGAGGGGAGGAATAGGAAGGCAAAAAGGCAAAACCACATTCTCATTGAATTTGGTTCAGGGAGAGAATGACATACATACTTAATGGGATATCTTAACCTGCAGCAGAATAGGGGGTAGGGGGATGAGAGGAGTGATGATGGATGGGAGGGCATCCTTGGGGGGAGGGGAGGTTGGAAGTACCCACTATAGAAGAGGGATAGGATCAAATAAGGAATGGACAAGGTGGGGGGGTAGGATGGTTGGGAGGGAATTATAAGCAGCCTTGTACAATATATCTACTATGGTAATGTTTTGCATAGCTAGACATGTATAACATATACTGAATTACTTATCTTCCCAGAGGGAATGGGTGACAAGGGAGGAAGGGAATGGATCTGAAATTCAAGGTCTTAAGATTAAATGTTTCAAATATATATAAATACTATTATTAATACTCTTTTGCTTGTAATTGGGAGATAAGATGTGCAGGCATTGGGACACAGAAATTCACCTTCCTCTAATGGAAAAGTCAAAGGGGGTATGGGAGAAGATATGGGAGAGAGCAGATTGGAGGAAGCGATATCTTGTGGGACTGCTATTCTGGGAGGGTGGGTAGGGGAAAAACAGGGGGGAAAATAATTGTAACTCAAAATCTGGTGGAAATGAATGATGTAAAACAGAAGTTAATAAAGCATTTGTTTAAAAAATAAAGCATTTGGGAAAAAAAAAGAAAAATCAAGGAGGCAGAATAGTTGCAATGATGAGAAGGATAGATCATTGCAGTGCCTGGTGTCTCTGGATATGAGTTGCTGTAACATATTTGCAAACTGGCCATAGTCAATATTTTGCAAATAAAACCAAATGCCTCATAAAGTTGAATGGGTTAGAAATTTGCTGAACCGTTTCCAGAAACTCAGAGGTACAGACAGGAGTATGATGGAAATAGTTTAAGTTGGCTCATAAGAGTTGATTGTTAAATTTGCAGTGTGAACATTTATACCTCAGAAATCAGCAAATGTGGGACAGCTAGGTAGTGCAGTGAGTAGAGGACCAGCACTGAAGTCAGGAGAACCCTAGTTCAAATTTGACCTGAGGCACTTAACTAGCTGTGTGACCTTGGGCAAGTCACTTAACCCCAATTTCCCTGTCTTTCCCCCTCCAAAAAGACAAAAAAGAAAAAGAAATCAGCAAATGTTATGTCAGCACTTGATTTGTTGTTTTGTTGATGGTTTACACTTAGGGAATTAATGGAGAAAAAAGGTAAATAATGCGTATTAAATTTAAAAGTGTGTCCTATGTATGTTTATTTTTTCAAAGGGGTGGTTGTTAAATATATTCATCACTGATAGTATAGTGAAAAGCATACTATATTTAGAGTCAAAAGCCCCAGCTTTGAATCCCCATTGAACTGGGTGACTTTGGGCAAATCTTTTAAACTTCTCAGTTTTCTCATCTGGTTAAGCACTTATTAAATTAAATTGGAATTAAAAACTCAGAGTGTAAGTTTTTTGAGGGCTTTTCTTTGCCTCTTTTTTTGTGTCGGGAGCACTTAGCCAAGTGTCTGACACATAGTAGGCAATTAATTTTATTGTTTCATTGACTAAACTCATGGAGTTGAAATGAAAGTAATTTTAAGTTGTAAAGTGCTATTTAAATGGGATTTATTAAGATAATTATATTCTCATTCTCCATCTTTGATGATATTGTCTTTCAAAGTAGACTTTGTATGATTGACATTGGTATACCTGGAGTCACTTTGCTTATCTGTCTTCCCTTTATGCCAATGGTTAAGAAAAGGCAATAATAACTAATAGGGTTTTGAAAGTCACATAACAGCATCCCAAAGTATCTTTCCCTGTACTTGTTGTGCTGTTTTCAGTGCCCCTCCTCAAATGGAGTGTCCAGAACTGAGCATAATTCTCCAGATGGCGTCTAAGCAGAATATTCATTGTGGATGCTATATTCCTATGTGTGGTCTGAGGAGAGCTTTGATTCCAGATGGCATATTTCCGTATGTTCACTATAAAAATGCATTTGTTAATTGCATTTGCTAATTTAATTCAGCTCATTACTCTGGTCAGCCAGGCCAAACAGTTCAGATATTGCTTGTAAATTCTCAGTGTACTATTTTAAATGCCCATATTCACTAGGTGGCAGTGTTGTTCCGGCTATGTATCAGAACTTTTAGAGGTAAATTTAACTTTTAACTTTGAGAGGTAAATTTTCCAGTTTGGGCACTAGAACTCACATTTGATTTGTCAATCAGCTGTATTTTGAGCAGAAACTACAACTTTCCGAAGCTCCTAAGGTACCCTACCATTTAAGGGGTGTCCTATAGCCAGCTCAAATTAATGCTTAAGAGTCAACTGTTTTTAAATTTTCAGTGTTAGCATTTACACCTTAGAAAACAAAATGCTATGAATCAGGGCTTGATTATTATTTTTGTTAATTGTTAAGACGTGAGAAAGTGGCATAGAAAACATTGATAATTCAGATTAAACATAATAGTATGCGATGGGTTAGGTTTTTTTTTAGAGATCCAGTTGTTAAATATATACCAGCACATCCCTGCTAATCATGATCATTCAGGAAAAGGTTAAGTGAACTGTGTTTTGCCCATACCCTTACTGATCCTCTTCCTTCCTTCCTTCCTACTATAAACTGAATTTAGAGTAGGAAAAGAAAATTTTTTGCCACCAGATGTCAGGCAAGGAAAGGAAAGAGTCTGAAATTTGAATTATAAAATTGAGTTTGCAAAAGCAACTCTGGTAAAAACATATATATATATATATATATATATATATATATATATATATATATATATTCTTTTTTAAAAAATCAAAGATTTTAAAATATGACTACTTCAAGGATATGTGATTTTGTTAATGTTTTTCCTTCTACCAATGCTATAGATTATCACCTTTCCAAACCTTAAAAACCATTTTGATAAAAAAAATGAATTTGTTTTGGGGGGGGAAAAATCTATCTCTTAGAGATCTGTTTTCGGATGAATAGTTTCTGCACTTAGCAAAACTAGTCCTCAAATGAGAAAATTGTTGAACCATACTGGTAAAAGACTTCTATAACCCAGGATCATCATTAAAGATAAAACATTAGGACTTCTATAAGTAAGTATGAATTATGTCATAAGTAAGTCAATACACATAGGTATCAGAAGGTTAAGGGAAATATTAGCCAAACACAGCCAGACTAAGGCAGAATATTTTGTAGTAGAACAATCCTTAAAAATATGGTCACTAAGAAGGTAAATATATGTGTAAGTTGTGGTCTAGGATCCCCTAAAATTCTGATTTCTCATGGACTAGATCAGATTTCAAGAGAAAATGACATATTTAGTATCTGGAGTATACTCTGAGGAAAATCCTCAAACTTTGCAAGTGTCTAGATTTCTTCAAAATTAACTAATGTGGTCCCAAGCTTCTACCTAATCACTTAAGGTAACAAGTACACATTGAATAGAGGACAGTCTTTAATTTTGCCCCACAGAAAATTCAGAAATGCAAAAGATTCATAAAAGTCTATAAATACAAAAAAAAAAAAACCATGTAATCAAATTACTTATGGGAGTCCCTAAGCAGTTACAGAAAACACATGCAATAGCATAGCTCTTCAGGAAGAAACTAAACTAAGGGTTGCACTGAGATTCCAGGGGACTCTTGTTTGTCCTACACAGTCTTTGTTGTTGTTCATTTGTGAAGAGGACCAATGACGTCACAGGGTGATGGCTTGACTTGCATGTGAATTGGTTTTAAGTGAGGCAGTTACACAAAGTCATCAGCCTCACTCTTTCTTCCAGAATCATTGAAGTCCACTAGCAAGGCAAAAGTCAGGACAACTGATGATGGCCTGGGATACCGATGACCTTGGCATCTTCAATGTATGACCAAACTCTAAGTGCTCCAGAGCTCCTGATTTTAGCCACCTTTCATGGCCATTGGGGAAAAAAATATGTCCTCATATGCCCATTCTACTGGTGAAATCTTCATCACATGCTTATGGTAGACATCCCCCTACTTCACCAATGAATTGGAGACCTCTTGGTTACCCACAACCTAGTTCATCCCATTTGCTGAGGCAGTTTTACTGGGGTATGGACTTTTCGAATGCTACAGCTTCTTGGAGACACAGGTGAGAGTTCAATGAAAGGTAGACACCAAAGGTAGATGAGCAACCCTGAAAAGGGCTCAATAAGCCCTCACACCAGGGTGCTAGTCCTCCCTGAATACCACCCCCCTTTCGGATTTGCCATTCATGAAGCAAAATCTTTAATCCTTCTCATTGGAAATAATCTTCTCTCTCCTAAGAATCTGGAAGAAAATTATATCTTTCATCCATTTTCCAACATGGTACATTGAATTATGGTATTCGTGTATACAGAGGCAGGGAGGTGACTCAGTGGATAGGACAGTAGAGATGAATCAGGAGGTCTTCAAATCCCACTTCCCTCCCTTAATAACCATGTGATCTTGGGCAAGTCACCTGCTTCTCAAGGTTGTTGTGAGGATAAGATAAGGTTACATTCTTAAAGGGTTTTGCACATTTCACACTAGGCAAATGCTAATTATTATTGTTATTATGATTATTATTATTATTACACCTTATTTTACATTTTCTACTAGATTCTAAGTCCCTTACATCAGAGACCAAACTTTATTCTTTATATCTTCTTCCACACTTAACATAGATTGGGGCACACAGTAGAAGCCTTTGACCACATTATAATTTAACTTATATGCAAATCAGTCTGCAATTTTATGGATTTCATCTCTGTGGTTGGCAAGTTGATTAAAAAGGAAAAGAAAACCACAAAGCAACTCATTTGAAACCTAGCTAAATCCAAACAGTATCTTACTCCCAAGAACTGGAAAGAAACCAGAGAGAAAGCACTAACCTGATTGTTCTTCCTTCAAGTTCCAGATCATTTTTCTTATATGAAATCTAATTAGGTTTGAAGCATCTGGTTTTGAGAGAGAGAGAGAGAGAGAGAGAGAGAGAGAGAGAGAGAGAGAAAACCATGTGTGGAGTCTCAGGATATCCTCAGCCCCCCTCCAATTCTCAGTTAATATGATACAATAGATGATAATAGAACAACTCAGAGTTCCCGTTTTTATAGGATGGTCTACTTCATAAAGACCTTTCCTCACACAATTTTTTGAGGATAGCAGTGCGAGTGACTATCTCCATTTCAGAATAGAGTAAACTGAGGATTAGTAAGAGGAAATGACTTGCCTAAAATCACTAGGACTAGAAAATGGGAGAGCTAGGGACTAAACTACAGCTGATTTTTTCCAGACCAAGTTTTCTTTGACTATCTTATGGAGGTGAGCAGGGTAGAGAAAAGCTCCTTGAATGTCAGTTCTTTGATGGCACTATTTTGTTTTTCCCTTTCAATCACAAGTGTCTTATTCAGTTCTTTGTGCATAGAAGGCACTTTATCATTGGGGAGAAGGGGAGAGAGTATTTTATCACATTAACTGAGAACTAAGGTAAATTGCATTTCCAGTGTTGGCTCTGCTTTGGGCAAATCACTTCATCCCTGGGGAACTCTTCTGTAAACAAAGGGCATTGAGCTAGATGGTTTTTTAAAGTCCCTTTAAATCTGAGATTCAGTGAATCTCTGTTTCCAAATGAATGAATTCTGGGCAGTGTTACAGCTCATAAAAATCAGTTTGGTATTCACAAGGCTAAATATCTTCTAATTCCCTACTTCAACATTTGTGTCTTAAGTTTTGAAACTAAAAATAAAATATTCAAATCCAAGAACTGTAAGGGGAAAAGCAGTTTTCTCAGGAAAGGGTAGGGGAAAAGAAGATGAAAGAAGGCCCATTTATTCCAAAGGATTCAGAAATTTGCCATCACAAATGTAGGCAGGGGAAGTCTGAAGTCTGTTTATATTTGCACTGATCCAAAACCAAACAAACCAAAGGGTTGTGTCTATGACAACTTAAAGCTCGTTGATGGCATGGATGTGGTGATGTGTGCTTTTCATAATAAGATAGCTTTCAAAATGTGTTGATGCCCTAGTTATTATACTGAAACACACGACTGGATAGCAGAAAGCTGCCAGATTTCGATAGACTTGCTCGAGTTACCATGTGAATGTTTAATCGTGTTTAATATATTGTTGCTTGGCTACATCCAGAAAACAATTCAATTCATTTGAAGGAAATGCAGTATGACCATCTGCTTTGCCTCTTCACCCTAAGAACCAAGGGCCTTTCCATCTGACTGGCAACTGAAACCTCCTTTATCATCATTACCCCCGATTAGAACATGAGTTCCTTGAAAACAGGGATTTTGTTGTTTTCTAATTCCAGGCCCAATATTTTGCACATGGTTAACACTTAAATGCTTATTCATTCATCATTCATCTCTTATCCTCAAAGCAGACCTATGTTTAATATTAATAAACTAAAACCACTAGAAGAGGTATACATGCAATCAAGTTTTTTCAAGGTTTTATAGATGACTTTTTTTTGCTTTTTTTTGGAGGACAGTTGGGGTTAAGTGACTTGCCCAAGGTCACATGACTAGTTTTTGTGTTAAGTGTCTGAGGTCAGATTTGAACTCAGATCCTCCTGACACCAGGGCTGGTGCTCTATTCACTGTGCCACCTAGCCACCCCCAAGATGACTTTTTTATATATAATCATTTCTTGATATAATCCTTTCTCTATCCTGACCCATTTAGCTCTCCTTTGTAAAAATAAAAACAAATTAGCAAAGCTAGCCAACCCCAGTGCTCATATATAAGTTTGTGATATTTTACATCCATAGTCCTTACCCTCTCTACCAAGAAGAAGTAGACATAGTCCACCATCATCCATCTACTGGAATCAGTACTGGTCACTCATTCAATATGGCATTGGGAATCACTAAAATATTTGAAGATGAGAAATATTAAAGAGTTAACTTCTACAGTATTGCTAATTAGTCCTACCCACTTTAATATGTATCACCTACCAGTGCACATTAATATAGGCTAACTAAAGTATGGTCTGTAACCCAGACCGAAATAAACATAAGGAGATGTCACCTGAGAAACATTACTGTGTAGATAGATAGGAATCAGATTTGGGGCACTTACTAATTATCTGTCCTTAAAAAACTCACTTAATCTATTAGGGCTCTAGCTGAGGAAATGGAACTAGATAATGTCTAAAACTCGTTCAAGTGCTCAATCCCACCATCCTGTGAATTTTTTTCCCCAGAGGTGAACTGGTCTAGGAAAGGCTGTGTTGGTATCATCAGTCAATCAGTCAACAAAATTAATTAAGGATCTGCTATGTGAGCTAAGCAATGGGAATACAAAGAAAGATAAAAGATAGCCCCAGCTCTCAAGGAGTTAATAGAGAAGAAAGCATAAAGGAGAAGAAAGACCCCAGGGTCCCATCTCTACTCAGAAACATGCTGCTGTAAGAAGAAGGAAGGAAAGAAGGAAGAAAACAAGTGTTTATTAAGGACCTAATATGTATCAGGCTCTGTGCTAAGCATTTTACTGATGTTCTCTCATCTGATACTCACAACAACTCTGGCAAGTATGTGCTGTTATCATCCCCATTTTATAATTGAGTAAACCGAGGCAAGCAAAGGTTGAGTTGCCCAGGATCACACAGCTGGTAAATATCTAAAACAAGATTCGAACCCAGGTCTTCTGATTCCAGGTCCAGCACTCTATTCTCTGTGCTGAGCACACTAAGCAATGTGGTTTCATCACTAGAGAGAAGGTGTTGGAGCCAGTAAGACTTGGATTCACATCCTATTTCTGACACAGTCACCATAAGACCCTGGGTAACTCGTTTAACCACTCAGTTTTTTGGGCAACTCTCTAAGGCTATAAGGTGCGTAGAAAGTGCCATCTTGCAACAGCAGAAGTTTCTTGCCCAGAGTTCCCTACATCAATGAAATCACAAATCCAGTCCTGATTCCAAATCAGAATTCTAAAACATTCCAAGCTTCAGACACTTTATAGTGCTTCAATTTCCTCATCTGTAAAATGGGGTATGATATCTACACAAGTCACCTCACAGAGATTTTGCTAGGAAAATTTAGCAGGGATAAATATTTCCCCAGTCATGATATATGGCTTTGTACATGTATGAATATGTATGACCAGAAAAAGATCAGGCCAGTCATGAGAGAGTGAGGAATAACAGGTAGGCAGCCCAAATGTTTTGTTGATCTACACACAATATTAGCAGAGAATGTAAAAAAAAGAGCCCTGTTCAATAAGGTATGGCTACATGGCTAGATTGAGATCTGTGCCAATAGAAATGGTACAAATGCCAGCAAGATTCATCAAAGCGTCATGGCCTATCTCTCTCAGTTCCCCTTTTTATCTAAGACCTCATGTCATTTGAAAGAAAACTGTTTCTGATGCTGCCATTTCTAGGATTAAATGTCAACTCTAACACTGAATCTCTTTCCCCATCATCATGTTTCATATCGATGGAACTAAAAACAAGCATCTGTGAATTCATGTTCTCTTTTCCACATCAATCTTTGCAGTCAAGCCTGTTGGCAATGATAAAATGTGAGGATGATCTTGATAATAAAATGAAAAGAACATTAATTTTTCTGATGTTGATTTTTTCCCCTTTTTCTTAAGTCTCTTGAACAATCATCATCAGGCTGGTAAAAATCTTTAACTGTTATAAGCTAAATGTATAATCTCCAGGCCTCAGTTTCCATACCTGTAAGATAAGAGGCCTAGAAGAAATGATCTTTAAGGTCCTCCCACTTCTAAATCCCACAATCTTCATAGGATTTCAAGGTTTGAAAGTTCAGAGGCTGTCTATACCAGCCAGTAGCTGACAAGAATACCTTCTACAATATTTTGAAAATTGTTCACATTCATACATCCATTTCTATTTATCCCCAACTATCAGTTACTATCATCCACATCTTACCTTAGGGGAGAAAAAGGACCGAAGGATTTACAAGAGAGGAAAGGAGTCCCTAAATATGGCAGTAAGAGCAATTAGACAGGAGAGTATAAAAGATACCCATAAGAATAACAAATAAAAAGCAGGTGGTGATAGCTTAAATGACCATGAAAGCAGGCAGAATAATCCTAGAATTTCAGCACAGGCTATTTGCTTAAGAAATCACTGCAAGGAAGTTTAACATTTCTAGTTGAGTGGCAGGATGATTGAATGCCTGTATAATCTGGTGATCAAATGTCATTAGGGGAAAGTACTTTGGGGAGTAGAGGGCACTGTAGGAATTCAAAAGATCTAGCCATTATCCATTTTTTCACCTCACATAGAGATTGGGATTAGACCTATGATTTCATCAATGTGGGGAACTATCAGATGAGGAAATTCCCTCTACTAATGCAGGTCAGCACTTTCTCAGAAACTTACAGTCTTAGAGAGTTTGCTAAAGCATTGAGAAATTAAATGATTTACCCAGGATCATGCAGCCAGTATGTTTCATAAGTGGAACTTGAAACTTGAATTCATGTGTTTCTGGCTTCAAGCTCAATTCTCTATACATGTACATCCCTCTGTCTCTCCCTTCTCCTTATATGCCACCATTTTGTTTTGGGGTTTTTTTTAATTATGTGAGTAAACCCCAGCAAGCACACATCAAATATGACCTGCTGAAAAGCAAACTAATTTGGGAGAAGTATTGCCTTCTATGATTTCATATATATTTATATATACATATCAGTAAGACACAAAGGATGTCAAATGTAACCTTGTATGTACCCACCGAAAGACACTAATCTGTCCTTGTTTTGCAATAATATGACATGACATTCATATATTTTGGGTAGCTTTAAGTGACTTTCCTATTTAGGAAAGGAAGTTTTATTAAAGATGCCAAAGATACACCACCTTTTTCCTTATTTTTATTAACAATATGTTATATCATGGTCAATTCTTAATATTTCATGGTTCTTAGCTTTCATGGGGGACAGATACTAGAAAAACACTATCACTGGAAACTGGTAAGCAGAGTAATTCTAAGGCAAATTTAGGGATTGAGACCTCCCTCACATCCCATCTACTAGATAGATAGATACACCTTTAGGTTAACAAATGTGACTATCCCCTTGATTGATTGGTTGATTGGCTATTGTCCTTCACACTCAGAGGATTAAAATTACATCACTATGTCAGAGTCAATGGACAGTATGTCTAACTGTGTCTGATCAGACCAACACAAGCTCAGAAGGCTCTACCGCATGTCAGGGACAAATAGCCCTTATGACCATTTGGGCATAAATTTGCACATTCTGCATTTCCTTTGGGCTACCACAATTTTGTTTTGCTTGTGTCCCTTGGAAGAATTAAGCCTGATCTAGATCACTTCAAGATACATTGTGTGCCATGTACTTTGACTTTATAAGGCATGGACATTTTGATGGAAGACTCACCATGCTGGGAAAGAAAATTATAAAGAAAGCATGCATTAGTGGGATGCTTGCTAGGGAATGCTTTGGACAGGCAGACAGCATGATGCCACTGTTTGCCTTAGGCCAAGGGAGAGGGATCAAAAGGAGACGTGGGAGGCAGAAGACCAGTTTTATTTATTCAACATGGTCTGTTTAGGACTATCATGGCCGAGACTGCCTACAGTTACTGTTGGAAAGCAGCTCCCCTTTTGTCTCAGATATGCTTCTGTTGCCTAACATACTATGTAAATGGGAGTCAAGGTACCCAGAGGCAGCAGAATATACTGTTAATAGCATAGATTTGCAGTGAGAAGAAATAGCAAAAAAGATGGGAATTCTATCCCCCTTCCCCACACCCCCTCCCCCACACCCCCCGCAAATAATAACAGTTTCCTAGATATAAACACCCTTGAAAACCAGAGTGTGGAGAAAAACTAGAGCCGAGTTAGGCTATGTCCCTTAGCACATCTTAAATGCAAGCCCTCTCCTTCCCAGGATTTCTTGTTCTTAGCTGTTGGGATTGTCAAGGTTCTGGGAAACCCATATGGGGAACTTATGTCTAATTTTGCAAATAAGATTTTATGCTAGGAAACACTGTGAGTTACAAATAGGCCTCAAGTAAAACAAAACATTTGTTTTACTAGACCTAGTGAACTTCTGGAGAGGAACTTCATCTTTCAATTATGACTATTTTTGTTTAATGAAGGTGGGGGTAGGTAGTGAGGGGGAGATTATAAATAGATACAAAAGTAAATTGTTTTAATGAGTGTTTGGGACTCAATGGTCTCTTAAGTCCTTTCCAGATCTAAATCAATGATACTATAAACTTTAAAGTGCTGTATAAATGCTAGTCACTAGAAAGGCAAATTGCTGTTATTTGGAGTCAGAATTTGTCTTCCAGTCCTAGTTTTTCCACTTTTTGACCATGTGGTCTTAAGCAAGACTCTTCTCATTTGAGGATTTCATAAAAAGGAAAGGGTAGGACTGGATCATCCACTTCTGAATCTCTATAGCCAAGAAGTTGTTATTGGATGCCCATTTTTTATCTGTATTATGAGAAATCCTGTAGAGCAGAGGTGTAAAAAATCCCTGGATGTATGTGACCACAACACTCCCATGTATATGCAGCCTGAACCACACTAAAATGTAATTGGGAAATATTTAACAAAATAAATAAAACTACAACAAAACATAGATAATGTTCATTTACAGTTTTCTAAGTCAATATGTGGCCTGGAAGGGATTAGTTTCTATATGACACCATTGCTGTAGAAGTATATGAAAAGGAAATCAAACTCCACTGTCCATAAACTCATGAACATGGATCTTTATACAATCACATCAGCTCCCCAGCCCATTTCTAATGTATGTAATTACTAATAATAACAGGGTGAGGGGAGAACAGAAACTCCACAGATATCATGAAACCACTTCTAGGAAACCTGTCATAGGGATAAGGATAGTCAGGGTAGAGATATATGGAGGAACTTACCTGTGGAATAACCAGGGAAAGGAGGAAGGGTGCTATCTGCTAGATTTCTATTTATTTCTTGACAATTAGGTGCTAAGCTCAGTTCTTTTTCTACTGTTGAAAGAAATTAGATGCTGTCAGTACCTCTAAATTGGGGGGAGGGGACTGGAACAGATACCTATGTAGGAGGTCCTAGATATGACTCTGTAAAGGGTTATTTTGTACTTTTGTCCATTTCATGTATAACCCACTGGATCGAGGTCCATTTGCATAAGACTTTATTTCATTAGTGAAGATTGATTTATACTCAATGTTTAATGCATATGGCAAAGTTATATTGGGCAAGACCTTGGGGAAAAGAGATCCAGGTCTTCTGGCTTCTAACTTTGAGAAAGAAGACACTGGGTCCCAAACTTTCTTTAAGTCCCTGAAGGGAAAGAAAGTCTCTGGGGAGAAGCCAATGTGTAGAAAAGCTAGTCCCTCGATCATATCCTATCTCCAACTTACTATAATAGAGACTAGATGATTTCCCCCTTGGTAAGATTGGGGATTCTAGGGTAAGCTAAGATATCTTACTCCCAATGGGAAAGCTCATTCACTCTGTGTATTGTCTGGCATATTCTCATCTGCTGAACTGTGAAGCATTCAAACTCTACTAGAGAGCACAGCTCCAACAGTTGGCCATGTTGTTCAAATATTAAACATAGATTGCCTCAAAGACTATTTTACAGAGAACTCACATTAGGCAAGCACTTGCAGAGAGGTCAGAAGAAAAGATTCAAAAACATTCTCAAGGTCTCTCTAGAGACCTTTGGAATCAATTGGGAGACACTGGCACAGGACTGTGCCTGTGTCAAAGAAAGCACTGTGCTCTATGAACAAAACAGAATCACAGTAGCTCTAAAGAAACACGAAATGTGCAAATTTAGAGAAATCCCCACTCCAATGTTCATATGAACGATTTGTGCCCAACTTGTGGTAGAGTCTTCCAAGCTTCATATTGGTCACACAATAGGACACACTGTACCTTGACCCCAACATAGTTATGTCATTTTGGTCCTTGTGCAGAACAAAGGTCAGCAACCAACATTTTCTAAATTCTATTTGTTAGAAGCTTGGACAAATGAATGTATTTGCTATGGGTGTTCTCTGTATAAATTCACGTTTAATAGGAAGGGAGCCAAGGCGCGGCTATGTAGCTCTGGGCACTCAGTGCCCCATTAAGAGATAATGATTAGGAACTCAGCTTGAATCTGAAAATTATTCCAATAGGCTAACTATTTAGGGAGGAGGGGACATGCAATTCTAAGCAATTCCTTTCTCTGAGGAAAGCAGAGTGACCAGCTTGTGGTCAACTCCTGCTTCCCTTCTTGGCAAGTATCAAAGGCTCCCTTGGAGATGAGTAGATAGGACAAACTCTAAAGATATCTATTTATACCTTCTTATGAGCCACATCTAGACAGATCCACAATAATATTCAAGGCAACACAGAACATACTACCCCTTATACATGCATTTGTCATACATGTCCCCTCCCCCAAACTAAAACCTGGTAGCCAATCCCCTAGTGATTAGCCTCTGTGCATTTAAATAAACTAGATCTTGGGAAAATTACAGTCTGTCACCCAGTCAGTACTCAAATCCTTTGCATCATCTTAATATAATCTAAATCACCTTGGGCTCCACATTCAAGCATTCAAGAACTAACTCCAGAAACATCTTTATGACTCAATGAGTCATTAACTAGGACACTTGGGAAGAGCACCCCACACAATGTTTCAGAATTAAGTCTTACTTTGTGTTGTTGTCCACTGAAGGTTTTACTGTAATTCATGTCACTTGGCTTTTCACTAAGGAAGTCCTACATATCATGAAATGGGCAGTTTTCTGACAAAAATAAATTCAAAAGAAGGACTGTGAAAAAAAGGCGTCTTCCACCACTTCTTTACAGAGGTGGCCAACTATGAATGTGGAAACTGTGTACAATATCAGGCTTTTCCAATAAGTTGTTTTTTTCTACTGAACTTCTTTATTTCAAGTTCTCATCTCTGAGACACCAGACTTTTTCTATGTGAGCACTTGTTATCCTAACTGAACCCAGACCTATGACACAACTTCTGGGCTCTATCTGTGCCATGCTACCCTCTTGGCACTCCCCAACTGACCAATTTAACTAACAAATCTTGTTTTAAAAAATTCAATAAAATCTATACAAGAACATTATAACAATATATCAAAAATAACTTTACAAGTCTAGCTCTGAGAATGTCAACACTTCTCTTCCTAGAAAGAATTTGTCAATCAAATGCCCTATAGTTCCAACCATTCCTTCTAACTTCCCTGTTCAAAATATTCCCTCCCTGGCTATCATCACCCTCTGCTTTTTCATTCTTTTCTAATCTTCATTATAAGGGATGGCTCTCTGGAAGGGCAAGGATAGATAGAATGGACAATATAAAGGATATAGAAGCAAAAGAACAATATAATTGTCTTTAAAATCTCATTAAAAGTAGTACTTTCAATGTGTGCATGTGTACAATGATGGTATCCGTGATTGTGCCTTTTTGCATAGTTTGAGAAATAGCATTTGTGTAGAACCTCAAGGGCTTTACAAAGCACTTTATTTTATATACTATATATATATATACATATATATGTGTGTGTGTGCATATACATATATATATATAATATTCCCTCATTTCATCAGTATCAGCATCATCATAGCCTAGTACTGGTATTTTGAAGGTTTATAAAATACTTCACAAATATTATCTCATTTTGCCCTCACAACAAACTGGAGAGGTAGAAGCTATTGTTATCCTCATTTTATAGATGAAAAATTGAGGTAAAGAGAGGTAAAGTGACTTACCCAAGGTCACATAGCTAATATTTGAGGCAAGATTCAAACTTAAATCTTCTTGACTCAAATTTAGCATTCTAACCACTAAACCACTTAGTTGCCCATAGGAAGTACAGAGTGTGGATGAAGGTACAGATCTAGAAGGCACTGATAAAGAGTTGTGGGCAGCATGTTAAACTAGGTTTGGAGTCAAAGACCCGAGTTTAAAGTTTGTCTCTGCCACTTTCTGTTTCCTTTAGGGAATGTCTCTGAACTGTTAAGGGTCTCTGTTTCTTCTTCAGTAAAACCAAGCATTTGGACTATGTCAATGGTTTCAAAGGGTATGTTATGAGTTGTCAATAGCTGTACTAGGAACTGAATGGAACTTATACTTGTAAGTGCATGTGTAAAAAATGAAGGAAACAAGCATTTGTTAAGGACCTATTATGCACCATCTCAGTTGTTCATCATAACTACTTTGGGAGATAAGTGCTATTATTAGCCCCATTTTATAGATGAGAAAGCAGAGACAAACAGAGGTTAAATGATTTGCCCAAAGTCACATGGTTACTAAGCATCTGAGGCTGGATTTGAACTTAGGTCTCCTTGACTCCAGGCCTAGGGCTCTATCTACTGCACACCTAAGTACCTCCTTGGTAGACTCCATAAGTTTCCTAACTCTCCTTTAGGGAAACTAATTCCTCAAAACAAAAAATAAATCTGTGTGACGAGTTTTTAAAAAATTGAAAACCACCTACTTAGATGATCTCTGAGGTCCTTCCTTATTCTTGAGATTCTATGGGATCTGGTTCCATGGTGAGTAGAGAAGCAGGCAAACTTAGAATGGAAGGAGGACAGAGGCACTGGGCAATACAAAGTCAAAATGGCCATGATATAGTAAAAGTAGGCAAGTTGATGGAGGGGAGGATCTTTCTGCAATCTTTACTTAGGAGCAGAGATAGTGAACTTGTGTTCTAAACCATAGACACTAAAAATGAAAAAGCCAGCATCCTATCCTTTCCTATTACAAAGAGGCAGAATCTCAACTGCTGACTTTTGCAATTTTGATTCAAAAATAATTTATATGCAATTAATTCTTTCATTAACTCCACTCTATGTTCTTGGCAAACTATAGTCCCTTTAAGAGTCATTTTTACAATTTGTTGGGATTTCATTTATCGTATGAGACTCTCTGCTCAGGGGATCTGTTTAATGTTCACTGGATAGAGGTTAATCCTTTCAGGATGAAAACTAGAACAAACCACATAACATCTGGGGATGATTAAACTTTGCAGCTTGGGGTTCATGAAAGATATTCAATGAAAAATGGTCTTGATTTTAAACTCCCACTGTATTTTGCCTGTTGTTTATAAATTGTGGTTCTGGAAGATAAAGTCCTGGAAAAAAGTAATCTTTGCACTAAGATGAATCCTTCTCTATTGTTGTTTGTTGTTCAATCATTTTAGTCGTATCCAACTCTTCATGACCCCATTTGGGATTTTCTTGGCAAAGCTAATGGAATACTTTTACCATTCCCTTCTCCTGCTCATTTTAGAGATGAAGAATTACGGTTGAGTGACTTGCCCAGGGTCACATAGCTAGGAAGTGTCTGAGATCACATTTGAACTCTAAGTCTTTCTGACTTCAGGCTGGCCCCATCCACTATGCCATCTAGCTCATTGTTTTCTATTGATTCCTGACAAAAACGTCTGTCAAAAGCTCACGGAATCCACTTGAAATCAAGGCTAAGGTGTCTCTCACCCCCACCCCACTCTCTCTGCTTCTCTCTCTCCCTCCCAATCTTCCTCCCTCCCTAGCCTACATAAGACTGAGCCAATGGCTTCTAAGATCAGAAGTACATAAGGAATAACCACCTGAGTGCATTGTAAAGGATACCTATCAGACAGTGTCTTAGAATGATGATGGGCATTTTAGCCATGAGACACAACCCCAACTCATCTGAAATCAACACACAGCTAGGGATTCTGGAACCTTTGGCCACTTGCCTGATTCAGGACCCATGCAATAGGAAACACATGAATATAATGTGCAATATCCCTGGACCTCAGTTTCTGCATCTGTAAGATGAAGGGTATAGGACTAGATGGTCTGTGAGGTCCCTTCCTGCTCTAGAACTATGTTCATATAATATACACAGTGGTTCTCCCCTTCAATTTCAGAAGGATCTAATTATGTGAAACTTCCCATTATTAATCTAGATTTTTACCTATAGTTAATTCTTTTGGCATAAATATAATCAGAGAAGCAGCCAGCTCCCAGATGATGTAGTATTACTACTCCCCAAGTGGATTTAGGCAGTGGGAAAAAATGCTGGTGTCTAGCCTCTGGCCTCTAGCCTTTAACCTCTGACCTCTAGCATGCACTAACTTTACTCTAAAAACAAGTCCCAAAAACCCTAAATAGGAAGATTCATTCACTTCTCTTTCCCTTCTCCCACCACCCTACCAAAACCAACCAGGCAAGTTTCCTCTAAAGACTAAATATAAAGCCTTACCAGGGATTTGTTTTAGCTGGCTCCTACCAACTCCCATTTTACTACTGTAAAATTTTCAGTGTGATCATTCATGGAGGGAACCGCCCTGTTTTTATCCTGAGAAAGCTCCTTGTTCTTGATTAAATTTTGAATGGAGTTTTTCATCCCACACACCTCTTTGTTACATGGAAGTGATCCTGAATTCTTAAAGGCAATGTCAACTGACCATGATTCTGACAGGTCTAGAAGCTGAAAAATTTCAAATATATACCCAACAATGTACTCTGTATGTGTGTTCTCTAAGAATCAACCTAAGTAGGATAGCACTCATGCCCAGAGAATTACCTATTGGATTTTTTCCCCATAGTATCTGTCCACTAAACTGTGGAGAAAATGTAGGCAGAATTAGCAGAGGGAATACCCACACTGATAAAATCCTGGATTTTTTTATTGGAAGAATAAAGCACCTTCTTAATTTAGATTTCACATTGTTTCCCAGGATTATTATTTGATATTAAAAATGTTACTTGGCCTTATTCAGTCTTGATCTCTCAGAATTAAATTTTTGGCGGTTAGGAATTTTTGTTTTTTGCTTTTGGAGGCAGGGCAATGGGGTTAATTAACTTGCCCAAAGTCACACAGATAGTGTTAAGTGTCTGAGGACAGATTTGAACTCAGGTCCTCCTGACTCCAGGGCTGGTGCTCTATTCACTGTACCACCCTGCCACCCCAAAATAAAAAAAAAAATTTAATTGTGGCAACAGAGTATATAACCATAGGCAACTTTCCTAAGGTTAGAAATTCCAAATCAGTTACCAATCCCCCTCCCAGTAGAGGAAGATTCCACATCAAGAACTCTCCATGCTGATGAAAATGTGATTCTGGGAGAAAATAGTCACAAACTAAAAGTAATTGTCTTAAAAATCCTATTGGACACTGGGAACTATCGAGTTTTTGTCCCTTTTGTCTCATACAACACAGTGTAGCCCCTCTTTTGTCTATGAAGTACAGTGTAGCCCCTCTTTTTTATCCCTGGAAACATGTTGACTGGGAAAACAATTTTCTACAAAGAGACTATTTTTGTTTAGCTACGGAGCAAGAGACAGAGAATGGCAGAGAATTTACTAAGACTCAGGTGAGCCCCTCGGATTGTTCTCCCCTCAACTATTCCTTTTTTCAGTGCAACATTTAATGAACAAAACCTTTTGACCCTGAACCTAGTAAGGAAAATTGGGGATAGGGAAGTAGAAATGTGGGAAAGATAGAAAAAGAAAGAGAAACACAATCTTCCTTCTTCTCTTAGGCACATTTCTAGAGTTCATCACTGTCTTCACTCTCCCTCCTCAGCAAGGTAAAAGAAAATCAATTTCATCCAATGTTTTCTAGGCACTAGTTCAGAAAAAAAAACATCTCTATAGCCTTTTAAATTTTTTTTCAAAAAGCCAGCTCTGTTCTGAATCCTTTCATTTTCTAGAGTGGATAAAACACAGTGGCCAGAAAGTGTTTTCAGCATCAAAAACGTAGTGTTACAAGACATCCTTTCTCATCATAGGACTAGCAGACACAAATATCTTATAATAGATTAAGCTTGCTTTATTATCTCAAAGTAATCAAAGATGGGAATAAAAGCAAACAAATGGCTGGCCATATTTAATCTTTTGATGAAAGAGTCATGCCAGGTGACAACTGAAATCAAAACAAACCATGAGGTGCTAGGTGCCTTGATTTACATTTCATGAAATTCCATTCTTTTTTAAGCCCATTTCCCTCAGATAGAGATCAGAGTCAATCCCCTCATTTTATTTTTTCTTTCTTTTTTTTATTTTTTAGTTTACATCATTCATTTCCACAAGATTTTAAGGTACAAAATTTCTCCCCATTTTTCCCTACCGACCACCCCAAATGGCATTCCCTCTGAATATCCCCTCCCCCAATCTGCTCTCTCCCATATCTTTCCCCATTCCTCCTTTGAATTTCCAGTAGGGAACAGTAGATCTCTATGCCCCCGTGCCTGTATATCTCATTTCTGAGTTACATGTAAAATAACAATAATAATAATAATAATATGTATATATATATATATATATTTTAAACATTTGATTTTAAAACTTTTGATTCCAGATTCTTTCCCTACCTCCCTTATCACCCACCCTTACTGGGAAGATAAGCAATTGAATAAAGGTTGTAAATGTATAGCTATGTAAAACTTTTCCATAGTGAATATACTGTGAAAGACATACTATATTTCCCTCTATCCTATCCCACCCCCACTTGTTCTATTCTCTACTTTGATCCTATCCCTTTTCAAAAGTGAGTGCTTCCAACTTCCCTCCTTCCCAGCCTGCCCTTCCTTCCATTATCCCCCCTCTCTTCCCCTTTCCCTTTACTCTCCTGTAGGGTGATACCCTACTTAGTGTGTATGTCATTCCCTCCCTAAGTCAAATTCAATGAGAATAAGGTTAACTCATTTCTTTTTTGCCTCCCTGTTCTTCCCCCCATTGAAACAATTTTCCCTTGCCTCTTCTATATAAGATAATTTACCCCATTCTGTCTCTCCCCATCTCCTCTCATTATATTCCTCTCTCACCTCTTAATTTCACCTTTTAAGTATCATCACTTCCTATTAAATTGGTCCTGTGCCCTCTGTCTGTGTATACCTGTACACATATATACACACACTCACATATGTATTCATATGCCCATATACCCTCCTATATACACATATATATGTATACACACACACACACACACACACACACATATATATATTTCCTTCAACTATTCTCATACTGAGAAAAGTTTCATAAGTTCCAATTATCATTTTTCCATGTAGGAATATAAGTAGTTCAACTTTGATAAGTTCCTTATGATTTCTTTTCCCTGTTTACCTTCTCAAACTTTTCTTCCTTCTTGTATCTGAATGTCAAATTTTCTATTCAACTCTGGTTTTTTCATCAAGAATGCTTGAAAGTTCTCCATTCCGGGGCGGCTAGGTGGCGCAGTGAATAGAGCGCCGGCCCTGGAATCAGAAGGACCTGAGTTCGGAGCCGGCCTCTGACACTTAATCCACACAAACAAAATCCTAGCCGTGTAACCTTGGGCAAGTTACTTAACCCCAATTGCCCTAAAGGGGCGGCTAGGTGGCGCAGTGAGTAAGAGCGCCGGCCTCGGAGTTTGGATGACCCGAGATCAGATCCGGCCTCAGAAAATGAGCACCCACGCATAAATAATGACTAGCCGTGTAACCTTGAGCAAGTTACTTAACCCCAATTGCTTTAAAAAAAAAAAAAGTTCTCCATTCCACTGAATGACCACATCTTCCCCTGGAACATGATACTCAGTTTTGCTGAGTAGCTTATTCTTGGTTCTAATCCCAGCTCCCTTGACCTCCAGAATATCATATTCCAAGCCCTTTGATCCCTCAGTGTAGAAGCTGCCAGGTCCTGAGTTATCCTGATTGTATTTCCACAATATTCAAATTGTTTCTTCCTGGCTGCTTATAATATTTTGTCCTTGATCCGGGAACTTCAGAACCTGGCTATAATGTTCCTAGGAGTTTTCTTTTGGGGATTCTTTTCAGGAGGTGATTGGTGGACTCCTTCAACCTCTATTTTTTCCTCTGGTTATAAAACATAAGGGCACTTTTCCTTGAGAATCTCTTGAAGGATGATTTCTAGGTTCTTTTTTTGATCATGACTTTCAGGTAGTCCAATAATTTTTAAATTATATCTCCTGGATCTATTTTCCAGGTCAGTTATTTTCCCAGTGAGATATTTCACATTGCCTTCTATTTTTTTTCATTTGTTTGGATCTGTTTAATAGTATCCCAATTTCCCATAAATTCACCAGCTTCCATCTGCTACAATACAATTCTAAAGGAATGCTTCTCCTCCGTGAGCTTTTGAGACTCTTTTTCCATCTGGCAAATTTGACTTCCCAAGGTATTCTTCTCCTCATTGCCTTTTTGAGCCTCTTTTGCCATCTGAGCTAGTCTAGTTTTAAGAAGTTATTTTCTTCAGTCAGGTTGTTGATTCTCATTTCATAATTCTCTTGCATCGTTAACATTTCTCTTCCCAATTTTTCCTCCACCTCTCCTATTTGATTTTCAAAATCCTTTGTAAGCTCCTCAGTGGCCTGTAACCAGCTTGTATTTTTCTTGGAAGCTTTTGATGCAGGAGTTCTGACTTCACTGTCTTCCTCCTATTCCATGCCTTGATCCTTTTTGTCCCCAAAATAGGAGTGTCAAGTTGGATTGCTCTGTTTGCTTTGCTTCCTTTGTTTGCTCATGTTTCCACTCAATTACTTGACTTCTGAGCCTTTTGCCACAGTAGAACTCCACTATCGGAAACAGGAGCTTTATCCCAAATGCTGGGGTTTTCATAGCTGCTGGAGGTATTAGTTGGGTGTCCTCTCTGAAGCCTCCACATGCTCTGGCAGACTGCTCACGCACCCCAGGTCCTCCACCCTAGACAGCAATCCAGATCCAAGCAGGTTAAAGCAAAAGCAATTACCCCTCATACTGGTTGCTTGGTCCCCCTACAACATACCTCCTAGAGTCCCAGAAATCCAGAAAGGAGGAGTACATCATCAGCCACACTTAGTAAGTTATTATATATATTTTTTCAGTCTTATCCACCAATTATGGAAAAGTTGTTATTGAAATTCAGCCAGTAAATTTCTATATTCCTTGATGTCAATTAGTTATTCTCACAAACTAAAAAAATATGAAGTGTTGTCTTCACATTTAAAATGCTTATTTCACAAATATCTTGATAATTGTGATGGCTCCATTAAATATTTTCTCAAGGAGACACAAAGTAGATGTTTACTTGAGAGAGGGAAGGTCTCTGGAACCATGGAAAGAGGTTCCTGGAAAATTTTCGAGCATTTCACACACCCTGATATTGAATCGAGCACTGACTCTCTTCAATTTTTGTTAGATACATGTAAAGTACTACTCATTTCTGACCCTCCCTTCATAGCCAGCATGATGAAAGTCAATTGTATAACAACAGTTTTAGGTTGCCTTATTTACATAGGCATGCTCAAGAATTCCTGGAAGCTTCCAGAAGAATAACCAATTCATTTAATATATATGTCAGAATACCATTACAGATCAATTTCTTGGAATTGTGGGGAGAACTAACTACTTGAAAGAAAAATAGCCAAACAGAATAATGATGCTGAAATCTTAAAAGCTACAGCCAAAAAGTTTTAGGCTCAAAAATTATAATGTAAAAGAATAGAAAAATATTATTCAATTTACATAAATTTGGTTTTGATATAATTTTTCTGGAATATACTGAAAAAAGTAAACCATACTTGGCTAAAATAATCACAATGAAAAGAACTTTTTTCAAGGAATGTTAGCTTTCATAATTATGCAATGTTACATAACTTCATATGGGGAATTTTTGTATGCATATGACATCTTTTAAGCAAGACATTTGTGCTGGTATTTCAAGCAAAATCATATAGTTGGTTCATGTTATCTTCTTGACTTAATAAAACTGGGATATATGACTGGCCATGTAACCTTGAGCAAGTTACTTAAACACAATCACTTAAAAAAAATAAATCTAGGAAATATGTAACATATAGGAATTGCTAGCTATCTAATTTAAATTATTATTTTTTATTTTCTCTTTTCTCTTGCCTCCTCAAAAGTAAGTTAGAGTGTAAATTGTATGAAGGCTAAAACTGTTTTATTTCTTTGTATTACATAAGGTGCCTTTAAAAAAAAAAAGAATTATTTTATTTTTCAATTATCAAGCATTCATTTTCTCTCTCTCTCTCCCATCTTCCCCCATCCAATAAAAAAGGAAGAAAATGAGGGGGGAAAGGAGGGGAAAGAGGGAGGGGAGGGAGGGAGAGAGAGAGAGGAGAAAGGGAAGAAGCAAAAAAACCCTTTATCACATAAGTACAGTCAAAAAAGATGAATTCCCACATTGGTTACATTGAAAACTTCATTCTTTATTCAGCATATTAATTCACTAATTCTTTGGAAACTGGAGAGATTCCTGATCAAGTAAGGGTTGAATAAAATGGATTTTGAGGTTCAAGTCTATGGCTCTGAGATAAGCCAGAATATTTTCAGATTAAATGAACATTTCTTAATATGTATTTATAGTGCGTGTCTGATGACTACTTCTATGAAATATTGCTATTTCTGTAAAAGAATATCTATAGATTAAAATGTACTAGAAATACTATGTTCCAGACTGTCTCAGATAAAACCACTCAATCCACTCAGTAGAGTGTGTACTTTGGGTTAGGAATTTGAATCTTGCATCATATTTTTACTAGCTGTGTGACCGCAGGCAAGTCACTTAACCTATCTCAACTTCAATGTCATCATCTGTAAAATGGGAATAATAATAAACAATACCTACTTCATGAGATATCTGTGAGGTTCAAATGATATAACACTTTAAAAATACTTTGCAAATCTTAAAGCACTATATAAATGCTACCCTGAGGCTAAAGCTTGGCATATCTACACATAGCTTCTTTCCACAGTCTCTTTCCTCCAGGGACTTCCCCCTGAAGAGCTAGAAGCTGGAAACCCAGGATCTGTCTTCTCCCAAGATCTTGGCCAATTCTTCCACTCAAGTAGGCATGGAGAACCAAGTTCCACCAATTCTATCAATGATTAGAACTTTATATAAATGTCATGTTTGTACCTCAGAAGTAGAGGCTGGAAGTAGAGAAGGAATGGGAACAGAGGGGGAAGAGAAATAAAGAGGAGGAAGAGAGGTGAGCAGCAATCTGAATATTAAGCACAATTAATAGGTTTGTACATTTAGATCTGGGAGGGACCTTAAAGGGCAATGAGTCCAGTCCCTCATTTTATAGATATGTCTAAAGCAGTATTTGCACCCAGATGTTGGTGACTTGAAGTCTACTACCATCCACTACTCCCTACTGCCTCCCTCAAGTAAGGTATATGGACTGGTCCTGTGATTTCACTGATATAGGGATCTCCCAGATAAGAAAACCTCTACCAGTTCAGATTAACACCTTCTATACAATTTATAATATTAAGATGTAGAGTTGTCTAGAGCACAGACAAATTAAGACACTTGCCTGAAGTCATACAGTGGGTAGGTGTCAGAAGTGGGACTTTAGTTTATTTTTTCCTGACTTTGAGTACCAGAACCTGCCTCCACCATAGCAGCCTCTCAATCATGAGCAATGCATTGCATAAGAGGCACCCAAATATTTGTGCCTGATGCTGATTAATCTATAAGAGCATTTCATTTGGACTGCATCTTGATTTAAAAAAAAAAAATCATGATGCTAAATTTGCATATGGGTTATTTTCTTTTTCTTTTTCTTTTTTTTTTTTTTTTTTGCTTTTTGCTTTTGGAGGGGAGAAAGCAGGGCAGTTGGGGTTAAGTGACTTGCCCAGAATCACATGGCTAGTAAGTATTAAGTGTCTGAGGCTGGATTTGAACTCAGGTCTTCCTGACTCCAGGGCTGGTGTTCTATTCACTGAGCCACCTAGCCGCCCCAGTTTTATGTTTTAACCATGGAAGTATTAGATGCAACAGAAATATGAAAAGAGGACATTCACTTTTAATGAAAGTTCATATTGTCTTTTCCATAGTCACTGAAACAGCAGGTTACAATGACTCAGTGGAAAAACAAGATTGTGGCCTAAAAACATAAATGTTGGTTGTGTAACTGAGTTGTCTGATAAATAGTGGACATTTTGAATGACTTAAAGTCTGGAGTTTGTGTTTCACATTAAGTTCTGGGGTCTATGCTAATAACAAATTAATTGAGTAGGCAGTAGAAGGAGTACTAGATTTGGTTTGCTGCTCTGCTCTGCTACTTGCTTTCTCTGTGACCCTAGCCACTGAATACACCTGAGCTTCAATTTCTTCATCTGTAAAAATGGAGGGAGTAGTAAACTTCAAAGTCTTTTTCAACCCTATACCTTCAATCTAGAATCACTACCAATGACTATCAACAGGATAGTCATTAAAGAAGCATCATTAAAGCTCACTCTAAAGAATGGTGGAAGAAGAAGAGGAAGAGGAAGAAGAAGAAGAAGAGGAAGAGGAAGAGGAAGAAGAAGGAGGAGGAGGAGGAGGAGGAGGAGGAAGAAAGAAGAAGAAGAAGAAAGAAGAAAGAAGAAGAAAACACACTTAGTTGAGCTCTACCAACATTTCCTTCAAAACAACTTAAAAATAACACCTTAAATCAAATTTTGGAGTGGCAGAGTCAACAAAAGGTCAGGGTGAGGCATTCTTCTAGTCCAAGACAACATATGTTTTATTGTTTCTTCATTTCTTATGTATTCATTAGCTTTCACTTGCCCAATTCTAATTTTAAGTACTTATTTTCTTCAGTGAGCTTTTGTACTACTCTTTTCATTTGTCCAATCCTACTTTTAAGGTGTTTTTTTCTTCAGTGAATTTTTGTATTTCTTTTTCCACTTGGCCAATTCTGTTGCTTAAGGTGTTATTTTCTTCAGTATTTTTTGTGCCTCTTTTACCAAGCTGTTAATTGTCTTTTCATAATTTTCATCCTTTGATTTCATTTCTTTTTCTAATATTTCCTCTATGACTCTTATCTAAATTTGAAATTTATTTTTCTAAGTTCTCCTAAGAATTCTTGCTGGGTTTGTGTCCAATTCACATTTTTCTTTGAGACTTTGCATGTAGCTGCTTTGATTTCATTGTCTTCTTTTGAGTTTGTGTCTTAATCTTCCCTATCACCACAGTAGCTTTTACAGAGAGGTTCATTTTTGTTGTTTGTTCACTTTCCCACACTATTTCTTGATTTGGAATTTTATGTCAATGTTGGGTTCTGTTCCCTGCATGGAGAGGGAAGGGTACCATCTCAAGCTTTAGAAAAAATACCCAGGAACAGATGGAATTCTACCAAACATTTAAGGAACAAGTAATCCCAATACTAATATAAACTACTTGAAAAATAGGTAAAGAAGATCTGCCAAATTCCTTTTATGTCACAAATACGGTTTTGATAACTACCAGGGAGAGCAAAAATAGAGAAAAAACTATAGAAAAATTTTCTTAATGAATACTGATGCAAAAAATTTAAATAAAATACCAACAAGGAGTTTATGGCAATATATCACAAAGATCATATACTGTGACCATTTGGAATTTATGCCAGGAATGTAGGGCTGGTTCAATATTAGGAAAACTATCAGCATAATTGACCATATCAATAACAAAGATTATAATTATGTCAATAGACACAGAAAAAGCTCTTGACAAAATATAACACCCATTCCTATTAAAAACACTAGAGGGCATAGGGATCAATGGAGTCTTCCTTAAAATTATAAATAATATCTAGAACAAAAATCAAATATTATCTGTAATGGGGAGAAGCTTGAAGTCTTCCTGATAAGATCAAGGGTGAATATTACCACTTTTCTTCAACAATATACTAGAAATGCTAGCTATAGCAATAAGACAAGAAAAATAAATTGAAGGAATACAAATTGACAAGGAGAAAACAAAACTATTATTCTTTGTAGATACTGAGAAAGCAGTGGAACAGAGAAGATTGAAAACTAAGAGGGTTATGTTATGAAAACAAAGAGGAGAGAGCGTCTAGCAGGAAGAAAGTTAACAAGAGTGTCAAATGCTGCCAAGAGTTCAAGAGGGATGTGGATTGAAAAGGGGGGATTAAATTTGTCAACTAGAGATTATTTTTAACTTTGGAGAGAGCAATATCAGTTGAATTATGAAATTTGAAGCTGAACTGCAAAGAGTTTAGAATCAAGTGAGAGGAACAGAAGCAGATGCATTGAATGTAGATGATTTTAAAAGAGTTTAGCCATAAAGGGGTAGAAAGATATCAGACAATAGCTGAGTGTGTGTGTGTATGTATGTTAAGTATACAGAAAACATGGGCATATTTTTAGGCAACAAGGAAGGGGCCAATAGATAAAGAAAGATTGAAAATACTAAAGAATGCAGAATGACAGTGGTAGCATTTTGCTAGGGAAGTGATGAGGAAATGGGGTCAAGGGTGAATGTAGCTGGCCATGAGAAAAGATGGGCCACCTCTGCATCAGAGATCAGTATGGAAGAAAAGATATCAGAGAAAAATATTTCAATGACATCACAGGGGAAGGAGAGAAGGGGGAGCTCTCAGCAAATGATCTCAATTTTTTCAGTAAAATATAAGGAAATGTTCTCAGTTGAGAGAATGGAAGAGAGAAATACCATGGGAGGCCTGAAAAGAGAAGGTTTAGAATAACCATTGTGAAGAGTGGGATAGCAAATCTATCAGGGGAAAACAAAATGTTTGCCTCGATGCAGTGAGTACCCAGTTGAGATTAAACAGCATACATTTGTAGTCAGCACATTTTCATAATTTCATATATCTTCACTTGGTAGCCCTTGAATAATAATGAAGAAAGTACAAAGTGGATAAATACAGGGTTGGCAAAGTGTTATAACTAATAGGATAAAATGGGGGAAAGGGATCCAAGGGTAGAGGACAGTGTAGAATTGAGTTGATTCACCAAGGGGTCAAGATAGAAAAAGGGGGGAGGGGAGGCGGCTAGGTGGCACAACGAGTAAGAGTGCCGGCCCTGAAGTCAGGATGACCCAGGATCGGTTCTGGCCTCAGAAAATGAGCACCCACACATAAATAATGACTGGCCGTGTAACCTTGAGCAAGTTACTTAACCCCAATTGCTTTTTAAAAAAGATAGGAAAAGAGGGAGAAGGTGTCTAGTGCAGGGGTACTAGCCTGGTAAAAAAAAAACTGAGGGGGCAAAGGGAATGGAGTTCATGGTAAAAACAAACAGAGATAAAGGTTGGAAGACATAAAGAATGATGGGATGATAAAAGATTATGATTAAATAAAGGAATTTCATAATTCACATATAAAAGAGTGAATACTTGTGGGTGATGGCAAAAACAAAGAAGTCATCATTTATGTGTATATCCATGGAGGAATAGAAGAGTTGGTAATGGGAATTACATAGGTTGAGGAGCTAGAAAGTTAGAGTATTTGAGGAATATTAGTATATATCTTTGAAGTCCCCTAAGAGCTAAAGAAGTGGGAAGGAAAGATTGTAGGGCATGCACTCAACTCAGGAAGTATAGATACCTTACTTGTCTTGAAGGCCCTGGGGGACAGGAGATAGAAGAGAACTTATCTCAAAAAGGCAAACTAGTACCAAAGATGGTCCTGGGACAGGGCTCCACCAAGGCAGAAGATAGACAGCAATTCCCCCAGGCTTGTGGTGCTAGTAATGGCCCAATGGGGTGCCATAGATGCTCCCATGAGGATGGAAGAGAGAGGGGGAGGGGGTAACTCTGTCAGGATCTGATAGGACAAAGGATCACACACCCACTCACCATGGTTCTCTTCCTCAGGCCCCAACCAATTATAATTAATAAAAATCCTACAATGGCCCTAATCCCTTAGGATCTAGCAGCATCCAGGAAGAAGATAGATGCCTATTTGTTGAAGACATTGTAAATGAAATCATATATCCAGGAGGTGGGACTAGATGGTTTTTAAGGTAACTTTCACTAGTATAAAAACTGTAAAAAGTATAAGATGGACGGCTTTTCCTGGCAGTCTGTAAAGTTGTATCTCTTCCCTCCAAAGTACTCTCTTAAGGCTTACTGAAGCTTTAGGACAGTTTGTATAACCGTGTTATTTATGAGAGAACAAGACCAGAATTAAAAGGCAAACAAAAAGGAGTTGAATGTTTATTCTCTGCCTCAGGAAGACTCAGTGGGTGGTGCTGACTTTGTGGGGAAAACCAACCTATCTCCTGATTGGAATTCAATTGTCCTAAAGCAGCTAAGAGTGAGGTCTGAGGAATTTAAATTGAGAAAGGATGCTAAAGTCCTCCAGCTGCTGAGTCCTTTGTGTGCCTCCAAGGAAGACTAAGGAGAACAACTAGTAAGAGAGTTAAGCATGTGTTGATTAACTGTTAGTCCTATGGGCCAGGTGGTCTCAGTCTAAAAGAGTGATGACATTTCCCCCAAAGCCAAAGCAACAGTAACAGAAGAAAGAGAGAGAAACAATTTAGGAGGCAGATATTGGTGTAAAGGGCAGAGTATCCATGTGCAATAGCAACCAGCAGTGACAGACAACAGAGCTTCTAAAAATTACTCCTGTTAAGACACAGAAAAGAAATCTCTCAATGAGGTAAACAGGACATTTATCACCACCTCCAATGAGATAATCAAGGATCCAGAAAGTGAAATTAATCTTGTGAGGTCACAGAGCAAGTACATATCAGAGATGAGATTAGAACCCAGCTCTCCTGACTCCAGGTCCAGAGCATTTTTCTATGTTGCAACACTTGCATGACTCATGTGATGAATTCAAAATTGCATTTATACCACAAAGCTTTTAAAGAAGTGTTAGAAAAAAAGATATAAAGTCATGGGTCTATAGCTAACAGGACTATGCTGTTCTCTATAAAGAAAGGACATTTTGTATTTATATCAGCTGCTTTTTGTGGTGGCTAAGAATTAGAAATCAATGGAATGCCCAGCAATTGGATGATGGCTGAACAAGTAAGGATATATTATTGTGATGGAATATTATTGTGCTATAAGAAAGACATGCACAATGATTTCAGAAAAGCCTGAAAAGACTTAGGTGAACTGATGCAAAGTAAAGTGAACAGAACCAGGAGAACATTGTACACAGCAGTGGTCATATTGTATGAAAATCAACTGTGATTGACTTAACTATTCTCAGAAATACAGTGATCCAAGACAATCTCAAAGGACTCACAATGAACCATGTTATCCACCTTCAGAGAAAAAAAACTGATATTGTCTGAATACAGACTGAAGCATGGTATTTTCTCTTTCTTTTTTGAGTCTTCTTTTACAAAATTGTTAATATGGAAATGTTTTGCATGATTGCATATATATATATATATATATATATATATATATATATATATAAAACCTATATCACAGGAGGGAGGGAGGAGGAGAAAGAGAGAGATAGAATTTTGAATTCAAAACTTTAAGAAAAAAAGAAATGCTAAAAATTGTTTTAACATGTAATTGGGGGAAATAAAACATCATTTAAAAGGATATAGGCATTTTAAATTTGGTAACCTTACTAGTTTATGCAGAAGTCCATTTCTTCCCATGGAATCAGAGGAAAAAACAATGGAACAGAGAGAGAATTGTTTTTGTCAACCTAGACAAATTCTTCACAGAACATTTCTTCACTGCAATATTTCATATTTAGGATAGAAATAAAATTCAATGTAACCTAATTAGAATATTGGATCATCGATTAGAAATTGTTCTGATGATCTGAATATAGTCCATTCAAATCTCTCTTGCCATCTTAAAATGAAATTTTATTGACAAGAAAGAAAAGCTATAGGTGTCACAGAACAGGAATGGGAAGAAAATACAGTGAAAGACAAGGCAGCACTGAGCTTTTATAGAAATCAGATTTGGGAAAGAGGGGAAAGAGAGACAGGAAACCCTCTATAGTCAGACTAATATGAATAAGAGCAATGCTTTTTTTTTTTAAACAAATGCGTTATTAACTTCTGTTTTACATCATTCATTTCTGCCAGATTTTGAGTTACAATCATTCCCCCCCCCCTGTTATTCCCCTACCCAACCTCCCAGAATAGCAGTCCCACAAGATATCACTTCCTCCAATCTGCTCTCTCCCATACCTTCTCCCATACCCCCATCGACTTTTCCATTAGAGGAAGGTGAATCTTTGTGTCCCAATGCCTGCACATCTTATCTCCCAATTACAAGCAAAAGAGTATTAATAATAGTATTTATATATATTTGAAACATTTAATCTTAAGACCTCGAATTTCAGATCCATTTCCTTCCTCCCTTGTCACCCATTCCCTCTGGGGAGATAGGTAATTCAGTATATGTCGTACATGTCTAGCTATGCAAAACATTATCATAGTAGATATATTGTACAAGGCTGCTTATAATTCCCTCCCACTCATCCCACCCCCCACCTGGTCCATTCCCTACATGATCCTGTCCCTCTTCTACAGTGGGTACTTCTAACCTCCACTCCCCCCAAGGATGACCCCCATCAATCATCCCTCCTCTCATCCCCCTTCCCCCTGTTCTGCTGCATGTTGAGATATCCCATTTAGTATGTATGTCATTCTCTTCCTGAACCAAATTCAATGAGAATGTGGATTTGCCTTTTTTTCCCTTCCTATTCTCCCCCTCCCTTGCAACCACTTCCCCTTGCTTCTTCTACATGAGATAGTTTACCCTACCCTGTCTTTCCCCATCTCCTCTTGCCACTTTCCTCTCTCACCTCATAATTTCATCCCTTGAGTATTCTCCCTTCCCAACAAATTCAACCTATGCCCTCTATCCATATACACACACATTCACATATGTATTCATATGACCACACCCCCTTCTTCCATTATTTTCATAGTGAGAAAGATATCATCCCTCACAGTTATTGTTTTTCCATATAGGAGTGTAAATAGTTCAACTTTGATAAGTTCCTTTTGATTTCTTTTCCCTGATTACCTTCTCAAGCATCTCTTGCTTCTTGTGTCTGAATGTCAAATTTTCTATTCAACTCTGGTTTTTCCTCAAGAATGCTTGAAAGTCCTCTATTCTACTGAATGACCATATTTTCCCCTGAAACAAAATACTCAGTTTTGCTGGGTAGGTGACCCTTAGGTTCATTCCCAGTTCTTTTGCCCTCTGGAATATCATATTCCATGCCCTTCGATCCCTCAGTGTAGAAGCTGCCAGGTCCTGGGCTATTCTGATTGTGTTTCTACAATATTTAAATTGTTTCTTCCTGGCTGCTTGTAGTATTTTCTCCTTGATCTGGGGATTCTGGAATCTGGCTATAATATTCCTGGGAGTTTTCTTTTTGGGATCTTTTTCAGGAGGTGATCTGTGGATTCTTTCAACCTCTATTTTGCCCTCTGGATCTAAACATCAGGGCAATTTTCCTTGAGAATTTCTTGAAGGGTGATTTCTAGGTTCTTTCTTTGATCATGGCTTTCAGGTAGTCCAATAATTGTTAAATTGTCTCTCCTGGATCTATTTTCCAGGTCAGTGGTTTTTCCCATGAGATATTTCACATTGCCTTCTAATCTTTCATTTGTTTGTATCTGCTTAACAGCATCTTGATTTCTCATAAAGTCATTAGCTTCCATTTGCTCAAGTCTAACTCTGAAGGAATGAATCTCCTCAGTGAACTTTTGAGATTCTTTTTCCATCTGGAAAATTCGACTTTTTAAGGCATTCTTCTCCTCATTGCCCATTTGGGCCTCCTTTGCCATTTGAGTTAGTCTATTTTTTAAGGTGTTGTTTTCCTCAGTCAGGCTGTTGACCCTCATTTCATGCTTTTCCTGCATCCTTCTCATTTCTCTTTCCAATTTTTCCTTCACTTCTCTTATTTGATTTTTAAAGTCCTTCTTAAGGTCCTCTATGGCCTGCAACCCACTCATGTTTTCCCCTGGGGCTTTTGGAGCAGGACTTCTGACCTCACAGTCCTTTTCCCGCTCTATGCCCCCAAAATAAGAGTCTAGGGTTGCATTTTTCTGTTTCCTTTGCCTTGGCATGTTGCCACTTGATTACCTGACTTTTGGGCTTGTTGCCACACTATGGCTTTAAGGCCAGATAGAGGAATTTTCATCCCGAACATGTGGGGGGCAACTTCCGTTTCTGGCAAGCTGTAAATCCACCCATGACTTCCACCCTAGATCACAATCCAGATCCAGGGAGGTTAAAGCAAGAGCGATTACCCCCCCCAAAAACTGATCGCTGGATCTCCCTACAATTAATTGCAGGGCAGGAGCTGGAGCTGCCTCTGAAAACTACAAAATGGCATGTCTCCTCAGTGGCTTCTAGCCCCCAGGGGAGGGAGCTGACGCATTCCCCAAATACAGGTCCCAAAGTCCATAGGACACTAACCTCTTACTTTGTCCTAGGCATGTCTATGTTGATAATTCTGGAGTTGCCACAGCTGCTGGTGTTCTGGGGTTCCTCCAGCTGGCTGCTGGCCCTGCCACCTTGGGGCTAAAACCTTGGCTCACGCGGACCTGGGTTCCGCTAGGCTCTGCTTCCTGCGCTCTGCGCGTTGCATGCTGCCGGCTCCCAGACTGCTGCGCTGGTCCTTCCTGCAGGGCTGCTGGGCTGTCTTCAGCGGGAGGTTAGCTTCTCTGTGTCGTTCTGTGGGTGCTGGAGCTCCAGAAGTTGTTCAGAGTCCCCTTTTACATAGTTTGGGGGGAATCTGGGGGCAGAGTGGCTTGGACGAGCTGTTTCTACTCCGCCATCTTGGCTCCACCCCAATGCTTTTTTTTCTAATCTGACAATCTCCTTTTCAAAAATTTAAATTGATTTATTGTTTCCAATTAGCCACATTATATTTTATGCTTTACTGTTTGAAAATAACTCTTTCAAATGAATGTTACCTTTGGTGACTTTTCTCCTTTATTCACCATCCTTTTATCATCACTGGATGAAACATCCAAGAAACACATTTCCAGAAGATACATGATTGCTCAAAAATTTAAGCAATAATGGGGCCTTTTTTCAGGAGAGAAAAATCTCAGGGTCACCTCAAAGTTCTTTTTAAATGAGGACAGCATTCTATTTCAGATAATTGATTCTGACTTGAATACTCATTCCAGAATGACAGGAGTGAATTTTCTCCCCAAGACTTTTGGGTAGTTTTCTATAGTCATATGAAGAAGTGTTCTAAATCACTTTTAATTAGAGAAATGCAAATTAAAACAACTCTGAGGTACCACCTCACACCTATCAGATTGGCTAATAAGACATACAAGGCAAAGGATAAATGTTGGAGAGGATGTGGGAAAATTGAGACACTAATGCATTGTTAATGGAATTGTGAACTGATCCAACCATTCTGGAGAGCAATATGGAGCTGTGCCCAAAGGGCAATCAAACTGTGTATACCCTTTGATCCAGCAATACCGCAAAGTCTTTATCCCAAAGAGATCATAAAAAGGGAAAGGACCTACATGTGCAAAAATATTTATAGCAGCTCTTTTGTGGTGGCAAAATATTAGAAACTGAGGGGATGCCCACCAATTGAGGAATGGCTGAACAAGCTGTGGTATATGAATGTAATAGAATACTATTGTGCAATACATAATGATGAGCAGTCAGATTTCAAAAAAAAAAAAAAACCCTAGAAAGACTTGTACAAACTGATGCAAAGTGAAACAAGCAGAAAAAGTAAAACATTGTACACAGTATCAGCAACATTGTGTGATGATTTGCTATGAATGACAGCTCTTCTCAGCAAAACAAGTACTAAGGACTCATGATGAAAAATGCTATCCATATCCAGAAAAAGAACTGGTGGGGTCTGAATTCAAATCAAAGGATACTTTTTTCACTTTATTTTTTCATGGGTTTTTTATGCATTTCTTCTTCTACAATATGCCTAAATAAGGAAATATGTTTTACATAATTGCACATATATAATCTATATCGAATCGCCTACCATTTTAAAAAGAGGAGAGGGGAGAGGAGGGAAGAAGAAAACTTTGGAAGTCAAAATCTAGTAAAAACGAATGCTAAAAATTTCCTTGACAGGTAATTGGGAGGAAATAAGATACTGTCAAAAAAAAAGAAAAAAGAAAGATTTTTGGAGTGGTTGTGTCCATTTGAGCCCACTTGGCGCAAAAAAATCATCATTGGTGAGACTATCTACTTAGGTTGAAATTGAGGCAGAGTAGTCAGAAGGTAATTGGATGATAAAGAACTGACCTGAGCCTTGCTGCATCTTCAATTTATTTCCACAAGCATGAAGCTGATGGTACAAAGACAAGAATGAAATAATTCCTGTCTTCACTTAATCCTGTTTGCTTCAGTTTCTTTATAGTAAAAATGAGCTGGAGAAGGAAATGGTGAACCAGTCCTGTATCTTTGTCCCTCCCCCCCCACAAAACAGCTTCAAATGGGATGACAAAGAGTCCGACACTAGTGAACAAAAACAATGTACACTTTTAGCCTCTTAATACATTATTACCTAGGCTGGGAATATAAGGGTCTAGTACTTTTCCTTTCCTTTCTGTTGTAAATAGCCTAACACCTGACTGGATTGAAGCATTTGTCACTGAAGTGGTAACACTGACTCTAATCTGGTCTTATGGGCATCCCAATGTTAGCTCCATGAGCGCCATGCTGCCAGGCTCCCTGGGGTGTTAATAGTTTCATATAGAGAGGCTAATGATGGAGAAACAAATTAACTCAGACTTTCATTTGCATTTCCATTAAGCCATATGCACTCTGAATAAAAAAAGGCAATATCACAACTCAATTAAAATAGAAGGGGAATGGAAGCAGGGATCAGGTTTTCTCCACTTTTCATAAAGTCATTAAGTGTTCTTATAATTCTGGAGGAATGGAGCAGCCCTGTCAAGAGGTAAAACTCAAAATCCTATAATTTGTTCTGATTGGAATATACATTTTAAATTATTTCAAAAGCAATTGAATTCGACGCTATAAAGTGTTTTCTTGGCTAATTTGAATACAGTATTTCTGGTTTCATTTTTTTTAATGTTTGAGAATTTAGTTTTGTCCTTATTTTATTTTGTTCTTCTGGGTGACACATAAAACTAGTAGATATAAGGGGCCTACTTCTGTAATTTGACAGTTCCAGGTCCTAGGTGCATAGAACACCAGGACTGGCATCAGGAGGGCTTGAGTTTAAATTCTTCCTCAGATACCCATTACCTATATCATCCTGACCAATTTTCTTAATTTCTCAATATCATTTCCTTCACCTATAAAATGGGTCTAATAATAGCACCTACCTCACAGGGTTTGTTATGAGTCTTGAGATATGTGTAAAATATGTGCAACCCTTAAAGTGCCATGTAAATGTTAAGCTGTTATTATTATCTCATTGATAGAGAGGCAGTGATGAAACAGAAGGTAAAGACTTAGAATCAAGACAACCTGGGTTCCAGTCTTGCTTCTGAAATGTATTGCCAGTGTGACCCTGGACAAATCATTCAGCCTCTCAATTCTCCAGTTCACTCACTAAAACTCTGTGTTGGAGAGAGGATGCCAACCTGCTTTGGTAGAGGGAGTTTTCTCATTGGGGGAATGAGCAAAGTCACAGGTCAAATCCCTTCTCCTATGACTGTCTCACGGATATGAGTCCTCCATCCAGTGATTCTGACTGCAATAGACTTGTGTTCTCTCATCCATGTCCTCCCAAAAACCTCAATGTGCTAAAGATTTTTTTTCCAGATCTCTTGACATTACATGAGTAAGTACAAACTGTCCATCATGTCCTCATTCTTATCATAGGACTGTCCTTTCTTTTGCAGTCAAATATCTCTCTGATGTTTGAAATGAAACACCATGAATGAAATTTTCATCATCATGAAAATGATGGTATCATTTTCACCACCTTTCTTATGCAATTCTTAGTTCATAATGTGTTATAATCTACTCACACCTGCCATGAATCTTTTGGTTGCACTTTAGGCAATTTTCAACTTTCTTCATAGACTTTGATATTCCATGACTTATAGAATTACTAGGAAACTATTGTTGTTACTGTAGGGTGGGCATAATGACCATGTAGGCTTCATGGATGTCCATATGGGTTGGTCTAACCATGGCTCACAGGAAGTTTAAAAACTATCTCAGAAATCTTATACATCTTTCTCCAAGTATTGGTCCTTGCCTAGAAAAGATATTAAACTAGAATTATCTGCCCTCCTATCACTAGTCTTAGCTGTTTTCTTGGTTGATGCCTTTTAAAGATGAATGGGTACTCCAAGCTTACACCCAAAGGTTTGACTCCTTCCCATCAAATACTAGTTATATAAAATACCATCATTTATAGTGAAGCATGAATAAGCTCATTTATCTAAGCAGTTAGATTACAGAGGTAGGAAAGGAGGAGAATTACAGAAAAATTACAGAAGATATATAGATTAGAATATACAAGTGAGTGAATGAGCTCTCCTACTAGAAGTAAAGTATTTCAGATCAACCAAGAAACAGAAGGACTGTGTTTAATTCTTCTCTGGTGTGTGAACATGGGTCTGTCATTTCAGTGATCTGAACCTTATTTTCCTTACTGAGAAAATTATATTGCTTGACTCAAAAGGGTAGTTGTAAGAAAAGGGAATTATAGATGTCCAAGTTATGTAGAAGTCACTATCATTGTTGTAAGGTCAAGAGACTCACACTATAGGTGTACAATAATGACTTGTTCAATTGAATTTTCTGCAAAAAAAGCCTCCCCACCTTTATTGTAATTTCTTTTCTTTTTTTAGCCAGCTAGACCTCAACTCTATTTGAATGTATTTACTATATTTAGGAGATTTCACCCAAGAAATTCCCCAAAGTCTCTAAAAGAGGCAAGCTATAAATCAGGGACAGGTTGGGAATCCAGCTTTCCCCTACCATGTCTGCCTTTAAAAATCTGTTCTCCTTCTCTTTGGGTTTCTTCCCAAAGAGTGTCTAGAACCATTTGTGGGCAAGGTTTCATGTCATCATTCTCCTTATAAATGAGAAGAGTCGTATGCCAATTCTCTAGGCTTGAACCCAGAATTACATTAAAAAGATGGGCTTTTCCCACTCCATTCTGCATCTTTGACTCTGCTTATGACTCCAGGAAACGAGATCATCCCCCCAAGTAAAGCTCCTCACCTGTAATCTCATCACCATACTGCCAACTCCCCTACTCTCTGATTGGTGAGCTGGAAAATGGATTATCAAACTCTTCCCAAAGCCTTCCTTTATAGAGGGCAGAAACCATACTTTTGAACCCACTGCACTCTACATTCACTGTTCTTTTGCCTCAAGTACAATGGCAGCTGCATGACTAGGGATTGAAGATGGGAAAGCACTTAATTCAGAGCTTGACATGGACCCTTTGGATGTGTCAGATATTATCAAGGACTCTAAAAGGCTAATGTTCAGGAGTGAAGCCATTTCCCAAAAAGCATTTTCACTGAAAGCTGCTGAATTAGCTTTTCTATTTGTTTTAGCCAGGTAATTAGGGGCACTGGGGCACTAGAAAAATTGAGATACACCAGAAGAAATTGAGGGGAGCATAGAAAAAATTAGGAAAATGGTCATTAAGTTAAAAGATGAAAATGGATTTGTGGCAATAAAATAACTACAGGAAGGAGAAAATGAGGGACTATCAGAGTGGCCAAATATGAAGATTTATTTTCTCTTTTTCTTTTGGACAATGAGCATGGATTAGGAACACAAGGGCAATGTAAACCCTAAAAAAAATATATATATATATATATATATATATATATATATATATATATATATATATATATATTCAGTATATCTAATGCATGAATAAACTGTTTTAGCCCTTGTTCTAGCTATCCAATCACCAACATCCGATGACTAATGCATGTAAAATGGTGGACTGGCTGGTGCCACTCACTGGAAGTTGGGAGTACAGCATGCATTTCATACCTCCATTTTCTTTTTTTTTTTCCAAATGCTTTATTAACTTCTGGTTTACATCATTCATTTCTGCCAGATTTGGAGTTACAATTTTTCCCCATTTTCCCCCTACCCATCACCCCAGAATAGCAGTCCCACAAGATATCCCCTCATCCAATCTGCTCTCTCCCATATCTTCTCCCATATCCCCTTCGACTTTGCCATTAGGGCAAGGTGAATCTCTGTGTCCCAATGCCTGCACATCTTATCTCCCAGTTACATGCAAAATAGTATTAATAGTAGTATTTATATATATATGAAACATTTAATTTTAATACTTCGAATTCCAGATCCATACCCTTCATCCCTTGTCACCTATTCCCTCTGGGAAGATAAGCAATTCAGTATGTGTTGTACATGTATAGCTATGCAAAACATTACCACAGTAGATATATTGTAAAAGACTGGCTATATTTCCCTCCCACCCATCACAGCCCCCACCTGGTCCATTCCCTACTTTGATCCTGTCCCTCTTCAAAAGTGGGTGCCTCCAACCTCCCCACCCCGGCATACCCTCCTCTCCTTCTCATCTCCCTCCCCCCTACTCTTCTGCAGGGTGAGATACCCCATTTAGTATGCATGTCATTCTCTCCCTGAGCCAAATTCATTGAGAATATGGTTTTGCCTTTTTGCCTTCCTGTTCTTCCCCTCCCCCACAACCACTTCCCATTGCCTATTCTACATAAGATAGTTTACCCTACCCTGTCTCTCCCCATCTCCTCTTGCCACATTCCTCTCTCACCTCTTAACTTCACCCCTTAAGTATCATCCCTTCCCACCAAATTCGACCTGTGCCCTCTATCCATGCATACCTGAAACATATATACACACATTCACATATGTATTCAAATGCCCATATACCCTTATTCAATTATTTTCATACTGAGAAAGGTTTCATCAGTCAAAATTATTGTTTTTCCATGTAGGAGTGTAAATAGTTCAACTTTGATAAGTTCCTTTTGATTTCTTTTCCCTGTTTACCTTCTCAAGCATCTCTTGCTTCTTGTGTCTGAATGTCAAATTTTCTATTCAACTCTGGTTTTTTCCTCAAGAATGCTTGAAAGTCCTCTATTCCACTGAATGACCATATTTTCCCCTGAAACAAGATACTCAGTTTTGCTGGGCAGGTGATTCTTGGTTTTAATCCCAGCTCCTTTGCCCTGCAGAATATCATATCCCATGCCTTTAGATCCCTCAATGTAGAAGCTGCCAGGTCCTGTGCTATTCTGACTGTGTTTCCACAATATTGAAATTGTTTCTTCCTGGCTGCTTGTAGTATTTTCTCCTTGATCTGGGAATTCTGGAACCTGGCTATAATATTCCTAGGAGTTTTCTTTTTGGGATCTTTTTTAGGAGGTAATCTCTGGATTCTTTCAACCTCTATTTTGCCCTCTGGGTCTAAAACATCAGGGCAATTTTCCTTGAGAATTTCTTGAAGGATGATTTCTAGGATCTTTCTTTGATCATGGCTTTCAGATAGTCCAATAATTTGAATTATCTCTCCTGTATCTATTTTCCAGGTCAGTGGTTTTTCCCATGAGATATTTCACATTGCCTTCTATTCTTTCATTTGTTTGGATCTGTTTAACAGCATCTTGATTTCTTATAAAGTCACTAGCTTCCATTTGCTCCAATCTAATTCTGAAGGAATGAATCTCCTCAGTGAGATTTTGAGATTCTTTTTCCATTCGGCAAATTCAGATTTTTAAGGTATTCTTCTCCTCATTGCCTTTTTGAGCCTCTTTTGCCATTTGAGTTTGTCTATTTTTTAAGTTGTTATTTTCCTCAGTCAGGCTGTTGACTCTCATTTCATACTTTTCCTGCATCCTTCTCACTTCTCTTCCCAATTTTTCCTGCACTTCTCTTATTTGGTTTTTAAAATCCTTCTTAAAATCCTCTATGGCCTGTAACCTGCTCGTATTTTTATTTGGGGCTTTTGGTGCAGGAGTTCTGACCTCACAGTCTTCTTCCTGTTCCATGCTTTGATCCTCTTTGCCCCCAAAATAGGAATCTAATGTTGCATTTTTTCTATTTATTTTGTTTCCTTTTCCTAGGCATGTTGCCATTTAATTACTTGACTTTTAGGCTTGTTGCCACAGTAGGACTCTGTCACCAGCCAGGGGAGCTTCTGTCCCTAATGTTAGGGTCTTCTCAACTGCCAGAGGTATTAGCTGGGTTCCCTCCCTGAAGCCCCCACACACTCTGGCAAGCTGGACAAACACCTCAAGACCTCCACCCCAGACCCCAATCCAGATCCAAGGAGGTTAAAGCAAGAGTGATTACTCCCGAGACTGATCGCCAGATCCCCCTACAGTCTGCAAGCCAGGAGCTGAAGCTGCCACTGAAGCTGCAATATGGCTGCTGTGCCACAGCTCCTCAGTGGCTTCTTGCCCCAAGGGGAAGAAGCTGACGTGTTCCCAAATACTGGTCCCAAAGTCCATAGGTCACTAACATCTCACTTTGTCCTAGGCATCTATATGTTGATAATTCTGGAGACTCCACAGCTGCTGGTGTTCTGGGGTCCCTCCAGCGGGCTGCTGATCTGGCCGCCCTGGGGCTAAAACCTCCAACTCACGTGGCCATAGGCTCGGCTCCCAGAGCACTGCACTGGCTGCTCCCTGCCGGGCTGTCAGGCTGTCCTCAGTGGGAGGTTAGCTTCTCTGTGTCGTTCTATGGGTGCTGGAGCTCCAGAGGTTGTTCAGAGCCCCCTTTTACATAATTTTGAAGTGGTGTGAGCTAGAGCACTGTGGAAGTGCTTTTTCTACTCAGCCATCTTGGCTCCGCCCCTTCATACCTCTATTTTTTTTTTGTTTGGTTTTTGGAGGGCAATTAGGGTTAAGTAACTTGCCCAAGGCCACATGGCTAGGTTTTTATTTGTGTGTGCATTAAGTGTCTGAGGCCGGATCCGAATTCAGGTCCTTCTGACTCCAGGGCCGACACTCTACTCAATGCACCACCTAGCTGCCCCTCATACCTCTATTTTCTTTTTTTTTAAACAAATGCTTTATTAAATTCTGTTTTACATCATTCATTTCCACCAGATTTTGAGTTACAATCATTTTCCCCCCGTTATTCCCCTACCCACCCTCCCAGAATAGCAGTCCCGCAAGATATTACTTCCTCCAATCTGCTCTCTCCCATACCTTCTCCCATACCCCCTTCAACTTTTCCATTAGAGGAAGGTGATTCTTTGTGTCCCAATGCCTGCACATCTTATCTCCCAATTACAAGCAAAAGAGTATTAATAATAGTATTTATATATATTTGAAACATTTAATCTTGAGACCTTGAATTTCAGATCCATTTCCTTCCTCCCTTGTCACCCATTCCCTCTGGGGAGATAAGTAATTCAGTATATGTTGTGCATGTCTAGCTATGCAAAACATTATCATAGTAGACATATTGTACAAGGCTGCTTATAAATCATACCTCTATTTTCAATGAAGACATCTAAGAGTTCATCTCTGTACGACATGTCTTTGAGTCATTTTCTACGTTGAAAACTACAGAAAAGCAAAGACATTAAAAAATCATTTATCCTGTCTACCAGGATAATCATCAGTTTTAATAGTGGGGGAAAATGAATTGAAGAAGCAGCTTAAATAGGAGAAAAGGTCAAAGTTAATTTTAAAGAGAAAAAGTTAAAATTGAATAAAAGAGTATATAACAAATAGTCTCCTATTTTTAAGAGGTTTCTAACCTTGGTGTGTTACATATTCAATAAGTAGGGAAGCTGCTTTTTTTTTTCCTCACTCCATAATAATACTGACTTCTTCCTGTTAAACTGCATATGGTACAAATATTTGGTTCACATTCTACTTTGCAAAGTTCTGCTTTGCATCTCAGTTTAAAATCTGATATAATAGGTAGAGATTTACTTTAAATATAGTAAATGCATTTGAATAGAATTGGAACCTAGCTGGTTTAGAGAGAGACAGAGAAAAGAAAGGTGGGGAGGCTTTGGTTTCAGTCAAATTCATATTATATATCTGTAGTGTGAGCCATTTGACCTTACAATGATGAATAATAATGACTCATAGACAACCTTGAAGTCCATAATTCCCTTTTCTCATAACTACCCTCTTAGGTCAAACAATAGCATTCTCTTAGTTTTATCAAAAATGAAATCAAGGCTTAGATTAGTGACATGACAAACCCACGTTTACACACCAAGTAGTAAACCCAGGACTCAAATTGGATTTTGAGGGGTAGAGTTATTCATAATCTAAGCCAATATAATCAGGGATTAGAATACTGAAGTACTGGAATATTTCACAGAACTTGCATGGCTTTCTATGAGTTGGCACCCTAATAAATCTTGGCAATGCCAACATTGCTTTTTGTGATTCAGCATCATTGGCTTGGAGGGACCTAAGTATTACCAAAGAAATATACAAATAAAATCCTTACCTCCCATAGGGCTTAATTCAGGTACTACCTCCCAGAGACCCTCCCTGATAGCTCTATAATTATTGTCTTCTCCATGCACCTTTAAATTACTTTTTACTTATTTTATGTATGTTTTACATTTACCTATCTGTGTTCAAGTTGTTTTGCTTCAGTAGTAGCTGCTTGAGGACTATTTTGGTTTCAGTGTCCTATCACCAGTGTCTGATAGTATCTTACATACTGTAGGGGATTAATAGTGTTGAGCTCAATTGAATGTTTGTGTTTCATATGGTATAGGTATTTCGAACATTTAATCATGATTCAACTTTTATAACAAAGAAGAATAAGAGCCAATTCTAATATGACTTAAATACAAGACCTGTGCATAGACAAAATTCCACTCAAAGTAGTTTGAACAAAATGATAACCTATTTTTGTCTCTCAACTCCCATTCCCCATCTTCTTTAAGTCAGAGACTTTGGAACTGAAAGGTTCTTCAGATCTCATCTAGTCCAAGAGTCACCATAAAAGTAGAAACCTCAGACCTCTGTCTTTGCTTCCAGCCCAAGGCCTGAAGCCATCATTACAGGAATCAACCCTTGTGGAGATTCAACATGGTAACCACTCCTGAAAGTGCTCCATTCCCTACTTTTTCAGCAACTATAGCTTATTGAAGACTTAAAAAAAGAAAGTTCTCACCACCAAAGTCCTTGGAACTGTGAAATAGTTGAATATCGGGAATTGATATGATCAGCAGAATATCATTAAAGAAGACATGTTACCATCTACTCTGCTGCCGCACTGTAAGGTTCCACTTTTTCTTTCTACTGACTTGCAGCTGAAACTTCCTATATATGTTCCCTCCCTAGTTAAAATGTGAGTTTCTTCAAAGCAGGGATTATTATGCTTTTCTCTTTGTTTCCCTCAATGATTGGCACAGTGCTGTGCCATCAGTTAATAAATATTTATTAAATTATAAGTGCTTAATACTTTATCATTCCTTCCTCCCTTTTTTCCTTCCTTTTTGTCTTTCATTTTACTTTCATTCCTTCTTTCCTTTTCTTCAACAGGGAGGAAACTAAGAACAGATAGAAGTGATCTGTCCAATGTCACACAAGTATTAAATAGAGTTCAGATTCAAACCCATCTCTGCTGACCCCAAATCTAATGTACTTTTAACTTTATTAGAATTTCCTCTTTAAAAAATAGCTGTCCTCTGGGACAAATAAATTTAACTAGATTAGATTAGACTTCCATGAACCTTAAACTGTAATAAAGAGAATTTTAACTTTCATTTGGTTGAATGGATTTCAGTGACTAAGTCAGCCATAAATCATAAATATAAGCACATATCCCAGAGGAGGGCAAATATTCTCAGTGAAAACAGTTATGACGATAAGCATCATATGTGTTGCCAACCTTTCCCTACCTTTCTGAATGATAAACTGGGACAAAAGAGATAATTGTGGAAAGACTGACCCAAATCACATTTATTTCTGCTTAGACTGAATAGAGGATTCTAGTCAATAAAATAGCCTTTGATTGATGGACTGAAGAACAGAAATATAAAATATATAAATATATAACCAAACTTAGGTTTGCCTATGTTGTGGCTCATAGGCAGTTCTAAAGACTGTTGATTGTTTTGTCCCTTTTAGAATCATATATTTAGATGACCTTGGATCATCTAAGTCAACTCCTTATTATCCAGTTGAGGAAACTGAGGTCCATAAAGATGAAGTGACTAGAAAATAAGGCTGGATTTTAAAATCAAAAAGATCTGAGCTCAATGCCTGCCCCAGCTCACTAGTTGTTTGACCCTGGGAAAGTCATTTAACCTCTCTCTGCCTCAGTTTCCTCATCTGTAAAATAGCAGCTACAATGCCGATTGTTGTGAGGATAAAATGCCATATGTAGAATGTTTTTCAAACCTTAAAGCACTATCTAAATGCTAGTTATTATTACTATTGTCCAAGGTAAGACAAGCAGTAAATGGGTTGGCCAGGATTCAAACTCAGGTCTACTGAATGTATCAGGTTTTCTACTGCCCCATTGTTCTTCCTCAGCAATTAGTGTTGTCTGCTATTAAGAGGGATGGGACCAGTTGAAAAATACAAAGGAAGGAAAATTGTAACTCCTTTTTTCATTTAGATTTAGTCTGATAGGCAAACCAACCAAAACTTGGGTTCAAATTTTAAGAGATGTAGAGAAAATACATAACCTATATCAAACTGCTTATCTTCTCAATGAGGGGGGAAAGGAAGGGAGGAGAGGAGGAAGAGAATTTAAACCTCAAAATTAAAAAAAAAACAAATGTTAAAAATTGTTTTCACATGGAATTGGGAAAATATGAAATATTAAATAAATATGTTTAAAAACGAAAAGAGAGGAAAAAGAGTAATGGAATGCAGTGAGATTTCATGCAGGCAAACATAACATGAGACCAGGGGTCAACAAGTATCCTCAAATGTAATGAGCATAGTCAATCAATTTCAAGTGTTGGGTCATCAACTCAACTGTGCATCTACTTGGACCCCAGACTCCTAACTAATGGAAGCATGGTTAGTTTCATTAAACACAGTTACAGACAGACAGACAGACAGACACACAGACACACACACACACACACACACACACACACACACACACACAGAATGCGTGACAAGTGTCAGGACCACTATCCCAAGTATTGAATAACTCAAAAGCTCCCTTCCAGGGAAGAAGTTTTATAGCCCTCAGAGGCTATGTGACTCTGACATAAATGTGACATAAACTGACATAAATCAGTTTGCTCTGGATATTTTTTTTTCACTACAGTTTGTTCCCACAAGGTACAAGAGAGCAGTCGAATCTGGGACCTTGACCTTGGGCTTCTAAATGAAATCTTCCTTAGGTCACATGACACAGAGAGAGTATCTGGTTGAGGACAGAAGAAGGGGGAGGCAAATAACTATGAGAAGCTGAATGGTTTTTCCCTGTCTGCAATGAAAGTCAAGAGCTAAGAGAAGCTAAATTAAGAATTAATTTAATTAAGATTTAAATTAAGAATAAAAGCAAAACACAAGTTATGAATTAAGAGATCTAGAGAAAAATGCAAGATGTGAATCCCTACTCCTCATCTGGAGTATTGTATTCAGTTCCAGGTGCTGCAGGAGGACACTGAAATACTCAAGAAAATCCAGAAAAAGGCAATATGAAGGGACTTAAGTACAACACATTAGAAAATTGGTGGAAGGAACTGGGTAGGTTTAGTATGAAGAAGAGAAGACTAAGACAGAACATTAATAACTGTTTTCAAGTATTTGAAGGGCTGTCCCATGGAGAATAACAATGAAAATAATAGGAAGGGAAGATGCATTTATATAATACATACTATGTGCCTGGTACCATGCTTTACAAATATTATCTCATTTAATCATCTAAAAAGCCCCATGAGGTAGATGCTGTTATTATCCCCATTTTATAGTTGAGGAAACTGAGGCAAACAGAGGTTAAGTAACTTGCCCAGGGTCACACATCTAGTAAGTGTCTGAGGTCAGATTTGAACCCAGGTGTTTCTGACTCCAGGCCCAAAGCTCCATCCATCACTCCATCTAGATGTCCCATAATAATAACAGTAACTAATTATATCTAGCATTATTATAGCACTTTGAGGTTTGCAAAGAACTCTCCAAATATTGTCTCATTTTCTCTTTTCGACAACTGTAGGAGGTAGGTGTTATCATTATCCCCATTTTACAGATGAGAAAATTTGAGGTAAGCAGTAGATAAATGACTAATTTAGGGTCACACAACTAGTAAGCATTTCAGTGGATTTTTAGCTTTATAGCAAGCCACGTGAATAGGCAATAAACAAATTCATTAAATAAAGCAATCTGTGACTGAACTAATAGAAATATAGTATCAAAAGAAATGACAATCTTGACTCTGTGCTAGTCAGATCATCAGCTGGAAAGTTATGTTCCATTGTGGTCATTAAATTTTAGGGAGGACACTGGCAAATAGTAATGTGCCCAGAGAAGAGCAACCAGGATGCTTAAGGAGATATTAGTGCTCAAACTCTCTGCAGTTGATTGGATATGTCAGAGCTCATGCTCTGTTGGCATAATTTTTTAAAAATACTGGGTCTCATCCATGCCATAATGTGGCATCATAATAGGAACTTGATAGGAGATATTTCTTTCCTTATTCTAAGAAGTCAGAATTCTCTGCTGTGTATCTAACTAATCCAAAGTTAAATATAACACATCTTTAGCCATGTGTAACCATCACCACATGCAAATTCACAATCTGGAATGACTGAATCAATGAGGTAAATATATTTTAAACTATTTACTGATTATATGCAGAAAGCAAAGATATAATGCTAAAGTTCCTACCTGAAAAGAATGTACCCACATCAGTGGCAACAATAGCCCACATGGAAATAAACTATTTACAAAAATCTGAAGAACACTCTTCCCTTTAAGATACCATTTTGCAAAAGTTTCCCCCAAAAAGCAAGGTTTGGTGCGCTCTAAATCATTAATTCCATGTAATCTAATCAGTCCCTTAAGGTCCAAGGTTGGAGCAAAACAAATAAAGCCTAAGACATTCCACCCCTTGGTATTGAACCTATTGTGGTCACACTAAGACTAAAATTTTATTTTATGCTCACAAATAACCAATCCTAGCATTGGTTCAAAGTATTAACAAATTAAACACACACCCCCAAAAATAAATGAATGAACAAATGAATGAATAAATAAATACGATGCACTTGCAACAAAGGGTTGAGGAAGGAGGCAGTCAAAGCCAAAAATGACAACCACCCCTCAATAGCCCTGATGTCATCAAACCATAAGGTCACAATGAAAGTGGAAACCAAAGACAGCAGCAGGAGTATACCAACCAGGAACAGAGCCAGCCTCTACAACCAGAACTCAAAAGGTATCTCTAATCCAAAACAACTGCAAAAAATAACATAGAGAAGCAGATGCTAAGTATTATAAACCCCTCACTCATTCTATGAAAACATGCTCTGGGGTAATGATTAGATATTCTCTCCAGGCTTTTATCTTTGGGAAAGAACAGAGTTAGGACTGAGGTAAACAGGATGATCCAACCAACCCAGAAAGAATCTTCTTCATCCTGGTTCCCATCCTTCTTCCCATTTTAGCTCTACCACCTTGAATTTTCTTAAGCAATAAAGTTAGGACAAAGTTGGTTGCCCTCTGCAGCACATCTGGGAGGAATGAAGTCCCTTTTATCAGCAACTAGACCAATCCAAAGTTCATTAGTTAACCCTCAACCTTCTGTGTCTACAAAACTACCTAGACCTTATTGAATTTGATTTTTGTTGATTTAGTGGAAAACTTCTCAGTAATAATTAACAGCAGCCAAGGAATATAATTTTTTAAAATAGTTGCTATATCTATTTCTCCTTCACTTTCCCAGGGACCAGATGTGATCAACCTCTTTATGATTATAGGAATGTCAAACTTATCCCTTCAGTAGAATCCATCCCATAGAACTCATAATTCCTAAGCTACTGAGCTGTCATCTTTCTTCTCTATATTCTAGTGCTCCTTAACACCTGAATGTCAAGAATGGAATTTCATTTTCTGTCTACATTTCATGCAGGTCACTTTGGAGGGTAAACTATGTAAGACCCTTTTGGATCAAGGGGTATCCTGTTTATAGCACAAAGAAAGCTACTCCTTTTCTCCAGTCATACAACCCAAAGTATCCCCTTTCTAGACCTCTATTCTCAATGGCACACACCTCCCCTGCCACCCCACCCCAGGAAACAAGATGAAAACAAAACATCAACTTTCTATCATCATCAGACAAGTCAACAACATTTTGCCTACCACCTATGGGATCAAGATATGTGATCAAGATCTTTATCAAAAATCATTTTCCCTGGGGCTCACTTTGAGAGGTATTGTGTGATTTGATCGGATGGGACTCTGGGAAGCCGTTGTTGAGAGCCCCCCAGCTTTGAAAACCCAGATGTTGGTGCTTCCCTCTCTGGTAGCTGTGATTTGGTATTGATGTATGTGATATTGGGGCAGTTTGGAGGCCTGTCTGTTTGATCTGTAAGTTCTGTCTGTGTGGTCTGGGGTTCAGGGTGCTGACCTTTTCCCCCTGAACTAGGTAATATATGTTTGATTGAAATGGGCTTGTTGGCCCATTTTGAGTTGCTTTCCTTTTGAGGGGCAGATCTGGGAACCTGTGTTGGCGGTCACCCTGGGGATGTTGGGGTGCTTGCTGCTACAAAATGGCGACGAGGGATGGGATCTGCTGAGTAAAAGGAAAGTATGGGGGCTGGGATAATTGTTTGTTTCCCAGTTGTGGTAGCTGTGATTCTGTGGAGCCATGGAGCAAGAGAGAGGAACGGCCTGCATGCTGACTTCACTGAGCTGAGAGCAGGAATGGTGAGCTGCCTGCATGGAGACCTGTGGAGAAGCCTGGAGCTGCTGCCTTCTGCTGGAGGAGAAGGAACCCAGGAGTTTGGAGTTCAGCCACAGGACAAGATAAGGACTGTGTGGCAAAGCAGGGGCACTGAATGTATTTCCTTGCTGCATCCCACAGTTTGGGACCCAGGGGGAGGATGGACTTGTGACTGGTGGGTGGGGTGAAGTACCATGGACCCCAAGGACCCCACTTTGGTTTTGTTGCCCAGCCCCCTCTCTGGACTTGGAAGTAGGGGCTGGAGCAGTGTTATGGAAAGGACACCCCCCTCCTCCCAAGAGAACTTTATTTGGACTCTTTGTTTTGAAATAATGTGATAGTGCAATGTACTTTGTTTAAGGCCCAGTGACCACTTTGGTAACTTTAGATGTACCTTGAAAATATGACTTAAGAGATGGTTAGTGCTAATTAAAATGTAAATTATCTATGCTATGGGTATACTTAGTAAGACTTTACTGAATAAGTTACTGATTGTACTTTGAGATTGTTACTGATAAGAGGCTAATTGAGTTAATCAAGACATTTGCCCCATGAGTGGAAGACTTGTACTTTGAAAACTGATGTAACTGATTAAGTTAACTTAAGAGTGACTATTTTTTGATTTTACCGATAAGTGACTGAGTTAACATTTGCCCCATGAGTGGAAGACTTGGACTATTGTATTTTGAGATTATATTGTGATTTTCTTATGTACCTGGAAAATGTGACCTAAGAGACATTTAGTGCTAATTCAAATGTAAATTGTGTATGCTATGGGCATGAAAGATCTTGGGGCTGAATGTAATGGAGATGCAGATTTGAGGGTCTTCCCTACCCCTGGCTTGGGTGCGCCTGGAGCCTGTGGTGGGAGGCTTGTTTTTCGGGAGGGCCCACACCTTGGTGCTTTGTGATTGGGCAGTGGGTCAAGGAGGTTGTTGCAGTCTCTGAGCCAGGAGAGGGCTATGTAGACTCTGGTGAGAAGCTTTGCTTTGGGGCTCACTTTGAGAGGTGTTGTGTGGTTTGACCAGATGAGACTCTGGGAAGCCGTTGTTGGGAGCCCCCCGGCTTTGAAGGCCCAGATGTTGGTGCTTCCCTCTCTGGTAGCTGTGATTTGGTGTTGATGTATGTGATGTTGGGACAGTTTGGGAGCCTGTCTGTTTGATCTGTAAGTTCTGTCTGTGTGGTCTGAAGTTCGGGGTGCTGACCTTTTTCCCCTGAACTAGGTAATATATGTTTGATTGAAGTAAGCTTGTAAACCCTTCCAGATGGTCTTCAACTAGTAGGTTTTCTATGATAATAGAAAATTCTCTCCATTAATCTCTGAGCCTTTCAGAGAAGAAACTGGAAAATTATTTTTCCTTTATCATCTTCAAGAGAAGGAGAGATTGATGACAGTTTAACAGTAATGGGAACAAAAAAGAAGTCTTTGCCCCAAGAGAATTTTTCATTCTGAACAAAAAAATTAAAGAAATTAACAAAACAGATAAATTCCATATTCATAAATAATGATCATGTTTACATGTAAAGAGAAAGAGATTTAGAATTATCTGAAGAAAACAGAAGGAAAATGCTGTCCTGAACTATTTGTTCTGAATAGAAATGAGCTGTAAATGTGCTTTTCAAAAATGAGAGAGCAAATATAGTTTTGCAACATTTAGATTAAACTAGTATATCTCAAGTGCTATAGTATTGCCTTTCCTTTTCCTTATAGATGGATGCAAAAGCATGGTAGGCAGGAAGAAGTGCATTAACAAATGTTTAACAACAGAGTCTCTATAAAAAAAAGATACACACAGTATACTTTTAAATTTAACCTTCATTATTAACATTTTCTCCCATCATTTTCTAAGTCTATATCAGAGGCATCAAGTACATAGTCTGCCCCAATATTACCAAGTAGGGTTGAACCAAATTAAAATGGAATCAGGAACTAATTGATAAAGTAAGTAAAAATACAATAGAATATAAATAATGTTAATATGTGGTTTTCTAAGTCAATATGTAGCTTGCAGGGAACCTCATATAGGTTCAATGGCCTCCATTTCTATTTGAATTTGATGCTACCAGTCTAAACAATCAACAAAATAATAAATCAAGCCCTGATTTGTGGTACTTGCTGATTTTCAATGTGTCGATGCTGAAAATTCAACAATTGACCCTCTTGAGCCTTTGGTGCTGACACCAGCACAGAGTTGTGTAGGGTAATGAACTTGGAATAAAGAAAACCCGGGTCCAAATTCTGCATCAGACACGTAATAGTTTTGTGATCCGTATTAAAAGGGTTTCATAAAAGAAATTGTGTTCACATTCTAGAGGCTCAAGGAGTGAGAAAGAAAAAACACTAGGACAAGCATGGGAACTCCATTAACAACGCCATCTGGAGAGCAGATAGGCTTCTGGATAAAAGGTGATGTTGGCAGGGTGCTACATTTTGTAACTACACATGGCAAACATTCTTTGCCTTGGCTGAGTTCAGACATCTCAAGGGTACACTAGAATTATAATGATACTATTAATAAAAATAACTCATCTCTACAGTCCTTTATACTTTCACATGAATTAGCATGATTTTTATTAACAGGAAATAGAAGCATGATGTAGTGGAAATAACATTTATAAGGAGTCAGAAGAACTGAATTCAAATTCAGACTTGGCCACTGACTCATGTGATCTTTGGCAAACCAACTAATTTCTCTTAGTCTCAGTTTCCTGTTATATAAAATGAGGGGATTAGATGATCCCTTCCAGATCCAAATCTATGATCTATACCAGCAATGCTAGGATCTGAACCCAAGTCTTTGGGCTACAGATCCCAGACTCTTTCTTCTTACCATATGGTCATGTTGAAAATACATAGAAAAGGAGCAAGATGGGGTCTTGAGTAAAATATTGAATGCTAAAGGATAACACATGCTCATTTGAGTTTACCCAAAGGGAAGACTAAGAATGACTTTCATTGCCATTCATTTTACAATTATATTTCATAGTGAGACACATGTGGATTTCATTGAAACCTTTTTTAGTTTTGTTTTGTTTTGTTTGGGGGAGCAGAGAATATGTTTTGGTTCTGTTTTGGTTTTAATTTTTAAAAACTGTTCTAGTTTCTGAAAAACACCCGCCTGATTTCAAGGGTGGAGTAACATTCTCTCTGGTTTACAGAAGACAGCTTTCTTCCAAACAGCTTGAAAAACTGCACATTGATTATCTCATTCCTACTTCCCTCCAGTACAGATGGTGACCTTGAACCCTGGAGGGATGGAGTGACCCATCCAAGATTATGTCTCTGTTCAGTAAAGCCATGGCTGAACTCCAGTTCATTCTCATTTCCAAGTCCCAAATTCTTTCCACTTAAATAAGGATTGTTTTTAATAGCTTTTCTTTTCCTAGGATTTTGTAATTTACAAAGCACTACCTTCACAATACATCTATAAAATAGGTAGTGCGTATGATATTATTACCATTTATTGATGAAGAAACTAAGGCTCAGAGAGGTTGACTTTCCTAAGGTCACACAACTGGTAAGCATCAGAGGCAAGGTCCTAAAGCAGATCTGACTCTAAATATTACCTCTTTCCACTGTCTCTACACTATAAACTTTAGAATGTCATCTCTCTGGTGGATTATCTATCTAGTGATAGAAAAGACCATTAATAAATTTTTTTTATCAAATGTTAACCCCACATATTTCTGTGATCATGGTCAACTAAAACCCCTAGACCTATCACTGTTACCTAATGTATATTTCTAAATAGAGGCTTCAAATCTAAAGTGGGACCTCTTTGTAAAGATAATAATCATACATAGAAGTAATAATAAAAATAATAATAATCAATAACTGACCTTTAATAGCTCTTTGCAAAGATTTTTTATAAACATTACCTCATTTGGATCTTCACAACAAACTCATGAGATAAGCACTACAGGTATTATTATCATCTATTTTACAGATGAGGAAACAGGTTCAGAGAGATGGTTTGCCAAGATCATGCAACAGAGGCAAGAGTTCAACCAAGGTTTCTCATGACTCCAGGTCCCTTTCTATTTTGCCCTACTTTAAAAATACCAATGATAGAACAATGGGAGGCAAAAGGAAACACAAGATATGGCCCCACTGTGGACCAACATGACCTGCTTTTTCCTCATTTGGATTTTTTTAATTACTAAGTACCTTTTCTTTGGACACTCTAATTTTTATTTCTGTAGGACTTCTGGATTCACAAAAGTATTTTCCTCCTATCAGCCCTGTGAGAGAGATTAGAAGGGCTATAATCTACAAGTATGATTGTTTTAAGCTTACAAATGAGGAAGGAAGGAAACATTTATTTAGTGCCTAAGGTATACCAGATACTCTGCTAAGTATTTATAAATATCTCATTTGATCTTCACAACAACTCTGGGAAAAGGGTACTTATATTGATCCCATTCTATATTTAAGAAAACTGAAGCAGGCAGAGGGTAAATGATTTTCCCAGGATCACAAAAGCTAAGTGTCTGAAAATGAATTGAACTCATGTTCCTGACTACAGGCCCAGTGTTCTATCGACTGCACCACCTTGCTGCCTGAAGAAACTGTAGTTCATAGAAGTGAAGTGATGAGTAAAATGTAAGCTCCTTGAGGGCAAGGACTGCTTTGATTTTCCTTTTGTATCCACAGCACCCAGTAGTATCCACATCACATGGTAGACAATAAATGTTTGTTGAATTTAATTGATTAGCCTAAGGTCACACCAGCTTATGTGGCATCAGAAGGAGTGAATAAGAACATATTAAATACTTACTACGTGCCATTTATTGTGTTAAGTCCTGGAGACACAAAAACAAATAGTTTCTGCCCTCAAGAATTCTATATTCTTATAGGAAGATGAAAATGGCTAAGAAAGCATAAAGTCACAGGAATGGTAGGTGGAACCCCAAGACAACAGATTGTCATGACTTGACCAGAAACAATAATAACCTTGATTTGATTACTCTTCTCAAAGCAAAAGATAGAAAACAGGGTGAGATGGGGTGGTACTCACATACATGGTGGCATGGCAGGAAGATGGGGTGGTTGGGGCACTGGGATACGCTAAAAATAAAGTACTCCCACTAATCAGCAAGGCCCAAGATGGAGGCTTAGGTAGGAAGTTGCAGCAATGTTAGCAGAAGTCCTGGGCAACATACAGGAAAGATGGGGTAGCCATGAAAAGGGAACTATGTTTTCCTTTTCTTGACAAGAGTAATACTATTTTAGAATAAACTTCAATTTCAGAGTATTCTAGGAGACATGCCTAACCTTATGTTTTTCCTTCCATTACCCCAAACCTTGTGAAAAATCAACCAAAAGACAAAAAGATTCCATGTTTTCTCAAACCTCCGCCAAAATCAGAGAGATTAGAAGATTAGTAAGTCTCTGTGCTCTCCTCTGAAACACAGTGAAATGCCTGCCCTCGAGGCCAGTGAACCTATCATGACTATGTTTTCTGTATAATAGAAGAACCTTCAGGTGATGGTTCAGAACTGATTCAACCATTCTGTAGAGCAATTTAGAACTATGCCCAGGCCTATAAAAGCATGCATACCCTTTGACCCAGCAATACCACTACTAAATCTGTAGCCCAAAGAGATTAAAAAAAAAAAAACAGAAAGGAAAAGGACCTATAAGTACAAAATATTTATAACATCTCTTTTTATAGTGGCAAAGAATCGGACATTGAGGGGATGCCCATCAATGGGGAATGGCTGAACAAGTTGTAGCATATGATTGTGATGGAATACTATTGTACTATAAGAAATAATAAACAGGATGTTCTCAGAAAAGTCAAGAAAGTCTTACATGAATTTATGCAAAGTGAAATTAGCAGAACCAGGAGAACATTGTACACAGTAGTAGCAATATTATACAATGATCAATTGTGAATGACTTAGCTATTCTCAGCAATACAAGGATCCAGTACAATTCCAAAGGATTTATGATGAAAAAATGCTATCCCTCTCCAAAGAAAGGACTGATGGAGTCTGAATGCAGATCAAAGCATACTTCTTTTTTTAAAATTTCTTTATTTTTTCTGTTATGGTTATTTTTGGTCTGTGTCTTCTTTCACAACATCAGTAACATGTTTTGTATGACTTTATGTGTATAATCTATTTCAAATTGTTTGCCTTCTCAATGAGGGAGGATGGGAGGGAAAGGATAGAATTTAGGACTCAAATTTTTTAAATGAAGTTTAAAAATGTTTTTATATGTAATTGGGGAAAATAAAATATTAAATTAAGTTTTAAAAAAGAAAAAAATAGATGGTTCAAATTCAGAAACCAGCTTGCCCCAGATTTCCCGTCTTTGTGGGTAACTGATAGTTCTTGCCTTGCCATGTAACAACAAGGATAACTACTGGAATTGTGTTTTTATAGGTGCAGGGAACTCCCAGATGAGAAGACTCCCTCTACCAAAACAGGTAGACAGCAGAGTTGCCTAGATCACTGAACAGGTAAGTGGATTGCCTGGTGTCAAACAGGTAAAATATGTCCAAGACAGTAGTATCTGAACTCAAGTCTTCCATGCTTTGAGATCAGCTACCTGTCCATTGTGGCACATTCCATGATGCTAGTTAAGGTCAAAGCAAGGATTTGAACATGTCTTCTATTTAAGATTAAGTGCAACTCTTTCCCCACTAAAAGACATTGCCTCACACTACTGAACTGCCAACATCCGGCCTTAAAGCTTTATTAGTTTTCCATTTTTAAATTCTATTTCTTCTTAAAAATTCCCTTTAGAATCATTAAAGACAGAGTGGATTACTGATATTAAAACCATATTGCATTTCTTGGATTATACTTCTTCAATTGCTTTCTGTCAATTACTTTCCCTCATCAATTCCACAGAGAAGATAATACTTGAGATTTCCAGAACAGTTGTGCTTATAAATAATAGAATTTCATTCAATTCCCCAAATGGTTTGTGCTAATGGTCAAAACCAAATTAGTTCCAACTGGCCAAAAAGAAATACACATGTGCTGAGCAAATCCTGGATCAGCCCATTTAATCCCCAACTGGTTAGCAGGAAGAAGTGGGAGTTCTAATTAGAGGATATTTGAGGGTCAGTAAGACTTTCATTTGGAGGGAGTACGACCATAACTAGTATGGGGTGAATGGGCTCTTGTCTCAGTGTGTTTGCATGTGGATGGGTGAAACACTTCCTGTATCAGAAGGAATATTTCCTCCCTATAGCTACCACTATCCCTGTGCCTGGTCAGGGGCCTCTGCTGTCTCAGCAACTTGGGCACTAAAACTGACCTCATGCCACCACTCCCAGTATCCTATAGACTATATAGGTCTCCCTCTCCTAGGGCCTACCTTCTGTCCCAGAGCCTTTGTGGGGGGAGAATAAACCTCCCATTCCCAAGACATTATCTTTTATACCACTACTCATGGTTAGTCTTTTAGTTTGGGTTCTAACGGGTGAATAATATAGGAATTCTTAACAATCATTAACAAAATTCTATTTTGTCTCCCAGGAGAAGAGTCCCTTTACTTCCTAAAAGAGCAGGTATTAAGAGTTAGCACTGGGGGCGGCTAGGTGGCGCAGTGAATAGAGCGCCAGCCCTGGAATCAGAAGGACCCGAGTTCGGAGCCAGCCTCCGACACTTAATCCATACAAACAAAAAAAAAACCTAGCCGTGTAACCTTGGGCAAGTTACTTAACCCCAATTGCCCTAAAGGGGCGGCTAGGTGGCACAGTGAGTAAGAGCGCCGGCCTCAGAGTTTGGATGACCCGAGATCAGATCCGGCCTCAGAAAATGAGCACCCACGCATAAATAATGACTAGCCGTGTAACCTTGAGCAAGTTACTTAACCCCAATTGCTTTAAAAAAAAAAAAAGAGTTAGCACTGGCTGCATGTTATGGGAATGGGAATCTTAAGATCTTCCTTGCCCCTTGGCTAGGCTTAAGTGACTCTGAGAACTTTCCCTGATTTGAAAATATACTCTGCCCCCTGATAGGCTGAATGTGTTCACATGGAGCCTGTGGCAGGAGGCTTGTTTTTCAGGAATACATACAACTTGCTTTGTGATTGGGCAGTGGGTCAAGAGGGTTGTTGCATTTTCTGAGCCAGGAGAAGGCTATATATACCCTGATGTGAGGTTTTTGGGGGGGGCTCCCTTTGAGAAGAGTTGTGTGATTTGACCAGACAAGACTCTGGGCAGCCATTAAGAGCCCCTTGGCTTTGAAAAACCCAGATGTTGGTGCTTCCCTCTCTGGTAACTGAATAGATATGGATGTAATGGTCAGACAGCTGGAAGTCTGTTTGTTTGTCTGTGTTTTTTGTCTGCTTGTAACCTCTGTATTCTCTGAAGTTTGGGGTGCTGACCTTTTTCTGCTGAACTAGGTAAATGACATATGTTTGATCCCAAAAAGAAAACTCCTAAGAATATTATAGTCAGGTTCTGGAGTTCCCAGATCAAGGAGAAAATATTACAAGCAGCCAGGAAGAAACAATTTGAATATTGTGAAAACACAACCAGGATAAAACAGGATCTGGCAGCTTCTACACTGAGGGATTGAAGGGCTTGGAATATGATATTCCAGAGGTCAAAGGAGCTGGGGTTAAAACCAAGAATCACCTACTCAGCAAAACTGAGCATCATGTTTCAGGGGAAAATATGGTAATTTAAGGGAATAGAGGACTTTCAAGCATTTTTTTTTTTTTGCTTTTTGGAGGGCAATTGGGATTAAGCAACTTGCCCGAGGTCACATGGCTAGTTTTTGTGTTAAATGTCTGAGGCTGGATTTGAACTCAGGTCCTCCTGACTCCAGGGCTGTTGCTCTATTCACTGTGCCACCTAGCTGCCCCACTTTCAAGCATTCTTGATGAAAAAACCAGAGTTGAATAGAAAATCTGACAGTCAGACACAAGAAGCAAGAGAAGCATGAGAAGGTAAACAGGGAAAAGAAATCACAAGGAACATCACAGCTGAACCATTTATATCCCTACATGGAAAAATGACAATTGTAACTTATGAAACTTTTCTCAGTATAAGAATAGTTGAAGTGAACAGAAATATATATATACAGATATATGTATACAAAGATATATATGTCTATATAGGAGAGTATATGGGCATATGAATACATATGTGAGTGTGTATATATGTGTGTACAGGTATTCACAGACAGAGGGCACAGACCAATTTAACAGGAAGGGATGATACTTAAAAGGTGAAATTAAGAGGTGAGAGAAGAATATAATGAGAGGAGATGGGGAGAGACAGAATGTGGTAAATTATTTCATATAGAAGAGGCAAGGGAAAGCTGTTACAATGGAGGGAAAGAACAGGAAGGCAAAAGGGAATGGGTCAACCTTATTCTCATTGAATTTGGCTTAGGGAGGGAATGACATACATACCAAATAGGGTATCTCACCCTATAGGAGAGTAGGGTGAAGAAGATGAGAGGAGGGATGATGGAAGAGAGGATGGGCTGAGGGGGAGGGAATTGTCCACTTTTGAAAAAGGACAGGATCCAAGTAGAGAATAGAACAAGTGGGGGGTGGGGGGAAATAGGATGGAGGGAAATATAGCCAGTCTTTCACAATATATCCACTATGGAAATGTTTTGCATAGCTACACATGTACAGCCTATATTGAATTACTTATCTTCCCAGTAAGGGTGGGTGATGAGGGAGGAAGGGAAAGAATTTGGAATTCAAAGTTTTAAAAATAAAATGTTTAAAAATATATTATTATTAATATTATTATTATTATTTTACATGTAACTGGGAAATAAGATATACAGGCACTGGGGCATAGAGATCCACTATTCCCTTCTGGAAAGTAGGAGGGGGCATTGGGGAAGATATGGGAAAGAGCAGATCGGGGGAGGGGATAATCAGTAGGATCACTGTTTTGGGGTGCTGGGTAGGGGAAAAATGGGGTGAAAATTTATAACTCAAAATCTTGTGGAAATGAATGATGTAAACTAAAAAAAAAAATTAAAAGAGAGGAAAAAAAAGAAACTAGGGCCTGTCTGTGAACCCTTAGAAAGAGCATTGATTTTTAAAGTAAGGATATTCAATTTGGGTTCCCAGTTCTGCTACTCCCTTGCTTGTGTGATCTTGTGCAAACCACTTCATCTGTCTGAACCTCAATTTCCCCTTCAATAAAATAAAGGGACCAGCTATAAGGTCCCTTCAGGCTCTAAGCCACATAATCTCTCTCTGACTGGGTTACCATAACAAAATAACTGTACTCTCTTTCCAGTATGTTTATGCTTAAAACTTAAATGGGACTGATGTGATATCTTTGTTAGGCACTTGGGCAAATATGATTGTTGGGATGGGTATCCCTTTAACTTGCTCTACAAAAACAACCATAAATGACACAGGGGACCTGTAGGTACTGTGACAGGCAGCATATCCCCTACAACCAGCACCTTTGCATTTTTTTATTAATTTATTGGTCCAAAAACCATGTTACTAAAACTACATGCAACAGACTCATAATTACTTCCCATGATTTCTCTAAAGCCTGCAGGGAGCTGGAGAATTAGGGTTTTTCTTGTGTTGATTCTGTCTTATGAGAGAACATCTGTCTGAAAGAGAAGTTGTAATAAATTCTTCAAGATGATCCACCTTTTAGACAACTCTACAAATCAGCCAGGGTCAACCGCTAAGAGAGTCAGATATTGCATATTGTAAAATCCAGCAAACACTTTTCATCCCAAAAGATTAAACTCATCATTCCATAAGAAACAAATGTCTTGATTGTTCACACTTAATGTTGCAACTAAAACAGCCTGTGATTGCCTTTTCCATGTGCTCTGCTCTCATAGACATGGAAATTATCAGAGCTGGAAGAGACCTTAGCAGCCAATTAGCTTCCTTAGCCAACCCCTCATCCAAAGGCTCATTTGACTGCCCTCTGGAATGATCCTCATAACTTTGTAGACAGCCAAGAGGGCACAGAGGAAAGAACTTGTCAATCTTTCAACAAGCATTTGTTAAACTTCTACAATATACTAGACACTATGTTAAGGGGCAGCTAGGTGGTAGAGCAGACGGAATCCTGGTTCTGAAGTCAGGAAGATCTGAGTTCAAATTAAATCTCAGGCCCTTATTAATGTCACCCTAGGCAAGTCACAATCTCTAGCCACCTTGGTTCCCTCAACTGTAAAAAAAAAAAATAGCGCCTACCTCTCAGAGTTATTGTGAGCAACAAACAACGTAAGATTTATAAATTACTTAGCACAGTGCCTGGCACTTAATAAATGCTTGTTTCCTTCTTTCCTTCCTGAGCATTGGGGATACAAAGAAATGCAAAAAAAAGTGTTCCTTAACTCAAGATGTTCTTATCCTAACACAGGAGGCAACGCTTACTTAAATAATGGTATGTATCTATACAAGATCTATGTGAAAAAGATGGAAAGTAATGTCAGAAGGAAGGTCCCAGCAGATAGAAAGGCCCCCTGCAGAGAGCAGGATTTGAGCCAAGTCTTGAAGACAAGCCAGAGAAACTTAGAAGCACAAGTGAAGAGGGAGAGCATGCCATGGATGGAAGACAACCCATGAGTACGAAAGCAAAGCGTTGGGAAATGGAGATTAATCATTAGAGCTCTCTCTGAATGAACTGGGCTTCCTCTAGAGCCAATGGATTATTCCTTACTGGAAGTCTTCAAACAAAGACTGGCTGACTTCTTGTCATGAATGTTGTGAGTTTGCTGGAGGGAGGGGTGCACCGGAAGGTGGTGGGAATTCTTATTCAGGTGCAGTTTGGACTTAAGGGGCCACTGATGTCCCTTCCAACTCTGATATTATGTGATTCCATGATTCAGAGAGCCAGGGATCTCTTCAGGCCTCAAGGAGGCAATGAGTACGGGGAATGAGGACCTTCCTTGATTTCTTTCATCATTACAAAAATACAGATGGAGCCCGTGGGGTTGTCTGTCCACTGGTTCTTCTGTACTTTCACCAAGTAAACAGCCCATTTTCTTTTTGACAATATAATTTGTTGATTGTATATTTTACTTTACTTCTTCTTCAGTGTGTTATTTTTTATGTGCTACTGTCTGCTTATACCTACCATGTTCCTTTTCATTGACCTCTGACGATTACTCATTTTTAATTCTTTAGTTATTATAGGGTTCAGTGACTCAAAACCATATGACAACAGTAGAATAATGGTATTAAAAAGAATGACTTTTGATACATGGCAGATTTTGGAGTCATTAAAGAACTTTGGAATTTTCCAAAGGCAATCCAACCTGCATTTTGCTTCCTGTTTAGTTCTGGGTCCCATTTATTGCCCATCAAGATGTACATAATACTCGAGTTCCACATGATACCCAATGAACTGTGTGATGAAACTAGATGATAGATCTTCTTTGCCCTGTTGCTTTTTCCCTGTGTAGATGGTTGAGCCTAAATCTTTGAATGGTTATAGATCTTCTACAGAAGGCTCAGCAATATTCGGAGTAAGGTAGGTCAAACCATCACCACAATGATCTCTAGTTCAGTTCAGACCTTGGGTGAACTCAGATCTTCCTCCACCCCTGAGAAAAGCATCATTCCAGGCCACTGACTTTGTCGTCTAGCCCAGTCCTCATCATCATTATAATTAAGAGGGGAAACATCTGTGAAAAGGCAATTAGGCCATCACCTACACCACCATCAACTTCAGATAAACTATCATTGGGGATGAGGGAGGATTGACCAAGAAAGTCAGATGAACCAAGGAAAGATACATTGAAATAGAGCAGAGAAGACAGAAAGTTGGTATGAGTGAAGCAGTTGGAACCATCACTTGCCTTCAGAAACTGGGGAGAGGAGACCCAGAAGCTCACACCGAAGAGCCCCAGGAAAAGCAGAGCCATCTTCCCTCTCTGGCCCTTCTTTCAGGCTGGTCCCACTCTCATAATCCATGGAAGTACCCCCTTTGGAGATTAGACAGGAAATTGCTTCTTCTACAACTGCAGTCCTCAGTTTCTCAGCTGCTGTAGCTAATGAAGACCTGGAGAAAAACACTCTTGTCACTAGAGTCCTTGGCATTGCTAAATGCTTTGACATCAGAAACAGCTATTATCTTAATAATGGTGATGACACTAAAAAAGATGTTCTATCTTGCCTCTACACTCCAGTCATTCTCAATTACACACCTTCTAAACCATCTGCCTTACTGCTACGCCCTAAAGAACACCAGTCCTTTCCATCCACCCTGCAACTAAACCTTTCTTTATGGTTTTTTTCCCACTCCCATTAGAAGGTGAACTCCTTGAGAGATGGAGCTACTTCTGGTTTTTTGTTTGTTTGTTTGCATCCCCAGTACTTAGATGGTACTTTGCAAATAGTAAGCATTTAAAAATACTTCTTCATTCGTTTAGGGACTCAATGCAACCTGCATAAAGAGAAGCATCTGGATAGCTTCACCATATATGGGGAATCCCTCTTTGGCTTGAATTCTATCCTGGATCTGTGCTTAAAATTCAGATGCTTAAGATGATGACCAGTACCTAAGAGCTTTGTTAAAATACATATCCATCATCTATGCCTTGCTGTAATAATGAGAGAATCGTCATACAAGATAATCTCACTTGTTACAGAGGAAACTAGGTGGCATAGTGAATAGGGAACCAAATCAGAAAGACCTGAGTTCAAATCTAGATGAGTCATTTAACTTTGGTTTCCCTCTGTTTCTTTATCTGTAGGGTGGGGATAATAATAGCCCCTATCTTTCAGGGTTATCAAGAGCATAATATAAGATAACATGTGTAAAGTGCTTTGTAAACCTTAAAGTATTAAATAAATACTTGCTATATATTTCAAAGGGGCAGGTAGGTGGCATAGTAAATAGAGCACTGGACTTGGAATCAGGAAAAATCATCTTCCTGAGTTCAAATCTGGCCTCAGACACTTACTAACTGTGTGACCCTGGGAAAGTCATTTAACCCCATTTGCTTCAGGTCCTAATCCATAAAATAGGCTGGAAAAGGAAATGGCAAACCACTCCAGTATCTCTGCCAAGAAGACCCCAAATGAGGTCAAAAAAAGTCAGAAATAACCAAAACAATAGAACTACAACAAAACCATATGATATTCTTTAAGCTTTGGAAAGAACCTTAGAATTTATCTAATCCAACACCCACCATCTCCACCAAATCTTTGGCCAATGAGTGAAGTTTTTTGTCAATAGGAACACAAAAGGATACTCTATGAAGGTAGAGTCTTCATAGGGTAGAAGAATTACCCTCACCAATGAAACCACCAATTTTTTAATGAAAAGTGTATGTGTGTGTGTGTGTGTGTGTGTGTGTGTACGTACATATATGTGTGTGTATAATAGAGCTAGAAACATCAGTCAAAATATATACCAGAAAAAGAGTTGGGTAACCTTTTTCCTGGAATATAGATATATGTGCCAGCTTCGTTTCAAAATCTTTCAACATATCAAATCTAAACAAAATCTTTGGATGGATTATATTTCTTCTCAATTGAGAGAGTCAAGTATATTAACATGATGATGCAAAATAGCTAAGCCTAAGCTTTCCAAGTACTTGTTCAGCTGAAACTGGCAAATCTTAATGTTAATTTGTCAGCTTCAGCAAGGAGCTTTATCAAGAAAAAAACAAAGTTCAAAAAATCCCTCTATGCCAGAACTGAGGGTCATAGATTACTGGCACTGCAAACCTCAGGGGTTATCCAGGTCAACCCCTACCCAATGGAAGTAACCTTCTTACAGCATTCTGGCAACAAATTGTTTCCTAGCCTCTAGATTTGAGTAATAGGAATAGGAATAAGAAATGCATTACTTTGCTAGGCACTCAGTCACCTAGCATTTATTAAGGACTACTATATGCTGGATACTGGGCTAAGTGCCTAGGATACAAAGAAAGGCAAAAAAAGAAAAGTCCCTGCTTTCAGGGAGTTTACAGTCTAATGGGGGAGACAACATGCAAACTACCATATACAAAGAAGAGATAATAGATAAATACATATACATGACAAATTATATATAGAAATATATATCTATATGATAATAAGCGTGTGTGTGTGTGTGTGTGTGTGTGTGTGTGTGTGTGTGTGTGTGTATGACAAACTGGGTTCATGGCAGAGGGAAGGAGGACTGGAAAAGGTTTCTTGAAGAAAGAGGGATTTAGCTCAGATTTGAAGGAAGCCAGGGAAGCTAGGAAGCAGAGATGAGGAAAGAGACTGTTTCAGGTATTGGGGACAACCTGAAAAAATGCCACATCATCCTCACAACCTCAATGATATGTGAAAATGAGACCTGATGACAGCAGACCCACTGAGGATATGCCATGCATATCTCTGAATAGGAACAAAGTAATCCTAAGATTTGGTCACTAAGACCAGAGAAAGATTGATGATAACATCCTGAATTGAGAATACACGAAGTGAAGTAAACATTAGAAAGTGTCACATTTGGGATAATGAGAACAAGAAAAGATTCTTGAATAAAATAAAATGGAGTTTGTAAGAAGTAGGGCTGAGAAGGGATGTCACTTTTCCTGACTAGTTAGGAGGTATCAGACAGTTTATAGGAGATTTGATAGGCCTAATAAAGTTCTTAGTTTTACTTAATCGAATTCCAAGTCTTGGCCCCATCTCTCAACAATGATATATGTAATCTATTTATCTCCCTGAAAATACACATACTATTTGATTATATCATCTTTAAAGCTCTTTGTTTTGGCTAAAAATGTATTGAGTCGTCATTATTTCTAACATGAAATAGATCAGCCCCATTTCCCATCAAGGGGCTCATGACTCTACCTGCTACCATGTGCACTCAGTCAGGAGCCATCAGGAAGATAAAGTAGAATTAGTACCTAGATGATGACTTCCTAATGCAGTCAGGGCCCCATTGATGTGATGTGGGCTTTCTCTCAGATATATGAAGAGAAATTGGTGCCTTCCTGGGATGCTTTCCTGAAGCAATCAGAGACATTTTAATGTAAGTGTTCATGTCATTTAAGAACTAACAGAGCAACTTGGAATACTGAAAAGGTTTCCCTTCCCTGAAGAGACATTTTGGAGCAATATGTCCCTATAACTAGGTGGGGGACCTTTTTGGGAACTAGCCAAGCAGGCTTCCTCTTATGTACTGTTCTAGCTCTGATTTCTTAATTCTCCAAATAGCCTTTGAACTTAATTTGCTTTTCTAAGAAGACTTCCTGCTGGGAAGAAATATTACTCATGAGTTTTTACATTGACTTTTTCTTATACTAATTGATATCATGGAAGTTTGGGTATCATGAGCCAGGTTTTTTCCCAGTGCTTGATCTTTTCTAAACTCATTCGAACCGGCTTTAGCCAGTTTATGCTGGTCTGAACTGATTTTAATCAGTTTGAAGCCAGTTTTAGCTGATTTAAACTGGTTTGAACTGGTTTTAGTTTATCTAAACTGGTTTTAACAAGTTTCAACTGTTTTTAACTGCTTTGAATTGGTTTTAGCCAGTTGTAGTGCCAATGCAATATTTACAGCACCAACAGTCATTATAAATATACTTGCATAGTGCTTGATTACAAAATATAACAGACTCTCCATATAGAAGACAGAAGTAAAACATTTATTCAGATACCAGAAAACAGAATCCCAAAACCAGCAAACCAATTCCATCATAGTAGCAAAGAAGTTAATAAGCCATAACAGCACAGAGAGCCACAGCATTCTTTAGCCTTCCCACAAACCAATACTTACTCACAAGTCTAACTGTCTCCCTCAGATTTGTCCTCTCCTCCCAATGAGTCTAGCTGCTCTGACTCCTACATTCATGTGGGTTCTGCTCCATCCTTCAGCAAACTCCTCTCATCACAGGCTCTAAGTGATTACATTCAGCCTATTAGGAGGCAGAGTATATTTTCAAATCAGGGAAGGTCTTCAAATTTCCTTAGGTTTATTAAGAGGCAGGGAAGATCTTCCAATTCCCATTCCCATTACACCAGTTTGCCCAGTTTGAAATTATTTTAGCCACTTTGAACTGATTTAACAACTTTGAACTAGTTTAAACTAGTCTGGATTCATTTTAGCTGGTTTAAACTGGTCTGAATTTATTTCAACCAGTTTAAACTGGTTTTAGTTGTTTAAATTGGTTTAAACCAACCTGAACTGGTTTTAGCTGGTTCAAACTGGTCTGAACAAGTTTGAATTGGTTTCACCTGTCTTAACTGGTTTAAATTTATTGAATTGATCTAAACTGGTTTTAGTTGGTTTTAACCAGTTTGAACTGGTTTGACCTGGTTTAAGTTGGCTTAAACCAGTCTGAACCAGTTTGAGTTGGTCTAAATGTTTAGACCACATCTCTCCTAAGAGAATCATTCTTTTTTCCTCCTCTTTTCTCTAATGTAGCTTTTTTTGTTTTGTTTTCCTTAGCTTTTCTTGACATGGTTAGATCATTAACCTACCTACTGACATCCTAAATGAATGATTGAGTATACATTTGTTAAATGTCTGCTGTGTGCCAAGGACTATGCATAGTCTTTGTTCTCAAGCAGTTTCCATTCTATTGGGAGCAGAACATATGTAAAGGGATTGGTGGCAAGGTAGTGTGGGGAATGACAGTATTAATGAATGGAGTCACAGGGTAATTGATTGCCATGCTCTTTTGAGAAGTAGTGGTAATATTGCTTTGATTACTGTGTCTTGGGCAAAAGATGAAGGAAGAAGGAACAGGTAGGAGGGAGGGAGTAGCCAGGTAGTAGCATCATGCCATAAGATGTTTGGAGTGGATGGATATGAAACATGGTCTGGATTCAGCTAGATGTTGTCTTTTAGGAAAGTTTTCATTTGGTAGCAATTAAGTTAAGCCTCAGATCCAAGCTGAGTAATTTACCCTGAGAGTAATTTACCCTGCATAGTTCTAAGCTTTACAACTCTAGACAGTAGTGTTATTACAGAAAAGTGCCATACTCTTGTATTTATTGTCATAACCTGCCCATATTTCCATCTTCTTGGTATATCTTTTAAAATCAAAATTGGTTGATGACTTAATTGCCCATACCTTTAGGTGAGCCCCATTTTCCTCCTCCTTGGAATAGTTTCTTCCAGAGACTTCCAAATTTCATTCTTGAGAGTTTCTCATCCCTTCTGGACCAACTTTCCTTGAACAAATACTTTGAGAGAGAAAAAAAGTCACCTAATATTTCTCATCATTGTAAGAAAAATGCTTTGTCCATACTAAAGGATGATTAAAAATGTGAGGCATTATACCCCCTAGATTATATTCAGAATATTATACTTCAGGTATCTAAGTTTAAGTGGTTTATTTTTTTAAAGCAATTGGGGATAAGTAACTTGCTCAAGGTTACACGTCTAGTCATTATTTATGTGTGGGTGCTCATTTTCTGAGGCCGGATTCGATCTCGGGTCATCCCAACTCTGAGGCCGGTGCTCTTACTCACTGCACCACCTAGCCACCTCATAAGTGGTTTATTTTCAAAACAAATATTAATAATATTGGTTTGTTCTTATATAAAATAATAAAAAACACATTGCCTAGATACTGTCTAGGGGGAAATCAACTTCCAAGATCCAAACAGCACAATTCACTGGTGTCAGAACAGCAGTATTTACAATCTTTAAGTAAATCACAGTCCAAAACTGAAGCTCTGGGTTTCTACAGACTGAGTTTAAGCTTGGGGATTTTTCAATGCAATATCCCTACCCTGGGTTTTTCTTGTCTCCTTGTCTTGTGACTCGGTCTCCACAACCAAAAGAAGAGCCCTAATCTCTTATAAAAAATGTCTCAAGTTAATAAAACACTGAAAGGTTTAAATTGTTCCAATAAAAATAAAAACAAAGGACCAGTACTTGAACACATGAACAGTCAAGACAAATGTCTTTCACTCTCTAGTGGATCCCATGAACTTTTCCATGAATCTATACAGTCCTCCATATTTATAGTAATACCCTGGGTTTGAGGACCACCAGCAGTCCACATACTCAAGATAAAAAAAAAATGCCAAGGATTGCCAGAGTAAAGCAACCCCATTGTCCTAGTGAGTCCTAATAATTTAAGCAGTCTTTTTAACATGCCATTGTGCAAATAATACATAACTCACAATACCATTGAAGGGCAAAATCCTATTTTCCTCTTCCACATTGTAGCTCTGAAACTCCCTATTCCTTGGCTCTTGCTCCTATGTGGTATAAACATCTTTCATCTTAATTCAATAATCTTCAACCAGAACTCTTCCTTTGGGTCTAGGAACTTGATCTAGTATAGGAACTTTTCCACTTGTTCCTCTTCATCTAGCATGTAGTAGCACATGGTTGGCTAGAAAGGTTATGTAACTTCTGAGGTAACCAAGTCAATCTGAGACTTACTGCCTTCTCTCTGTCTGACTTCCAACCCTAGGTCTCTTCTTTTTATTATGTTTCTACCACATTCCAGACACTGAACTAGGCACTAGGGATACAAAGATGTAATGCCAAGCAAAGGCAACTTCCAAGGTTCAAAATACCAGCATAGTAACTCTACATTTTATTCAGTAACAAATTAAGGCAAAACATTCACAGAAAAGAGAAAATCAAAATACAGCATTCACCAAGTGTAATTCATTCATTTCCAAGTACTACTCCATCCCTGGGCAGTATATTCATTTAGTCAATCACAAAGTCTCTCTTCTCAAATGGAGATTAAGATTAGTTTCCAATCATAAACAAAGTATATTCATTTGGCCAATCACAGAGCACAAAAAAGTCAAGTTTCCCACCTCTGAATCACAACTGAATTACAATTATCATCAGTTAATGCCAAGCACCTACTCAAAAGGGGCAGTAGAGAGCACAAAGGCCATCTACCCCAGAGCTACAACAAGGTTAAGGTATCATCACAGCCCAAAGAGAGGTCTTTTCTTCATCTTGACCTGAGGCAAGTTCTCAGCAATCTCTGTTCCTGGGGAGACAAAGCTTAACAAAGCCACTAGATACATTGCAGGTGTCCTCATTAATTCATTCTCTGTCTACAGAACAGTCTCAGGACCCCTGAAAATATTAGCAAGACCCTCCTTCAGGATTTCTGTAAACATACAAGAAAATCCTTCTTCAGGGCTTCTGAACCAACAGCAAGGTTCCAGGACCTCTGCAATAACAGCACTGTCCTTCACCAGCAGATGAATCTGGCAAAACAACATCAAAACAGACATACAAAATACTAGCATCACAGCCATGTCTCCTCAGTCCTTGGCAGCTCCAGGTCGCAGCTCTCAAAAGTCCTGGGCAGCTCCTACTGGCCCTCAGCAATCCTCCACGATGCTTCTCCCAAAAGTTCTTCTGCCTCTCTTTCTCTGCTTATGCCTCTCTAAATCCACTGCACCAGCCCCTCCCAGTTCAGCCCACTCTCTTCATGTCAACAAGTCCATCCCACAAGTGGGATTCACAAGCTCTGGGTTTCAACACTCAACTGGAAAACCAAGCCAATACAGGGGGATCTTTAAATTCCATTACTATTACAAAAGACAAAAATGAAACAGTGCTTGCCCTCAAAAATTTTATCTTTTCAGGGGAGATAAAATATATCTGTGACCCTGGGCAAGTCATTTAACCCTATTTGCCTCAGTAAAATCTGCAAAATGAGCTGGAGAAGGAAAGGGCAAACCACTCTAGTATCTTTGCCAAGAAAATTTTAAACGGAAGAGTCAGACATGACTCAAAATGACTGAACAACAAAATATGTAAAATAAATGCAAGGTAATTTTGGTGGGAAGGAGGCACTAATAAGTGGCTTCTGTAAAGGGGGGGGGTCTATTAAAAAATCTTCATATAGGAGTTTGCATTTAAGCTGAGTTTTGAAGAAAACAAGGGGATCAAAAATCTGAGCTATATGACCTGGACATGAACTGTATCCTCATTGTTGAGTCCTGGACAAGAAAAGGAATTTATACCTTTATAAAGAGTGAAATCTTCTCATTGGAAAGTCATACCTTGCATTCGGAGTAATAAATCCAGGAGAAATTCCTCCCCAGTGGGAGCAACTAGGCCACAGTTCAATGCCTGGACCCAGCTACTACATTTGCACTTTATTTCCACTGAGAAAAATACAGGATTATTCATTAGCTATTTCAATTCTCTCTCTTCTTTGTGTTGACTCATTTATTTATTCTTTTTAGACTTCTTTAAGGTCAAAATCCTTCCCAGCAATAAACAGGTTTTGTTTGGAAATTAATAGAGGCAATTAGCATACTTACAAAGGCAATGAGAAATGACAGTGTTTGAATTCATTTGATTGCCTTGTCCTTTATTGTGTATGGGGGGAGTTTTAAAGCTTCTATCTGTGTGTGGTCTGAGTTCACAGAAAGGAGACTTGATACTTTTTCCCATAAGCTCAAGGCTAACTAAAAATATTGGGGAAATGACCACAGTAAAATACATACTGAAAAGATAATAAGAACATTCTTAATAAATGTTATTTGGAGAGGGGGAGTGAAAAAAGAGATCTTTGATTTAACAAATATTTCTGAAGAACACTGGAAAATGTACATCTTCCTCATTAACTTCGAATGTTTCCAATATTTTTCTTACTCAGGAACAAGAATATCAATTTTGTGATGATTAAAAATAATACCAATGACTATCCTAAAAACCAGCCCTAAGGAAAAATATGACAAAGGCTAAGTTGGTCCTCAATGCCCTCATTTCTGAATCTCTCTCCACTTAATCAGTGATAAACTATATATTCATTGATCAAATACTCAGTCCACTCATGATCTCTCCTTCTTTCACCCTAACCCTAAAAAAAAAAAAAAAACCTGTTCTCAGTCAGCATGTTGTGAAAAGAGCACAATGTTTGTAATCAGAGAGCCTGAATTGGAATCCTTGCTTTACTACCTTTTAAGATCTTGGGAAAACGGTCATTTATATGAGCCTAATTTCAATCATTTGCAAAATGGAGGTCAGGAGTATTGGACCAAATAATCTCTATGATCTCTTTCATCTCGAAGTTGTATGAAAATATCTGAAATCAATTCACAATAAGATATAAATATCTGATCATAGTCAGTCATTCTGTCAGTCAATAAACATTTATTAAGTACCTAAAATGTGACGGACACTGTCCTAAGCATTGGGGATACAAAAAAGATGTGAAAGAAATCCTTTGCCCTCAAAGAACTCACAATTTAATGGAAGAAACAACAAGTGAATAAATATGTACAAATAAACAATATGCAGGAAAAATTAGAAGCCTTTCTCCTAAAAAATATTTTTAGTTTGACAAGAATAAAAGATGTAAACTAAAAATCAAACTTCTTAACCTTTTTTGTAACATAAACTGCTTTGTCAGTTTGGTAAAACCTACAAACCTGTTCTCAGAGCCAGAGAAGAAAGCTGTTGGACACCAAACCAGAAACAAAAACATCTGTGCATTCAGGCAGCTGTGCTTACAGAAAAAAGAAGTGATGATGAAGAAGATGAGTGGAATACAAATCAATCAGCTACTCCCTTCCCCACACTGATCCAGTAACTTATAAAAAGTCACTATTAATAAATTCATCAGTGAATGAATCAGACACTTTTTAAGTGTCTACTATGTGCTAGAAACCATGATAAGGACCAGGCAAAAATGAAAGTTCCTTTCAAGTAGCATCCATTCTATCAAAGGAAATCATATATATGTGTGTATGTGCATGTGTGTAGATATGTATATGAATATACATACACATATATACATGGTGCATATATGCATTGTGTACATATATGTATATGCATTCATAGATGCATGCATGTAAAATAATTATAAGGTAATTTTCTAGGAAAAGCACTAGCAGGTCTACAGATCTGCAAGGGCTTTAAATAGCTGGTAATGCTTAAGCTGAGCCTTAAAGTAAACTAGGTATTGGGACAGCTAGGTGGCAGAGTGAATAGAGCACCAGCCCTGGAGTCAGGAGGGCCTGAGTTCAAATCCAGCCTCAGACACTTAACACAAAAACTAGCCATGTGACCTTGGGCAACTCACTTAACTCCAAATGCCCTACCATCCCCCCTCAAGAAAGCAAAAAAATAAATCTAAAAAAAAAGTAAACTAGATATTATAATTGGTGGTAAAGGAGTACATTTCTGTCATTCCATGAAAAGGGACAGAGATGGGGAGGAAGAATTGTGTATGGCGAACAATCTGAAAGACAGTTTGACTGTACTATAGAATGTATTGAAGGCGATTGCATAATAAAACTGGAAAGGTAGACTAAAGTCAATTTGCAAAGGGTTCTAAATACCAAGACGAGGGATTTATCATGTATAATTATTGTACCAAAACAGATACTAGGTGAGTTAACTATCACTTTACTATCAGCCTAGCTTTAAAATAACAGAGCCTGTTTTGGGGGTCAAAAGACCTAGGTTTAAGTCCCATTTCTGACATTCATTACTACAGATCATTTTCGATAGGGCATAGATCCTTTCTGAGTCTTTCTGAATTTTCCTTTCAAAAATAGGAATAATAATATTTTCACTGCCTACCTCATAGGGTTGAAGTTGGAAAAAACACTTTGTTAATTTTTATAGTATTAAAGGAATGTGAGTTATAAGTGTGATGATGATGGTAGTGACAGTACCAAGAGTTAAGAAAAAAGAGAAGGTAAGGAACTAAAAACACCCTGGCAGAGGAAGGAAATAACAGAGAAAAGTGTGAAAGTGAGCCAATTGAACTAACCACACTCAAAGCAAGAGAGAAGAAAAGAAGCCAAGTCACAAAACCAATAATTGTGCCAAGAAAATCAACATGCAATTCACTCACTTATCCACCATGCAATTGTTTCCTTTTAAGCAGAGCCTGCTCTTATAGACCATGCCCCTACTGGAAAGACTAGATACCTGGGTCATAAATCTAGGTCTGAAAGGAATCTTAGAGGCCATTGATTCCAACAGCATCACTTTGAACAAGGAAACTAGGGCCCAGAGGGATTGGGACTCCACAGCTAGAGCAAGGAATGAATCTAGGTCTTTCTAACTCCAAGTGCAATGTCCTATCCATTATACCAACCTACCTGGATTGTCTGATAGGGAGAGGGTTGGGTTAGGGTTAGAGAGGGGAAATATGCTTTTTCCACAGGCTAAGGCTAAATTCCAACAATGGCAACTTTCCCATTGCTCATTCCAGTCACAGAAGTGAAAAGAGGCACATTTCTAGTCTTCATGGTATTACATTTCTAGAGTTTAGGTCTAGAAAGACTTTTAAGGTTTACAAATAATTTCTACCACAATATTTATGTGACATCGACATGGCAAACATTACCATCACCATTTTAGAAAGTACTACATTTGTTCAAAAGTCCTGCCTCTGGCACAATGTAGTTGTATGACCTCAGGCTAAATTTACACTGAGCCTCTCTGGGCTTCAAGTAACTAAAGCTAAAAATTAGAGATGGGTTGCAATATGCCATGGGAGATAAAGTTTCTGAACTGAAAAAAAATCACAGAGATGAGGAAATTGAGGTTCAGAAATATTAAGTAATATTCAGTATCATTCAACTAGTAAGCAGGAGACCCAGGACTCAGACACAATTCCCCTGGCTCCAAGAATAATTCTCTTTCCACTACAACCATGCTATTTTGGCTTGTCTTAGGGTCACAGTAGGAAGGCCACCTCAGTACTTAAATGCCTATTAAGTAAATAAAGCATTGTGCTAGGCTAAGAAAATAAACCAAGAAATAGAAGCTATGTTCCTTTCCTGTGAGGTAGAGTAGGGATCTCAGAGAACCCGTTTCACCTTAAATCCTATAGTATATGGAAAGTCTTTCATCCACTTTCCAATTGTTCTTAAAGACACAGGAGCCTGCCTGTCATGGGACCTAAGAAGTATGGTCTCAATGCAAAGTCTTGACATATCAACCTACTCAGTCTGCAAAGAGTCAGTTCATTTGATAGGAGTCACTTCTTTCCAGTGTAAAAGTCATTTTTACACTAAATTAAGCATTCTAAAAAATCATTCCTGAAGGTCATCAATAGACAATAATTGCATATAAGAAAATTAATATCTGTTTGACTTTGCTAGATTTTAGAATTTTGGTAAGTAGAAGAAATTTAACCTCGCATGCAGAGAATGCTGACTAATAAAAGGAATTCAGTTTCTTTTATTTGACGTACCCATGATTTGTATCCATCTGTTTTGAAAGGTGGAACAGAGTAGGAGAAGGAACTGTCATTCTCTTTGTTACCTCTGCCTACACATTGCTCTCTTTCTTGTTTGAAATGTTATTTTTTTCCAGGCCCAGGATGATGCTGAAGATGAGTCAGAGAAGGAGACCAGCAGCGTGGTTCTGATGTCCCATTCTTTCTGGAGCCTTGGAAAGCTTGTGCTTACAGCAGGCAGGAAGCCAGAAGATAGGACCGAGGTGACATGATCTTGACTCAGGCATTGATAATTGACTGCTTTCCTTCCAGCTTCTGTTGCTCCAGAGTTTTGAACTTTCTGATTACCACATGAGAGATTTGGGAGACCAGCAGCTGATTTGCTGATTGCCATACTGGCAAACTGTAGTTAACTTTGAAATTTCCAGGGTTCCATGGAGAGCAAGAAACCACTGCCATCAGATGGTGACTGAATGGTTTTCATGAAGAAAACTGGGGTCTCTTCTGTAGGTTCCTGCCTTAGCTTCCACAGACAGAGACTTACACAGCTATTGACACTGCTGGAGACTCACCTATCCAAAAGGAGGCAGATCAGACACAAGTCTGGAACTGATAAGCTACCATGACTTCCAGAAGGCTAGGGACTTGGAGGTAAAGACTCCATCTCTTCTCTTGATTTCTCTGGTATACCCCATGATTCAGAGTGAGTGTGTCATCATAAATCTCTTTACCTAAGCCCAGGGAGGAGAGGGGGGGAATGGGAAGAGAGAGAGGGAGAGGGACAGGGAGAGGGAGAGGGAGAGAGAGAAAGAGAAAGAGAGAGAGAGAGAGAGGGAGAGAGAGAGAGAGAGAGAGAGAGAGAGAGAGAGAGAGAGAGAGAGAGAGAGAGAGAGAGAGAGAGAGAGATGACCTCCTTCCATGGGCTTCAGGTGTGACCAGAATTCTCAAACCACATGTGTCTGCATATCATGGAAATATAATAATGAAGGGGCGGGGTTGGACATACAAGATGGTGATATGATTGCCTTTGATTTCCTGATTTTTGTGGCCTTTTTGAGGTTTTGATTTCCCTAAGTTCTTGATTTTCTTTATGAGACAAGTAATTTCACTGATATGGAGAATTAAAAATGTAGAACTCCCTCTACTAATGAATGAATGGAAAAAAGCATTCATGAAATACTTACCTTTTAGTGTGATCTCAGAGAGCCCTTTTCACCTTAAGTCCTGCAAAGCAGTGTCCTACAGGCTAGGAATACCAATAAAAAATCAAGTCAATCCCTACCCATGAGGAGCTCACTCCCTAATGGGAGAGGCAAGGCAATACATCCTAGAGGTTTCAGTTGCAAGTCAGATAGAAAACTGCTCTTTAATTTATGGTCTTAAAGAGTTGCCTCTCTAAAGCACTATGAAATTGTTACTTGCCCAAGGTCACATAGCCAGTCTGTGTCAGAGGCAGGACTTAAAGGCAGGTTTTCAAGATTCAAAGGCCAACTCTGTCCCCCAAAGCATGTTGACTTCTCTGTAGTTGATGCTACGATGACTTTCATGGAGCATCTAGTTCAACCCCTTCATTTTACAGATGGGGAAACTGAGGACTAGAGAAGCTAAATTACTTATCCAAGGTCACACAGCTGGTTCAAGTCAGAGCTGAGGCTCCAACCAGAGCTTCTTACTCCTAGTATAGTACTCTTTCCACTATATCCACCTTGCTTCTGATTCCCACAGGAGTTTCTGCAATAATTGAGTTCAGGGTTGTTGAAGGCCTTCTTGCCCATATGCATTACCAATACCAATATAACAAAAAAATAACCCTGTGCCCTAAGGTATATCCTCAAACTACCATCCCACCAAGTCATGCATTCCTGAGGGAGGGGGGGTACATTTTCCAAATATTAATTAGTCCCACACTATGTGTTCACTTGTTAGGTAAAAGATTATTAGCTGAATACAATCTATATAATTTAGATGAGCTACACCTGCCATTCTGGCTTCTGAGACTGTGCAGATAAACAAAACAAAAAAACCAAAACACTATTCAAGACAGTCCTTTTTTTATTTCTTCATAAAATTCTGACACAGCTTAAAATAATTCTCACCGTGACATTTCTAGGTAGGAATTACATGTCAGTTTTAAACACTCACAAGCCCTTTGGCCTCAGGTTCTCAAATTCAATTAACCTAATTAACAGCTACCCAGCACTTGTTTCTCTCCACTGTGCTCTTTGACTACAAACATCTCTCCGGAGCAAAGGAGGCCTTCATCAAGATCTGCCAACTGTAATTGGCACAAATCCCTTCTTGGCTTCAAGTTGAACCCAACTGTCAGATGCCTTCAAATTACAGAGGGAGTGTTATGATTCCCATTCTAGGGGAGAAATTAAAGGAACTCAGAAAAAAAAATCACTGAAAAGTGTGCTGCATTTACTTAATTCACATTAGAAAGAGTATTTTTACTACCTTAAGCAACACTTTGGCCACTGAATTCTTCTTTTGACCCCACTTGCATGATGGAGGAAGGCTAGATAATCACCCTCCTTGTCCTTATGGATTTAAGGCAGTTTGGAACTAAAGGCAATTTAATTCAATCCAGCAAGTATTTGATACATATTTGGCACACACATAGCACTGTGCTCATTACAGAGGGAACTCCAATAGTAAATGAGGCCTGGTCCTTCCCCTCCTGGAAATCACAGGCTAATAGAAAGAAATCAACATAGACAAAAATTAACCTTTAATAGAAGTCAGAATGTGAAAGTACCATGAAAGATGGGAAAGAATTGTTTTTAATACTTTGATGGTTTACAGAAAGTTGAGATGATATCCAGCAAGTGGATCAGGAAAGGAGACAGAAATGGAAATGTCCCTTAAAGGATGGGTAGGATTTTAGGAGATGGAGATGATTAGGACGGACATTCCAGATGGAGAGAACACTGTGACTGAAGACACAAGCAGAGGAAAGAATGGAACATCTTTACCAGTGTTGAGAAGCTAGAATCATGTGAAATAAGGTAGAAACCAGAGTTGAAGGGCCAAGTACAAGCTTCACCTCTCTCTATTCTGTAATGGAAAAAAAAAAACATTGGTTTAGGAATAAGGAATATTTGAGTTTGAATGTCATTTCTGTTATTCATTCCTGGGTTACCCTAAGTCAGCCATTCTAATTCCATTTCAATAGTTTCCTTCTTTTTCAGAATGAGAGAATCAAACCAGATCTGGGGTTCTTTATCATTTTTGTATTATAGAACTCTTTGGCAATCTACTGAAACTTCTCAGAATAACACTGGGTTGTCTCCCTCTCAGAGCAGAAGCTTTGTGAGAGCAGGGCTTATCTTGAATCTTCTCTTTGTAACCCCAGCACAGTGCCTGACATGCAATGAGCACTTAGTACATTTTTTTTTCCATCCATTCATTCAGATGATGGATCCATTGGTTTGTTTTTCGTTTTACCTCTTTTTCTTTTTCTTCTTTATTATAAGGGATGACTCTCTGGACAGGAAAGTGGAGAGGCATAGATTAGAAAATGAAAGTAATATAAAAAACAAGATATATCAATAAGAAATGTTAGTCACTTAAAGAAATATGAAATTTACGTCTCCTTTTTAAAAATTCATAATAACCAGATTTTTTTAAAAGAAAAGGAAAATAAGGGGCGGCTAGGTGGCGCAGTGAGTAGAGCGCTGGCCCTGAAGTCAGAAGGACCTGAGTTCAGATCCGGCCTCAGACACTTAACGCACACACAAACAAAAAAAAAACCTAGCCGTGTGACCTTGGGCAAGTTACTTAATCCCAGTAGCCCTCCAAAAAGAAAAAAAAAAGAAAAGAAAAGGAAAATAAATATTCCATTGAGTTTGTTAGCTATAAGGCTATGGGTTTTTCAGAGATGAAATACCAGAAGGAATGAAGGGAGAAGAAGAGAGGAAATAGAATTATATAGACTAGTCTAGTAGAATTCCCACTGGGCCTTGGGTCAAAAGACTTTGTTCAAATCATAGCCCTAACCCCTATAAACTGTGTATCTTTCAGTCATTTTACTTAGCTGAACTTCAATTTTCTCATCTGTAAAACAGTAATTTTATTTATACTACCTGCCTACCAAGGTAGCTGTGAGGAAATTATATTATACTATTTGGGAAATTTAAAGCATCATAGAAATTTGGGCTATTATTATGAAAATATTAAAAGATCAAAAAAGTATGGGATAATTAGAAGAAAGAAGATGAGGAATAGATTTTAGAATAGAAAGGACCTGGACCAACATTTACTTAGGGGAGACATTGGCAAGAAACTTGCCCCAACCCTGATCTGAGGCATCTCAGCCTAAAAGGCAAATTTGAGCACTGAGTCTTTACTCTCGCCTGCACAGACCAACAAAGGGGTCAAAGGTCTCCAATATAGTTGAGAGTTCTGGACTCTGGGAGACATGAGGAATAGTTCTAGTCCCAACTCTGCTAACCACCATGTGACCTCTGGCAAATCACTCAACCTTCCCCTGGTTCTGTTTCCCCATCATTAGAATGTGAATGATAATATCTGCCTATAGTTGCAGTAGTACCAGTACCAGCAATAATAACAAATGGGGGAGGGGGCTGAAAAGGAATAATTCTGGTTCGCTTTTACAAGTTTATTCCCCCACCCCTCTGAATCTAGACACTTGTGAAGGTCGTTTTCCGGGAACTTCACTAAATGGGCGTCTCATTACCAGTCCTATACTGTGAGTTTCAGAATTTGTCCTCCTCATTATCACTGGATTTATTCTCTTCATGAGAATAGAGCCAAATATAGTATAAATATCTCAAAATCAAGGGAAAAAGAAATCACTGCCCCCTTGCTTGCTGGCTGACCGTCTATTGATTAAAGCTAATTCTTTTTTTGTCTCCTTCTGTCATCCTCCATCCCATTCAGCCAGCTTGCAGGGTCAAGGGACCCAGCCCCAGGGATTTCAGGCATCTTAAATAATTGGAGAGATATATGGGGGCCATTCAGCTCAGATGGCCTAAACTTCTAGCTTCATCTTCCTCAGACACAACACAACTCTTTCTTTTGCTAGAGACATTGCCAGCTGCTTCATAGGAGCTCTGAGAAGTGATTACCCAATCCCATTCTGGTAGTGATTTGAGGTGTTCCCAGTTCTGCCTCCCAACACCTGAGAGCTGGTTTGATAACATGGATGTTGTGCCTCTTCAAGTCTTATTTACTTAATTGAAAACAAATTCCCAAATAATTTTGATTCTTTTTTCTAAATTTTCCTCTTCCATAAAAACCATGGTGGTGCACTGGGGTGGATATTATGTGTGACCCTGGGCAAAGGGAAGAGACAAGTAGTGATTTATGAGGCAAATCAAGCTCCTTACCACTTGGAGGTCAAAATTAAATGAAAGCCATTTGTACTGCCTGCCTCTTAAGAAAGGGATCAATAAGGAAAGGAGGAAATGTCAGGATGGAGCACCTGGTTTTTGTTTAATGCAATGAGTAGGCTTTGGTCTCCTAACCTAAGGATTAATGGCTTTCCCTTTGAGCTGGAAAACAGACCCTCCAAGATGCCATTTCCTTTATGGGGTTAATTCAATTCAATAAACATTGACTGAGTACTATGTTACACAGGTGGCACAGTCCCTACCCTCAATGAGCTTATAAACTAATAGGGAGGACAAGATTTATATCTCCAATATAGCCATGATAGGAGACAGGAACATACTGAATTAGAGAATTGGTCTTGGAGACAGAAATTGTCTTTGTCACCCTGGAAAGTCATTCAACTTCTCAGTGCCACATCCAGCTCTCCAAAACCATAAGTTATGGAGAAGATAATTGTCACTGATAGAGGGAGTTTCCTTATCTGGATATTCTCTGTTGCACTGAAATCACATTTCCAATCCCTGTCCTTCTAAGAACATGCTACAAGGCAAGAAGATAAATACTGACAGGAGGTAGACTACAGAGTACTGAGGGAATTTGAAGGAAGAAAATTACTTTCAGTGGGAGAATCAGAAATATTAGAGATTTAGAGATAGAAGACACACTAGAGGCCATTAAGTTTAACCCTCTCATTTGACAGATGAGGACATTGAGGCATGGAAAGGCTAAAAGGCTTGCCTGGGGTTATAGTATAGTTCTATGCCTGAGGGAGAATTTGAATCTAGGTCTTCCTAACTGCAAGTCCAGCCCTCCATCCACTACACCACACTGGCTCTATGGAGACAGGTAGTAACTGAGTTGGGTCTTGAAGGAAGACAGTTTTCAGTAGGCAGAAAATGTGGAGCAGAGGTGAAGCCATTCCAAGCATGGGAATTAGAGAAACAACCCTAGCAAAAGAAAAGAAATGAAAAGGGGGAACATTATGTGAATAGAGGAAGATGGATTCCTTAGTTTACCCTGAAATCTGTGAAAGGCAATAGACTTAAGATTTTTGTCTTAGTACCTATCATAGTGCCTAGCACAGTGGGTGCTGGATAAAAATTTAGTGACTTGATGGAATAATAATGCAGGAAAAATAGGTTGGATCCAGTTGGGAAGGGTGTTGAATATGAAGCCAAGTAGTTTGCTTTGTATCCAATAGACAGTGGGGAGCCGCTGAAAGCTTTTCCATAGAGGAACAGTGTGATCTGACCCAGATATCAGGAAAATTATAGAAAGACAGGAGGGTTCTTAATGCTGTATTTGAGCAACTGTAAAGACCATTTGCAGAAGGTCTTTTGCAGAAGGCACCAGCCCTGAAATATGATGAACTTTTTAATTTCCTACTGCTTTCCTCCCCTCATTTGTGTTTCCTCATCTGTCCTATAACCCTTCCCTGTGAAGCTAAAGGACCCATTAACCTAGCCTCTTGTAAAGGATCTCTGATGTTTTCCAATCCCCCTGGTTTTCACTCTTCATCTTCTCCCCTCTTTTTCTTCTTCTCCCTCTTTCTCTTCCTATTCCCCTCCCTTTCCCCCCCTTCTTTTCCTCTTCTTCCTTTCTCTCTGTGTGTGTGTGTACCTGTCACACACATACACATATACACACACACACACAACTTTCCTAACAAAATCCAAACTTTGCCATACTAACACAAGTCAACATGTGATGTGGCAACTAGAAAAGTTAATATAATCTTAGGTTTTCAGAAGCCTGGTGGAGAATACCCAGGGGCATGGTACCAACTGCACTCTGCCTGGGTCAGACCACATCTGGAGCCCTGTGCTCAGTCCTAGGCTCTTGTCAAAATTTCTAGCCTTGCTTCCCCCTTCCTCCTTTCTCCTTTCACAATACCCTGACACATCCATCATTCACCTCTGTCAGCAAAGGAAACTCATTATGTCAGTTGTCAAAGTATGGTTTGAATATTGATTATTCTAATTTTAGCATACAAATATTAGTGCTGTATCTGTCCTCATTGATGTCCCCCTTAAATCCACTCCCAAGCAAATTTCAAAGTCTTTAATATGGTATTCACTCTCCTATACAGTGTCCTATCACCTTGCCTTTCAAACATCATTTCATAATCTCCTTTATATATTCTCTGTTCAAACCTAGCCAGGCTACTCTCTTGATCTGTTTTTGCATAGAATTCCCTCCTTTTCCTCCCATTCCAGTTGCTGAATTCCACCCCCTCCATCTCAAATACTACCTTCCCTCTCAAATCCTTCTCAAGTTCCTCCCCAATTGTTAGTCACCACCATTTCTAAAATAAACTCTATTATCAAAATCAATTGCCTGGCTTTCTACACTTATTTCTTGCTCGTTTGAAACAAAATGATTGGATACTTTAAAAGATTCGTGATTTTGTCATGATGGGTCATCTGTTCCCCAAAATGCCTTAGTAGACAATCATCATGAGTTGTGATTGAAAAAGAAAATGAACACTTGGGGGGCAAAATCCTGATGATTAGCTTCTTCACACTCAGCTGGGATGGTCCTCAGATGTCAAATTATCAACCCTTCACTGAACCTAGACATAAAGCCTATCAACCTTGGTGAGAGGTGTTGGGGAGTGGGCTCCAATGTCGTAAGCATGAAAATCCAGGATCACCTCCACACCATGATGAGGAATCAGAAGGGACTTTCACAGAGGACCAAAAAAGCCCAATAGTTTCAACACAGCTACTATCTCCCCTAAAATGAAAAAGACAAAAAAGTAATAATAAAGGTAGCATGGTGTTTGTTTGCTTTCCCAAACCAATAAATGTACTAATTCGAACATAAGCTGAAGGCTGTGAGGCAGCAAAATTGGATCAGCTAAGCATAGACTGATTATTATTTCACACTAATGTTAAACTCCTGCACAAAGAGAATGTATAAACATATTTGGTAATCGGCCCTCATTTTGGTTACCTGATTTGAATTTCATATTCATCTATTTATATTCCCTTCTTTCATTACTAACTTCTTAAGACAATGAGACTAAATTATTATTTTAGGATTCTGTGGCAATGCTCATGTTTCTCTGGAAATCAGTTCCTCTTAATTTCAGTCACAAGGAAGAAAACAAGAATCCACCATGATAAAGAATACCAGCTACCACCTCCTAATAGAGAGATGATGAACTAATATGCAAAATTAAACACATTTTTGGGCATGGCCAACATGAAAATGGGTTTACCTTTACTATGCTTTTTTGTTACAAAGGTTTTTTATTTTTCTTTTCTTTTTTTCCCAGTGGTGGTGGGAAGGAGAATGGAAGAAAATTAAATATTTGGTAATTGGTAAAAGAAAATTTAATGTGAAAAGGAAAAGAACATTGAATTGATTGATTAGCAGCTTGACAGTCAAACCACACACACACACACACACACACACACACACACACACACACACACACACGATCTAAAAAGAATAATTTCTATGACCTCATAACCCTGAAGAGCTCACCTAATATATCCAGGTCTTATTTCCCACCTGGAGCTACCACCAAGCATTTGGAACTATTGTATTCAAAAGTCATGTCAATGTATATTAGTATAATAAATCTAAAAACAGGAAAATAATCCCATGGATACATTCTAAATTATCACTTTTCTTCCAAGAAAATGATTCCTAACCCTGAATACAGTGCTACAGGTGTGGTCTGAGTAGGATAAAGTGTAAGTGGGCCTATTACTTCCTTCATTCTGAATACAATCTCTTTTGAGATTGGCATTGGAGCTAAAAGAGACCTTAAAAATAATCTGGTCCAACTCTCTCATTGCCTGTATGCAAATATTTTTAATAATTTATTTTTGACATGAACTCAAATGTGTCCTCAGACACTTAACACTCACAAGGTGCTCTTTAGAGGGGGAAAGGCAGGGCAATTAGGGTTAAGTGACTCCCCCAAGGTTACACAGCTAGTAAGTGTTAAGTGTCTGAGGCTGGATTTGAACTCAGGTCCTCCTGACTCCACGGCCAGTGCTCTATTCACTGCACCACCCAGCCACCCCAAAATATATATTTTCTAATGATATTTTGATGATGAAAATTATTTTGCCTTAGACATATAGTTTGGTGAAGTAAATATTTATTTACTTTTGCAGAAAAGTTTGTTTGGTGAAGTAAATATTTATCAATTTTAGGTATTCCAAATCAATTTTAGGTATTCAAAAAAAACTATTCATAGAGGGAGAAAAGGGAAAACTATAAGAGATGGGTATTGCCCTTGAGCAGCTTTCAACCCAAAAATAAATTTATTGATAGAGTGTATTTATAGTAGATACATGGTATGAAGCCAGGGCACATCCTTTTTAGATAAACAACCCAGAATGGAAATCTGTGCTCTCAATTAATCTGGGAACATCTGATAACAATTGAGAGGTTATATAATGTAGCAGGAACAGCACTGAACAACAAATCATATCACCTCCCTGATCTTTAATTTCCCTATCTTCAACTTCAGGATAATATTATTCAATTTGAAATAAATGTCTTTCCTTCTCAGGGTCTCAGTTTCTTCACCTATAAAATGGGAGGGGGTTATAATATCTGGCATTTATATAGCACTTTGCACATGCAATGCCATTTGATTGTCACAGCAACCCTAGGAGGCAGGCACTGTTATTATTCCCATTTACAGATGGGGAAACTAAAATGGAGAGGGTAAGTGATCTTTCCAGCTCTTAAGCTTCTTGTGGCTAGACTCAAACTCTTGTGTTCTTGACTCCAAAGCCAACACTCTACTCACTACAATATGCTGCCTCTCTTATTCATGCTGTGATAATAGATCACACCAGGAACCAGTTAAGAACTTCTCTTATCAAGAACCAGAAGGGAACTTAGAGGCCAAATGGTTCAGATCTCTATTGTACAAAAGAAGAAAATGAGGTCCAGGAGAGTTAGCCCAAGACCACCCAGTTAGTAAGTAACAGAGGTGGGTCTTGAACACTGGTCCTTTGACTCCAAATGCACTCTTTTCTACTAAGCTATTCTAATTGGAAAATATGGAATTTTCTTTGCCAGAAAAGGCATGGCTAATGATCATAGATTTTAAACCCGAGAGATGGAGCAGAGTTGCTCAATCAATCAAGGGTGTATTGGTCCAACAACCCAGAGGTCAGATGGATCAAGAAGAGGAAAGGATCATGGATTTGGGAGTAGGGACCCTCAGTTGGAACCTAGCTCTTCTTCTCAAGCCTAGTGTGAAATCAAGCACTTAACATTTCTAGGCTTTGGTTAACTCATTTGCTAAATAATAAAACCACTCTCTGACCTCTGAGGATCCTGCCAGCCCTGATCCCTGATGCTGCCATCATCTGGAACAACCCCTTAAAGATGCCTTTTTTTCTCTCTTTTGTTTTGGAGTGGGAAGGCAAGGCAATTGGGGTTAAGTGACTTGCCCAAGGTCACATGGCTAGAAAGTGTTGAGTGTCTGAGGCCACATTTGAACTCAGGTCCTCCTGACCCCAGGGCTGGTGCTCTATTCACTGTGCCACCTAGCCACTCCAAAGATGCCTTTTATCTTACAAATGAAAAAGTTGCAACCCTAGAAGCAAAACAACTTGACCAAGGTTATACAGCCACTAATTAGCAGAACTGAAATCAAACTTATGTCTTCAGTGCAAGCATGTGGGATCATCAGTGTCTGTCACAGAGATGAGAAATGGAAGATCAGATAATGTGTGTGAGGAAGAGAGAGAAGGCCAGTCTGGTGGATCACAGACTAATGTAAAATGAAGTTGAACATTAGAGTCAAAGGTTGGGGGGAGGATTGCATAGTATGGGGCAAAAGAGCACCCATGACAAGTACCCAGTTTATTAAGTGCACTCCTAGAAAACAGGGGTGCACAGACCTTAGGAGTCAGTATGACAGTGCAAAGAGTACCAGATTTGGCCTC